>WHYT01016869.1:359529-434677 GCA_009806455.1 Tetrax tetrax | reverse complement strand
TGTATTCAGACCAAACCTTTTGGTCAGATGATTCAGATGATTTTAATCACTTTGAGAATGTTGATTAAGCAAAGTTTAACTTCAGTTATCCCTGCAGTCAATGCAGACACCAGAGCAGAGCGATGTACTTTAACTGGAGCACCTGTCGTTAACACAAATCTCATCTCATGCTTGCAGCAAAAAAAGCCCAAAACAAAAATGCCTCCAAGCTGAATCTCTTCCTAAATTACGAGTAATCTTCCTTAATACAGCTGTTCAGGTAGCACTCTTGTATTTCCAAGTCTGTTTCAAAGTTTTCTGTCCAGTTTCTTTACAGTTGGATCTGACAGGCCTAGTAGCAGCCACTTTTCATGAGGGTAATGGTTAGCAGAGGGGTAAATCCAGGTCTCTGCAGTAAGGTGGCAATGCCAGCAGGTTAAACAAGCCTGCAGAAAATGGGCAGGAGACTGAGGGAGAGCTAGGAAAACGCTGTGGGCAGCGCAATCGCTCGCAGAGCTCAGGACCGATAAATGCCACAGAAGTCAGGGGAGAAAATGCTCCTCAACTACAGCTGACACAGGAAGGGCTCTTGTTCAGGGTGTGGATAGAAGCGAATATTTGTGCACAAATACGACTCCATCACAAACCTGACGAGACAGTGTGAACTGGTGTTTTTCCTGCAGAAGCATTCCTCACGGAGTCGCTGTATAAATCAGAGACAATACAGCTCGTCTTTCCAATGGCAAGGTGACGTTGGCAGATTTTACCCAAAAGGATTAAACACGGGACTTCGTACCAATTCACATCCCTCTCACCTACACAAGAAGCACTTCAGGAAGGTTACTGGCTGTCAGCATTTGCGTTTTGCAAACAGGCAAATTATGGTAAGGAACAGAGGAGCGAGTAGCACAGAGTTACATGATAAATAATCCATGGCAGGGTTGGGAATGAGATAAGTCTCCTAATTAGATGTCCTACTATCAACCCAAGTCATCTTCCATTTAGAAATCGTCAGCCTCCTCCCGGTAAAAGGATCCATTTCAAACACCCTAAACTGCAACAGCGCAGCTAACAGAGAGTGAGCTCTGACAAATATCACGCGCTTAAAAAAACATCATTCGACATTGCAGCCGTAACATTTTATGCCTGCAAGGTTGCTGGCCGCATGAGATCTCTATGAAAACAAATGCAATGATTTACCAGGTTTTACCTGCTACCCCGCTGTACCAAGCTGCAGTGGTATCACTAGCACCCAGTACATCAACACACAACTACTGTAAGGATTTGCCTGAATTTCACAGCGTTACAGAAAAGTAACCTTTTCACTGTGTGACGGTCAGGCTTCCTGAGATTTATTTTGCAACCACGTTAAATGTGCATTGAGATTTGTAGACACCGAAACACAAAAAGCTATACCCTTTACTTTTTGAAAAGAAAATCGTTTTTTGAATATCCTTCATGTAAGTTCCTTACTTGGGTAATTAGCGCTGTATTAATAGCTCTGACAAGCAAATGTACACAGTAAATAAAAGTAAAGGATTCCAGATGAGATAAGAAGTCAGTACTGCTTCATTACTAAATACACAACTTGATGCTCATTATTGCATTAAAATGGAAAACTGGAATCACTTTTCTAAACTGCTTTCTAAAGAATGTTCATTTCTACTAATTGTAAATGCCTCTAATAATTATGTTCTGGCATAATACACATTCTGTTATACATATACATATATACACACACCAGTAAATTTTAAATTTACATGACTAAAATTTCAATTTAAACTTATTTAAGTACAAAGATACCTCCCAAGTGTGGCAACGCTCATGTCTCTGCTCAAAGAAATCAGTGTGAGGAAAACACGATAGCAGAAAAAATGAATAAAAATGGACACCAGTATCACTTTTCTCTCTTTTTGGATCCTGGTGTTTTTCAGCTCAGGGATAGAATTATTTTCACAGAATTATGCCTTTTTACCATACTGACAGGTCTTCTTTTTATGCTGCTTCTATAGAAACCCATACTCAGGATTTATGTTAATCCTGCAGGGACTACTTTGCAGGCATGTGCAATGAACTTTTAACTCACTGTGAATAAAACGATAACATATGATATAACACAATTGTGTTTTTATTTATAAAGGACTCAGTCTGATAATTAGTACGACATTTCGGTTCTTTTTAGTTTTATGACAGAGGGTTTCACGTTTCCTTACATGGAACAGCCCAAACTACTGTTTAAAAATAAATTAGGCAAGATACTGGAAGGAAGGTCTTCATTGCTCTGTTTGGAAATGCAGTGGTTTGCTTTGCCAACAAATTAAAGCAAAGAAAAACGGACTGATAAAGTAAAAAAAAACCAAACCAATCATGAGCTACTGACATTATTATATCTATTATTAAGTTGATCTGTAGTTTTATAAATATCTTCAGTGAGTTTCCTAGGAAACTCAGCTGACACTTAGTTTGACAAGCAATCTCTAAATTTTATATTATGCAAGCTGTGAACACAAAAGTACAGGTTTTAGACGTGCCTGCCAGTGCATGTGGGAACTATCAATAAGCATTATTCTCTTTAAAAACCACAGCAATTTGAGCAGCAGTAGCAGCTATATAAGAATTTCTGAAAAAAGGATTCATAAATGCACAAATAAAGAGGAGGTAATCGTACATGAAAATCCTTTTCTCACTGGGTAAATCACTACACGGCTCTGTATAGATATTCTGACCCCACAAACAAAATCACAATTAAAAGAAAATCATGTCTTGAGAATAATATGACTGATACAAAATCCATGCTATATTTGTAAGTGTATTTTTACATCCAAAGAATTGGAAAGATGAAGTGCTAAACTGCAGATCAATACAGCGAACTACACGTTTTAATAAACCTTCATCTACTTCAACCATTTTTTATGCTCTTACCCCAATATTTTAAAGGCCTTGTATCAAGAACTTGCTGTGGGAAACATGACATCAAAGCCACGTCAAAATGTTTGTCTCTTTAAAAGAAAAAAGTAATGTGCAAATCTTGAATTTCTCAGAGTGAAGAATCTCAAATATATCTTCAAGTAATTCGTTGGGTCAGCAAATCTTTACATTTCTGACGGACCATTAAGAGCTTTGCAAACTCCTCAGTCAGGCTCAAAAACCACTGGAAGCACCATAAAATACTACGGGAAACCATCCAGAACCAGGACTTTGAATTCCACCCTTTTGGATTGCAGTAAGTCACAGGTGAGGCAGACATTTCACAATGAGAACACCTACCCCTGGTCTCTAGGGAACTGAAATGGAAAAAAAACCTTTTTTTTTTCCTGTTGCAGTTATTGGGGACAACACCAGTATCTGAACTTTTCTTTTTCCTTCTTTCTTCACATAAAAAATATTTTTTTTCTTATCAGCTAAGGTACTACAATCGTGTTAATTCTTCCTGCAATATTTGAAATAGGAAATCATGGATGTCTGGTTTGGAGAATACCTCAGACTCCATGGTTAGGCTTCAAGCAACCTCACATTATTCAGATATATTTCCTGGCAACTGAGAAAGACATGATGAAAACAGCCCCTAGTAATATCCTAACCCCTACAGGATTAATTTTCCCAAGTCACTTGCTGAAAATATCAGCAGAGATCCCTTAGAAGACGTTGGTAAAAATTAACAGCTAAGGATTTTCCTGTTAAATTTAAATAGTCACTATATTTTAAATACAGCTTCCATGTGGTAGTGCAGTTTTTCCCCTCTCTCCCTCCGTAACACTGCAGTTGCTTCCCATGAGGAATAAGCCCAGCGGTGAAGTCACGGCAAGGCAGAGGGAAGAGAAGGACTGAAAATTGGTTTGTATCCACTCTGGCTCACCTATGCCATTCTCCAGTTTTGAACGGCCAATTGCTGCATAAGCTGTTATGGAAGAAAATACCAGTGTAAACACTGAAGATGCTACTGAAATAGAGTATTTCTTTCAAAAGGGTTAGAAATCTACTTATGGATACTGCTTGTCACACATTTTTAGCATCTGCTAAGTTCCCCAGGACTTCCCTTTTGCTCCCAGCAGTTCAAGAGCATCTATTTCAACACCAACACGAACCCACTATAACCATCTCTTCAGCTGCTGGCGTGGGTGTGACACGCGTGGAAGAGATGACAGCAGCGAGGGGGAAGCTGTCGCTCTCCCTGCGGGGTCCAGGGAGGCCGGAGGTGCGCACGGGGAGGGTGAGGGGACCGCAGGGCCAGCCGCTGCCCAGCCAAGCTCCGGTGCCCCCACCCTGTGCCTGCCCTTCGCCGTTACAGCATCTTAACAGGAACGTGTTTGGAGACTGCAGCTCAGTTGGATCTCGTGGTGAGATTTTGCTAAAATTGGGGTGAAACCTCAATTTAATAAAGATCTTTAGAATATACCGTGCTTATCTTTTTTTCACTTGCCAAAATTGCCTTTTCCCAAGGCCTGCCAGCCTCCCAGAAGATCTCACGCTTTCCTGCCCAGGGTTGGCAAAGGGCTGCTTGGAGATTACCAAAAACCGGCGGGGTTTATCCACAAAGATGCACCTTCACCCATCTGCAACTCACAGCTTGCCGGCAATGAAACTGTTGCAGTCAGGAGAAGAATAGGTTAAACGGGAGACCAAGAGAGAGAGCAAAGTACAGTCATGCCTGAAACCCGATGGCTTGTTAACAGGCCAGTAAAGTTTGAGGATTTGTGGTTTAAAGCATCTGGCCAGCCCTGTGCTGGGGTGAGGGGGGAGGCAGCTGAGACGGGCCACCCACCAGCTCGCTGTGCACCGCAGATAACCCATACGCAGCCTGGATGCTGCACAACTTTTGGCAAAGCCGTGCGTTTCCCCACGGCAGCACTGGCCTCTCTAAGCTTGCTTAGAGGGCCAAAATTCTGGGAAGGGTCTGGGGCCACTGACGGCAAGCTCTCCTGGATACGCAAGCGATGGCACTTTGTTGTCCCAGTGGTAGGAGCAGCTCACTAGGGAAGCGTATACCCCATCTCGTTTCATTACCCCGGCCATGGCTGCTGCCAGTTGTGGCCCCAGTCACCATGAAGTCATCACGAGGCGCTTTATTGCTACCAGTAAACTATGCTCCCTGGTAATCCCACAAAGCAAGAAAACTCTAGTTTAAACTTTATTTATGGATGACGACTTTGGCCAAGGCATTAAAAGCAAAGACAGATGACGACGGTTGCAACTGAGGGCTTGTATACCATTCACCAGGTCACCCCTTCCTGTAAGGAGCCAGACAGCTGGCAGCAATCAGGAACGGGTTTGGAGAGGACTGGAAAAGATGGACAAAATCTGCGGAAGAATTCTCCTAGTCTATGGGCTTGGTAGAGAGACTTTCCTAGCAGACATCCATTTTAACCTCACTTTCTCCACTGATAAGCTGCCTTTTCTCAGCATGTCCTGCAGAACATCTCTGAGCTTCACAGGCTTTGGCGGGTGTCCAGCTATTAATCTAAACAAATGCACAAAAAGTTCACCTGCATCAAACGTTTCAGATATAGGAGCAGTACCCCTTTTCTGCTTAATAACAGAAATTTCATTTTACTTTTTAACTTGAAAATGCATGAACTAAACTAAAAAATGAGTGAACAGTACTACTTCCATAACTGCTTGCCCCCACTGGCTCCCTAAATCTGTTAAGAAGCAGTGTGAATTTTGGGAAATGCATTTCTCCCTTCTAAATTTAGCAAACTAACCACTTTTTGGCTTAGCAGATGTTTTTGCTCTCCAAGCGAGAGGCCTATGGGGATCATCATTAACCCTGTTCTTAACATAAACACTGACTAAGACTTAAATCTGGAAAACTGTCATTCACGCAGAAAGGTTAACAGGCTCCAGCAGAAACGAGGCTCATCATCTGCAACTCCTGCTACGTGGGATCTCAGAGAAGAGAGAAGAAGATGGACAAAGAGAGAAAGAAGAGGAAAGGTTATTTATTCAAATATTTTTAAAGGGACAATATTTTTCTATTGCGTGTGATCAGGTGTTTTATTCCCAAGGGTGCACATGGCTGAGCTGCTGCAAAACACAGACTAAGAATGAAGCACTGGTAAAATCTGAGGCTGAGATGGGCACACGCGGACCCTCCTTCTGACCACATTCACACCAGCTTTAATCCACCGACTTCAGTGAATTTTCTTCTTCCTCATGAGAGGACAGTCCTAGGCAGGTGATCCTTAATGCATACTGATACAGCCACGGAGCGTTTATATAGACACAGATTGGAGTTCCGCAATGTAAAGGCTACACAGAGCACATTCTGTAATTATAAGTGCAGTTCTCAACAGAGGACCGAAAGATAACAACCTGAAAACAGAAAGTTCATATTGCATTATCCAGAGAGATCTGGATCCTGACTGTCTTGTGAGCTGATGTATGGCAGACCAGGATCTCTTTATCCACTGTCTGAATTAAACATCCACTCTCTGAGGAGACCCTCCAGCAGCCTTCCAGTAGCTAAAGGAGGCCTACAAGAAAACTGGGGAGGGACTTTGGACAAGGGCCCGCAGTAATAGGAAAAGCTTCTATAGGTAAAAAATGGCTTTAAACTGAAAGAGGTCTAGATTAGACATAAGGAATAAATTATTTACTGTGAGAGTGGTGAGGCACTTGAACAGGTTGCCCAGAGAAGCTGTGGACACCCCCTCCTTGGAAATGTTCAAGGGCAGGTTGGATGGAACTTTGAGCAACCTGGAAGGTGTCTCTGCCCAGGGCAGTGAAGTTAGAACTAGATGATCTTTAAGGTCATTTCCAATCCAAACCATTCTATGATTCTATATTCTATTAATATTTGGAGCTGTAAAATGCACCAGGTTTACAAGCACCAGCTATATACCACAAAGTTGCCAGGGGATGTAAAAAGTTAACAAAACATGTTTTCAGGATGTTGCAAATACAGCTTTCCCTGTTACCTGCAAGTTTATCTTGCTGTGATACGTAAAAACTATTTCAGTGCAACCTACACATTCTGGTTGACGGTTTTGCTTTCAAAATTTGTTGCACTGTGGATATCCTCTTACTGTACACAACATCCAAGTGCTCAGCAAGTGCTGTGAGCCCTGAAGAATGCCAAATCCAGGCTAGAAACAGCACTGGTTGTCAGAAATTAAAGATCACTTACTCCAGTGGAAGTGGGTTGGCATAAGTCTGCTATGGTGACTGCCAGAAACGAAAAACCAGTTTGACTGGAATTCTCTACAGGAGGTTGATAAAAGAGAAAGCAGAAAATCCCCAAACAGGAGAAGCAAAGATAACAAAACACAGATTTAAAAGGAAGTGACAAGAAATTTGTGTTTACCTGTGGCACCTGTCCAAGCTCAGTGCAAGTGAACTTGCTGCCAAGAGATTTCACATTTAAAAGTCAAACCAGATGATTCAAAAAAGGAGATGCTAGTCACCCCGAGAAAACCCAGATGAAGAGGAGTGAACTCTTCAGGGTGGCAAATGCTCCTGACCAGGAAAAGCACACATACATGTTTATTACTGTTTTCAGATCTACGCATTTTTGTGATACATAAGCAAAAGGAACAGTGTGTTAAAATCCTGAGCAAAATGAGAACTTATCTGTTTGCTTTCACCTACCACGTGTTTGTCAGGTGTTGACATGACCCAGAAAATTGACACGGCTGGAGTCCTGGTGAGTGCTGGGGTTAAACAGGGGGACTGGCACTATTTTCAATGATTAATATTTGGATCACAGGATCAGCTCTCATAAGGATGTCTTATAGGCTCCAAGACACAGGCAGGATCTGGAGTTCCTATCGATATCTACTATTTGAGGAATATGAGGGCTCCTAACACACACCCTACCAAAGAAGAACCTTTCTAGGGCTGCACGTGAGATGTGAATTATGTCACCAGTGCAAACTAGGAAAACTGAAAAATGTGCTCTATGGAAAAGGCAGGAAGATGAGCAGCTTCCTACACAGCGGGAACAGAGAAAGTGTTAATGCAGACCTTCCAGAATACCTGGTAAAATGTATTTTTCCTTATTGCAGTTTATGAGGTGTGGTGACAGATCATTTCTCTTCTGCACTCCTTAATCCTTGTCCTAGCTCTAATGCTGCACTCTCATACTTTTTCCTTGTGTGAAGGACATGCTTCACAGAAGGCAAAAATCATGCTGGACGCAAACTCTGTGAGCAGCCCTTCAACGTGCAGGGCTGTTGTGTGGTTCACCAGCATACTCTCAGAGTTACTGGAACAGGATACTTGTCAATGTTCAAGGCAAGAAAATTAACACAACAGGGCAAAAAATAACGGCTCAATGTTAAAGGACAGAAGGATGATGAGGACTGACATCCTTGCAGAGGTTCCAGTGCATTTTAGCCTAAAACACCCAAGAGAAGCCGTTCACTCATTGTTCAGAGGTAGACCTGTTGCCCTCCCTTGAGCAGAGTGAAGAGACACGATAACCTTTAACCTTCGATGGGAAGGACTCAAAGGCTGCTCTTCCCAAACTTTTTCAGGCCATGCACCAGAATTTACTAGGTCTTCCCTACTTGTCATCTACAGCAGATGGTTTATCCTTTTTATTCCCATGCACAACACACTTTGGAGCTGCACATGAATCATATCATAGAATCATAGAATGGTTTGAATTGGAAGGGACCTTCAAAGATCATCCAGATCATCCAGTCCAACCCACCTGCAGGAGGAGCAGGGACATCCTCAACCTGGCCTTGAATGTTTCCAGGGAAGGGGCATCCACCACCTCCCCAGGCAACCTGTTTCAGTACTTCACTACCCTCATCATAAAAAATGTCTTCCTTACATCTCATCTAAATCTGCTCCCTTTTAGTTTAAAACCACCAGCACTTGCCCTGTCACTGCAGGCCCTACTAAAAAGGAAGACTTGATTGATTGAAGAATTCCCATTTGTCCTTGCCTTAGAAATCTTCCCTCTAGTTGGGGGATATTTCACACTCATAAAGCTGTGAATACCTCTTCTGTCAACCACAAGCTGAACACACATGACACTCAAGCATCAAAAGATCGAAGAAAACTTCCTGCACAGGGTATCTGGACCTGTCCCAGCTGGACTCCCTTGTAAGAAACCATGGTGGACCTGGTCCTGGAAGGGATCTCAGCAGGACAACAGCTGTTTACAACCTTACTAGCAACTCTTCTGTGAGCCTATTTCACTTCAGCTGCTGGACTGAGATGATAAATTTGGAGCAATATACTTTCACCTTTGGAATTTTCTCTCTCTTTGCACTGACTTTAGAGCAAGTACATAGAGACTTAAGTTCCAGTTGAGATATTTCAACCCCTTCCCCCAGTGCTAGAAGTGATGGATCCAAGCAATGGTCTGATTTGTGCCCCAGAACTACAGCTGTGCTGACTGGCCCCTGACCATGTCATAGGTACATGTTTTGAGGAAAGGGAAGGTGAAATTATTAACTGACAAGATCTGAGTCATGTGTTGCACTTAATGTGCATCTTACAAAGACAGTGTACTCAATCAATAGTCACTGTAGGGAAACGTGCACTTTCACTGTTCACGCTCTGCTGACACTGGAAATTCAGCATTGTTAATTCAGCTCACAGTCAGCCAGCTTACACGGGGCCTGATCAGAAAGCAAACCAAAGCCTTACCCTTGACCACAGCAAACTTCCAGTTGGGCTGTTCCACTGCTCTGTTTGTGCTCCTGGACCAAACCACCATGAAAAACACTATCAGATAAATACCTCTGTACTATGAGCTGCCTTACAAATTACAAAGAACAACACCAAGCAGAGGTCTAGCAGTGCAGATACACTAGACATAACCATTAGACTCACAAGAAAATTCCTGTATCTTTACAAATGATGCAGCTGAAATGTTTTCATTAAATCACCATTATCCTGCCCATTTCAGAACAGGATATATTTAACCACTGAATGTATCCAAGCAATTGGTCATAACACCTACGGCTCGGCTGAGTGATTACCTCGGGTAGCTGGAGGAAGGCACAGAGCTGAAAAGAGGAGATGAATTGTAACTACAAAAATGGAAGGAAGAAGGATATAGTGACCATGCCCAACTTGCTAATAATTGGCCTAATTCTATTGAATAGTTACAAGCCATTTGAACAAAACAAAACAAACATTGGTGTTCAAAACTAGCCCTGCAACCCTGCTGCCTGTACATTTGACAGTAAGTCACATTAACACTAATACTTAGTATTACTAAAGCATTTTATGAAAAGCATTCCTAACTCTACACTCTCTGTACCTTTCTTTCCATTTCCATCAACTTTCCTTGATTTTTCCAGTGTACAGTGCACTTGTACTACGAAAAAAACAATACAATGAGTTGGGCTTGAGGAATGAGGAAAATAATCACGCAACAACCTGATTATGTCCTGCTTCAAGTTACTTTAAAGATTACATTACGCTTCTCTTTAAGCTGTCTCCCACAAGTGGTTGTCATTTTGGGGGACTGGCTTACGAAAAGCTAGAGTAAAGGGGTCTTGGTTTGTGGATAACAGAGAAGTCAGCACCGCAAGCAATCCTCCCATCGCTGCTGCTCCCTGCATGGGCTGCGCGCTGAGACGCTCACCGCCAGTGCCGGCACACCACCCACGGCCCGCGGCAGGAGAGTGAAGGAAGGAGGGGGCTGAGCAGCACTGGGCACGCTGTGCTGGTGCTGCAATACAGCAGCAGCGCCCGAGCCAGCCTGAGGACCTGCGTGGAGCCACCCGGAAGCCTGGCAGCTGCAGCTCCTTGCAGGATCGCGGCCGACGTCACCAGCCCTTAGGGTATCGTGGTGCTACTAGGAGAACAACCTCATCTGTTACAGCTGAGAAGTCACCCTGCACTTTGTAGGTGCTGTTGCTCTGTACCACGTACAAATCTGCAAGGAAGGGCAGAAGCTTGATAAAAGCTTACTTTATAAAAAAAATCCACTGAGGCCAATTTTAAATCCTGGACAACTTCTAAAGCTCCTAAAAACAGGCACTGAGAGGAAGCTGAACTCCCCAATCTGTCTTCTCTATCCATACAGTTAGTGGAAAAAACATGGAAGATTTATGCAATAGCAGCTGGAGAAGGCTGAAAAGGAATATACAAATAAGGCAAATATGTCAGAAATCCAAAGTCACTTGTCAGTTCAGATCTCAAAATGTTGTCTTTTCTCTCTTTTCTTCTTTTAACATGAAGATTAAAAATATCACTCTGAACTTGCATGCAACCTGTGGAAATGAAAACCAGGAATCATTTGTTCTCTAAACATGGAACCATCACTCATGTGCTCACATAACGACATATAGCCATATAGACACACATTGGCAGGTCAACCTACGATCAAGGTGTGAGTGCAAGTACAAGTTTTGTATTTTCAGGGAGAAAAGTAAACACATTTTCATCCTTTCACTTTTTCTTTCCCACTTCAAACCTATTTCTTTCCCATAACAAATTCCTTACCAGATTATTTTTTCCCATCAACCTGTGTGCATGTGTGACACTGTGGTTCTGGTGCTAGGAAATGCTCTGAGGACTGTGCCCAGCACCTGTCCCGAGGGTGAGAAACACTTTTGTGATGGCCTCTAAGGATCTGAACTTTTTTCCCAGGAAAGTCCGTATTAAACCAAATTCTAATAGAGAAGTTCTTCATACTATTGCTTGGAGAGTGAGTGCTCTCAGGAAGCAGTTTCAGGAGGATCTAAAGTAGGGTATGAAGAAGAATGAGGACCTTTTCTCTGGGATCTTGGCTCCACAGTGAGACGAAACTCTCAATCACACAGAGTTGGACATTTTTCAAACAATAAATCTGGGAAGCTTCACTAAGCGATACTAGACTTAAACTGCAAAGTTACAGACAAAACCCCATCCCTGTGCAAAGGAGTATCCCACAGAATTACTGTCTCTGCTCAATGCCCCAAAAAAAGAATTTTTAAATTAGTAGTACAGTATTTTAAAAAATGTTCCTCCCTCCCCTACAAAAGATCCTAAAAAATCATTCCCCAAAATGGCTTTCAAAAAGGTCCATTGTAGTTCAGTGCAAACAGAGCAAAGATTAATTAGGGATTAGACATTTTATTAAAGCCATCACAGAAACAGAATCAAACCACAAAGTTTTGTTGTTGTTTGGTATTCTACTTCCAATTCTGATCCCAAATACCACAGCACAGGTATGGCAGCCAAATCTGTGGGCATTTATTTTAATCAAATAAACACACAGATAATTGTTAATCGTATAATCCCTTTAAATTGTTAATAACCTTCTTAATTGGATTACAAATAATCCAGTCCTAACACCAGCACTGTGAATACTGATCTCTTGCCTTCAGCAAATGTCTGTCTTGTAACAGAATATCACACACTAGACTTCAAAGCACCTAGAGTTCACACTTCCTTCAGAAAAATAATTGCTTTGTGGAGGGGCCCACTGTCACAAATTGTAAGTAAATACAAAAAGTACCCCTCTACAATAGAACTCTGATGATATTTTGAAAGAAAAAAGCGATTCCTCAATTGAGCAGGCACTGACTCCCCATTTTACAAGATGCTCTTTTGACGTTTCAGAGCTACCCATCTTAAAAAAGCACAGAGTCATACTCCTGCTTAAAGGAACTGTGGTTTTTAAATTTCAGCATTTCATTATGTATTTCTACACAAGCCTTTGAAAGTCCAATAACAAATGGAAAACAAATCAAGAAATGCTAGTAATATACAACCACACTCTTTTAAGACAGACATCTTCATTTACGGGTTACGTGTCGGATCCAGGGCAGCTCTGACCCAAATCCAGCTCAAGCATTGCAACGCACTCTGAGCAGATTCAGTGTCAAAACACCAGGTGGACAAAAGTCGTATCACAGAAGTGAGGAAACCAGGATGTTCCCAACTGGGTTTAATGCCTTTTGCTTGTGTTTCTTCCCATCTCAGCAATGAGAAACCATACAACGGGCTCCAGCGCAACATTTTGCAGGTGTCCCGGGCCACCTCTGCCCCTCCAGACAAAATGGAGACGTTATGTAGACTGACAGCCTACGCCAGTAGGAAAGAAATGATGGGCAGAATTAATCTGAAGCATTCTAAAAGTGCATTGAAAAACTGCTGTTCATCAACATTGACACAATTTTCAAGGTGAGCCATTTTCTTACAGAAGCTACAGGTAAGAGGGAATTTTAATAACCGCAAAACAAATGTAGATAAAATTTTGGACATCTGGAGGCTGTATGAAGGTTTTTCTGTCAAAGTAAATGGCGACCCTGCTGACCCTGCTCTTCACTCGTTGTACCCCAACTCCAAACATCATAGTCAGAACTACGGGACAGCAATGGCACCCCGTCCAGTAACAGGGGACATCTCACGGCATGATGCAGGTAGAGGTGGCTTTTTATTCTGGGTAAAGATCACATCTGTGTGATTCTCCATAACTGTATTTATCTTGCTATTAAGAGTAAACTGTAAAGAGATTTTTCTAAAATCCAGTGGTTTTAGATACAGATCATTAGCACTCTCTTGTATCTTCCAAGTAGCATACTTAACAGAGGCTATAATAAATGTAATAAGGAACGCTTTACGTAACAGTGGTTTTGCCAGCACCTGACCTCCAGGAACAATCAGCATACAGCCTGACACCAGCACTGACAGACTCCTCGGCAACCTCCACCAAGCCACCAGAAACAAGCCAGGCTCTAGCTTTACCTCCTAGCAAGGGACATTACATTTGACATACTTCTCCTCAATGCAACGTGGATGGATTTAAATAATCCTATGAAGGCACTGGAACAAAGTCACAATCTAGCTCACTTTCTAGCAAGTGCCCGCTGCCAGTCCGGTGACTGCCATGGGTAACACCAGCTGCCACACCAACCCAGGGCTGGTCTGGAAGCTCAGGGGACCCCAGGCCACACACTGCTTCAGAAAGCAAGACCTGCACATTGATTTGTTCGAACAACTGGGAAAACTAACATTATGCCAAGGTCATAATTTGCTGTCATTAATGCTAACTTATCCTCTGAGGAGAATGACCACACAAGTGCTATGAGGGATCGTCAATCACGCATGCAGAATTAGTTTTCCAACATAGTTGATTTTCTTCAGCAGTTCACCTTAAACTGTTTTCCATTCTGGCAAGAAATGTAACATCATGCAACATCCATGTCTTGCTTAATTACAGCAAGAGAATAAAAAAAGGACCAGAAAAGTTAATAAAGCTATAGGAACTTACTCCTTTACACCCCTACTCTACCTGTATTCTTTACAAAGTATTTTTAAGATAAAGTTTGTTTGTGTTGAGAATTTGAATGACTATGGTCTTTATCTTTAAACATGAGAAAAGAGAGATGTGCCTGGAAGTAGAACAAAGGAGAAGAGCATCGGTGACCCAACTAGACTTTTCTATATTTACTGCTTCAGACACAACTATACTGATTATCACCAGGAGTGTGGTAATTAGCTGGCTACAATTAAAATTTAGTATAGATACCATATAGGCACCGAATGTCAAGGACATGCCCATGCATAACACTGAAAATACAATTCAATACAAAAAGGAATTGGAAATAAAGTTTTACAAAGAAGCCAGTGCATCACGGAGTCATAGTTTCTACCAAAATGACCAACATTATAAAATAAAACATGACCTACAATTGTGGAGTGCGAGACATAAGGAGAAACCAATAAATTAATATTAATAAATAAAAATAATATTGTAAACCTACATCCATCTGAGAAAATTAATTACAACATGAAATACAGATGAAACACTTTGAAGGAAACAAAACCCACATAAACCCACAACCAAGCAATTTTAGGCAGGGTATAAATTAATGACTCTTACTTTTCCTCTATAATTCTTAATAAAACCGTTTACCCAGATTAGCACCAAACCACCTTTAAGATGGCAAGATGTATTTTATTCTAACTTTCCCCAGAAAATACATTCATGTGATCAGAGCTGCCCCAGCCAGCCACACAGCATGCTCAGAGTTATATATATACACACGTCTCCATCGGCGTTGAAGAGCTTTGTTCCGTTATTTACATCATCTACCGAGCATCTGAAGGAACATCTCTGAACCCAGCGGTATGAGAAGAATTGTGGAAAGAGCAATTTAGATAGAAATATATCAAAATTGAAGCCATGAAAGAAGGAATGGTTTGCTTATTTATAGTACAAAGAAATTCCATCTGGTTAGGCTGTGGGTTTTTTCTTGTAGAAATTAAACAGGAAATTAACCTCTCCCTCTTCCCCCCCCCCCGCACCCCCTTTAAAGCAAGGCATTTTCATTTATGATGCCAAAAGCCTGATATTTGTAGATTTGCCTGCCATCAGTCGTTAATCAGCCTCACAGCATTTATAGGTAGAAGGATATCTCCTGACAGATACAAAAAACAGATTTAGAACCAAAACCAAAAATTATATAAAGACAGATATATAGATACACATTTTAGCACTCTGGAGTACGTTTCCAAAAATAAACTCGTCAAATGGATATCTTCCTAAAAAAGCTGATTGCATAAGCATAATTACACCAAACACAAGTACCTGCGCTATCTCTCTGCATGTTATAAATAGTTCAAAGTTACATTACACAGTTTTATGCTAAAATGCTATTGTTCTAAGTCCATGCCTTCTCTCACGATCCTTTCAAAAAGGCCCCCAGCCCCCACCACTAGCCCAAGTGCTGTTTTCCTGACGTTGCTATTCAGCTTCTTAGAACCCAGAAACACCATGTCCCCCTTGCAATCCACAGAGATTATCCAAAGAAAAGACTACTGCAGCAGTTAAGAAAGTTGCTTGATCGTATCACTGTTTATCAATTGCCAGGATTTCTGTGCTTGCTTATAGAGTTTTAATTTTGTTAACTCAACAACTTTTTGTTTCCAGCTGACAGAGGCGTATTTTTCAGAAGTGCTGGGGCAAGATCCTCTTCAGAAACCTCAAGCTGAGACTGCTGAGCAGGATATTGAGCTGGACTCAAGGATCCAAGTAAACCCCCTGCAAGCAGCAGCTGAGAGAAGTGCTACCTGCAAGATGCACACTGAGACAAAATACCAGGTCTTCCCCCCTTCATGTACTCCTTGTTGACATAAAATCTCATTTACTGAATTTGTGCAAAAAGGGCTGAATTTAATTTTATCAAAAAGTAGAAAGGGAGCACATAAGGCACTTCTGAGAGGAAGGAGATGAACTTGCAATGCCAAGCATTAACATGCAGCACTGCTTCTCACTGCCAAGGCATCACTCAGACAATCTAAACACCATTGTACAAAATACATACCACTATATGGTTTTTTTTTTTTCATTAAGTTGCTATATCCATCAGAGATATCCAGCTGCCTGACACAAAGTCAAATTATTCTGTCATTGAAGGGTTAAAACCAGGAGGCAGACCTAAGCCCAAGGAAGAAGCCCTTGTGTTAGCTGTTTTGCTGTATGACACAAGCATGACAGTTCTTTGCGTGACTTTTTGCTGACTTAGACATTGCGGGCACAGATGAGCTGTAGTTTTGTGCTGATGACGATTCAGCTAATATCACCCCCTTGACTCCACTTCTGCATATTGGTTATGACATTGTATGCACAGTATGGAGTTCTTCCTACACATGGTATACAATGAGGAACTTAAGAGTAACTATTAGAAGTAAACCAGTTGATGTTACTTGAAGCTACTGAAGTAGCAGACTAAATGTTTCTGAGAAAATGCTTTACTCGATAATATAAAATAAGCACTTTTCTGCTTCCTGACAGGTATTTGTGACCAACTTTATTTGATATTTAATCCCATAGGGGAAGATTTCTTTTTGCTCTGCATCTAGCTTCTGGGACATGTGTCTACCCACGTTTCGGATGCTGGAGGAATTAATTATGTAGCTACGAGCTGATTCTACTCCCAGTGAAATCAAAGCAGTGACGCCACCTTCTTCCCTAGAATGAAATCAAGCACACTTTGCAATTCACCTTTAAAGTTCAGCAAAGGTGTGTGCAAGTTGCTAAATACGTCACGCTTGCAGGATAAGGAAAAGGGGCTTTCCCAATGTGCTAAGAAACAGAAGATATTATTAAAACCCAGTGTAATTATTTCAAATGATAAGAGTTGAAAATAATGCTGCAAGATGTATCAGACAGCTAGAAATGAAGAAAGAGAAAGAGATAAATATCAAAGAAAGGACGGTTCAGAAAAGGAAGAGGAAATGTTTAACTAAAACTTACAAAATTCACATTACAGAAAAAAAAAAAAAGACACCCACAGAAAAGGTACATAACTATGAATAAGAGAAAATTATAACTGAGACATTATCTTCACAGTGATCCACAGGCATACAGAGAATTACTGCAGACATCTACTGAAATTTAAATTAGCCAGCTCAATTACGGGTAGCAGTTTATCTGCTATGCCAAGGCTTCAGTGCCTGAGACCAGTAGTTTAGAAACCTGGCTGTATTTAAGCTTTTTCTCTCTGCACAGGTGCCCAGACTGGTTAGGTTAATGGCAGGCTGGGTGTGTTCAGACGGCTGCAATCGCACCCATAGTCTGTGTCAGAAGGTTCAAAGAGCCTGAAAAGGAGCTGGCAAAAAGAAGAAATTCAGAAAAAAACTTCCGAAATATATACATCAGAGAAAAGACTTGTGTATAGCAGCTTCTTTACAAGAGACTGTGGAACAAGAAAGTTACAGCTATTAGGAGCTGATTACAAATATTACGTCCTCGAAAAGGTTTTGCAATGCAAGCTTTGATCTACTTGTATTTAATTTACTACATAATTAAAACAGTCCTATAAGCCAAAGTTAATTTAAGTAGTCATATGTTAACGCAGCTTGATTTTCAAGAAATCTTCTTCCTTTTCAATTATATTGCCATATGTTAATACGATAGCTTTTTATAGATTTTTTTATTTACATACATGTCATAACTGACCTGCTGAAAGATTAGATTTCATAATACCCCAGTAAAGAAGCATCTGTTCCAAGTTTCCCTGTAGATAGCAGATTCACAGCAACTATCAGTCCTTTTAACTTGCCTTTTTTTTTTTTTTGCATCACTAAGAGCTCAAAGCAATTACTTCCTAAGTGTGGCATCCCTAGTCTATGCTTCATTCAGTAAAAACTGTTTTATAGATGTCTTAGTGGTGAGCTGAGCCGTAGAAGCTATAATTTGCGAGCTGGATGTGACGTACAGCTTGGCTTCATGATGCCTCGCAGGCACATCGTTTTATTTATTTTGCATCTTACTGATAACACTGATGTGTGTGTTTGAAAGGCTGACATGGGATCCAGTGAGCGGGAGATTCCCCACCCTTGCTGCCTGCTTTGGTTTCCTCCCAGGGCCGGGACAGGAAACACGGTGGTTGTAACACACGCAACTCCCCAGCTTTTCGTAAGCTGCAGCGGCACGGCAAAGGCCTTAGTTTGGCCACAGACACGTAGGTGATTACTAACTTCGGTTTAAGGGCAGCAGATTTGCTGAGAATAAACAGTGAGTTGTTTGTTACAGAAAAGAGAGCATCATTTGCTAGCATCAGCGAAATCACAATTAGCGCTTACTCTCCAAATTGTGTTTTTCTGTGGCCTAAAAACATTGCAAGTTTCTAGCTGAAGACAAACTCCTTTCCTGTGATTTGTAGTTACTTCAATCAAAATGTTTTCAGTTTACTTATTTTCTGAAGTTACAATAGATGCTGGTAGGACCCATTCTAGCAAAACAGGACATGAGAACGTGTTGCAGTTTGCATTTTAAAGGCACTTTTTTCCCCACGGTGTTTGAGATGGGAAAGATGATGGGTATTGGATGTGGTAAGGATGCAGTGTATCTGTGCAAGGGAACGGTGTGACAAGGAACAAGAAGCTGACATTCAGGTGTTTATTCAGAGATAATCATGGCCATATCTTCTTGTCATATCCTATGATAAAGCAGCACAGGACACTGGGATTCTCAACTCAAGCAACAACTGCAGATTCTGAGTTCAGCTGGACTTTACCTCGATCTGGCTTCACGTATTTGAAAATACTTATTTATTTCCAACAGAAAAGCCGTTGTTTTTTTCTTTCTATATTAAGAGAAAATTTCTATAAATAATATAAAACATTTTTGCTATTTTTTTCATAAGAGAATGTTGAACACAGTTAGAAAGAGATTCCGGTATAAAAAAATCAAAATACTTAATTTAAAACAATAAAGGCTAATGTCTGAATAGCTACAAACACTCGGCTCAGAGTCTGCATCTTTAGCATTACCAAATGAGTTAAGATGTGCATGTAATAATCTGCAACAATTTACTGCTTCTGCTCTTTTCCCTTAGCTTTTCCCACTCCCAACATTATATTCTATGCGTTTTTTTCCTGTCTGCAACTTGCCCAAGAAACATTGGCTGAACAAAAAGTGTACAGCCCTGTGGGTCAGACCTACAATTTCAGGAAGAATCAGAGTCCTTCCTTGTACCTATACAGGACTTGTGCCATGCTGGACATGCCTAAGAGCTCACCCATATCCTTATTCTTTCCAAACTCAGGTGCTGGCTTGAGCAACTTTTCCCCCAGCCCAGGGGAAAAACCCGGTCAGGGGCGGCAGGGAGGTAACAAGAGGGACTCACTGCACTCAAGAGTCCCTTTGTGCCAGTGCTGACACAACTGGCACTAATGTTTGCGCTTGTCTTTAGGTAGCTATTGTATATTAATCTCACCTAACCCTTTTTTGCATAGGCCGCTATTGTAGGAATACCCCATTATTCAGCTTTCTCAGGCTGACATCCTTTTCCCCGAGTCACTTTTTCACAGCTCTATGCTTTCACTGTAAAAGCAGCAAACATTCTCCCATTCCCTGGGCTCCTGAGAGAGAAATCCCAACAAGTTGGAACTCTATAGTTCATTAAAATACATGCACCTACAGGACAGACAGAGGATGCATCACCTGAACAGATGGTTTTCAGGAAGAGGAGATTTAATTATTTTTTTTTAAACTATCAATTGAAATAAAAATTTTCTACACCTTTTTTAACCTCCATAAAGGTTGTGTCTCAGCTGCTTGAGTAACAATAAACTGATCCTACTGACTGACTAGAAGCTTTCATGCCGTGGACCTGGCAAGTGATTTTAAGTAACAGACAGTCTTGAAATTACTGAGATAAAATATATTTGTGCCTTCAAAAGCATGTAGACACATGGAAACCAAAGCAAACATAAATAAAAGTTAATCTTTGAAAGGTTTAGTGAGTATTTACTCAAGTTAATGTATAATTTCTGAGAATGGATACATTTCATGCAAAAAACCCACAAAATAATAAAAACACTAAGTATGTATGGAGAATCTCAGAGCTGAACATGTCAATTCAACTTATGTGTAAGAATAAAGTATTAGCCTGTATTGCTCTTCTCCTTGCTGAAAAGCAACATCTCACAGGCTGTAAAGCAGTATTTTCACAGCAAGGACATCCCCTATGCAGTGGCTCTGCAGACAGCCGCATCTGCTTTTCCTATGCTTATGTATCTTGAGACAACAATTACATTTGATAAGAGACACAGACGAAAAAATAAAGATTTCTAAATAAAATGCCTAACAGTAAGGACTGCATCAAGCAAGAAAATGGGACATCAAGAAATGTGGAATTCTATTCACCCTCTCGTGTTTGCAAAATAGGAAAATCTCCTAAGAAACACAGTTGGTAAGTTGGTGCATTTCTTCTCATGTGAGGCTTTGATTCGGGCTTTTCGGTACCTGGAGCTTGTTTTTTGACAGCGCCCTTGTTTTGTTTACAGCGCATTGCTGGGATACTCCCTTTGATTCAGCCCGACACACGTGACGCTCCGCCAGCTTCTGTTCTGCAGTGCTGCTGCGGCACTAAAAATAGCTTCCGCTTGCTTTGGCTCCACATCTAATTTATGGAAACTCACAGAAAAGAAGGCCCCTGTTAGTGGGTGAGCGACGTACGATTTTGCAGCTTGGGCTGTTAATCTCACTTGGCCTCTTGAAATGCAACACTGAAGATTTAAAATTTAAGCCTGCAGTAAATGACAGCTAGGGGGAAAGAAGATAATGCTTAATACGTTTCGTTTATTTTTAAGGTGGTTTAATAGTAGCTTAATTGAAAATGTAGAACAGTCGGACTACACTATGTAAAAATGCCTAGAATTTAGAATATAAATTATAAAGGGCTACTAGTGCCAACACTTGTTTAGGGGAAGTACCATAAGGATTTTCTTAATTATTTAACAAATCACAGTAAAATGACAAACCTCCTGTTTGCTATAACAGCTTTCAGATGCTCTATGTAAATTTTATTGCACCACAGAAGTAATCATGTAGGAAGGTCCTTCAAGAAATGTGGATTTTACAAACTTTGCCACAAAACCTGCCTCTGTGTGAAACAGTATTTTGCATGCATCCCAATACATATCCAACATTATCCTTCTCTGTAAAAAATCAAAGTTTATGTTAAAATCCAAATGCCAAAGTAAGTTCAAGTAAGTGGTGATTTCTCTTTCTACAAAAGAAGGGGGTTTAATTTTCAAAAGTGGAATTTTTCAGATATTAATTCGTAGCACCACGTCTAGGAGTGTCACTGGCTACGCTGGAGCTAGTTTTAAGTGAAAACCGAGTCAGAAACAGGCATGACATAAGTCTGGTATCTGTATTAATCCACTGCTTTTTAACAGCTTAAATCTGTGAAGACAGGAACACTGGAGTAATGAATAAAATTTCCAAAACTGAAAACAAAGGCCTGTTTTTCTTTAAAAGTTTTTAGGGTGAGTAATGAAGACGATAAGGAAATTGGGATTCAGATTTTATGTCATGTATGAACTTCTAAGTTAAGGAAGCTTCGTATGGCAATCAGCAGCTTAAGCATAGAGAGATTTCAAGGCTTTAATCTTGTAAAAAAGCAGCAAATAAACTGGTTGGGTTTGTCCAGAAAGGCTCCCTGCATAAATTTAGCAGTCTGTTTGCAAGCTATCAATTTAAGGATTGGTATCTGAACTGTTATCCAAGTAGGGACATTACTTAGCAACTACCATGGCTAAAAAGGAATTTTCATAAGTCTCAAGAGAGGTTATGATTTATTGACCAAAAAACTCCAACAAAATCCCCAAACCAGTTTAGGCTGGCTACAGTTAGTTGCTGATGAGTTACATGACTAAGTAATGGACACAGTGAGTCTATGTCAATCTATTTACGCAAAAAAAATACTGTCTTGTGTTACTGTTAAGTGGTCTTTAATTGAACAGACAATTACTAACTTCAACACGCCTTTTAGGCAAACCCTTTTTTTACATCTTGCCATGGGGAAAAAAGAAAAAAAAGGACAAACAAAACCCTGTTGCATGCATACACATTTGGAAAAAGGTATAGTCGAAGAGAAGAATGAAAAACAGCAGCTCTGCAGCAGAGTTTTTGTATGCAACTGTGTGTGTGATGGAGAGGGAGAGGAAGGAGCAAGGAAACAGTATGATTTAATGCTCGCAGGAGTGTCATTTTCCTTTCTACTCTAACTGCTCAATTCTTTTATTTTCAAGGAGTTCAAATCAGACCTTTAAAAGCCTCTTTTTGTATCTGGGGCATATAAACATGAAATTCTGTTTACATTCTTAATTATAAACACGTATTGAAAATCCCTGGTCTATCTCCAACCCCAAATCAGTTTGATAGCGTTCAAATCAATGTTTACAGTCTGGCACTTGTTGCCTTTGTAGCCGTAGCTCTGCACCTCCACGCTGCTGATACAAGTGTGAAGCACGAAGTCCCACAGCCTCGCACCATCATCGCTGGAGAGCAAAAGAGAGATGGGGCGTTGATCTAGGCTCTTAAGCTTAGGAGAGGAGAAAGAGAGAGAGCAGAGGCAGCCATCTCTTCAGACATCTCGCACCCTGCTCTGCTCATCTCTCCGATCAGTGCTGGGGTAACAGCGTGTGAATACAAAGCTCGGCCCTGCCTTAATAGAATTTGGAACATTACATAAGTGCTTGATAAACAAAGCAGGCAGCTCGAAATGAGATAACCTAGCCATGTGTATATTCAGCTGACTACTTATTTAGATTCCCAGCTAGTATGCTGCGACTCTGATAAAGGGAAAGAAAATGGCCATAAATACCAGCCTCTAAAGGCATTCTTGGCTCTTGTAGGACACCTCAGCTTTTAACACCATGTGCAGGATAAACATATCAACATTTTAAATATGGTCAGATTACATTTTCTATTTCCTTTTTCCTCCCCTGCGCTGGCAGAGTAAAAAGGCTGGCAATACAAGAAGCATTTAAAAACCATTTTCCTACCTACCCAGGGCTATACAGGGTAGGTTGCATCTTTAATATGCACTTTTAAAAAGGTACTACAAACTAAATTAAACTTCTCAGCTTTACAAAGTTAATTCCAGACAATAATTAGGATGGAAGCTGCCAGATGCATCATCTAAATGTCCCACTGCACAAAATACATGCACAATGTCATGAAAGATCCCAGGAAAAAAACTCAGACAACCTCTGTTGTACTGGCCTTTCCCAGCCAGTTGAGAAACATTTAAAACAATGTTAATTGCATCTGTGTCTTACTGCTGAATGAAAATAAAAGCATGAGGCCGTGAATATAAAAGCATGAAAGCAAACTGACCAAGCTTCACACTGATAAGCAATTATCCAACACAGTATGTTTCCAGTCAATTAAAAACCTACTTTAAAAAAAGTTTACAAATACCTTAAAACAAAAGCACGCTGCTCCAGAACAGCAGCTAGAAAAGCCAGGGAAAAGAAAGAAAGAATGCATGGGAAGTGCTGATAAAAAAAAACCCCAAACAAAATGAAACAAACCAAGAACCCCAAATGAGAATTTAAACATAAGCTACACTTCTAGAAACGTTATCTTAGCTGTACTAAAAATATACATCAAAATGCCCACTACAGCTATCTGAAGCTCCCTTCTGCTGGGCCCTCTTCCTTTGGAGCAAACAAAGTCGTAGTTAATAGCTAGCTGTGCTCCAGCTTCCCCTGTGAACAAGATCCGCTGGTGGATACAAGCGGTCAACCACTGCCACCAGCTCTACAAACTTCCACATTTCTCTAATCCTACTCATTGTCTTGCCTTATTATATTTCTAAGTTGTTTAACAGCACATGCCAGTATTTTTCCTAACTCCTCAGAGCAGTGGCTGTTACTTCTCACCCATCACCATCGCAGGTCAGACAGAAGGTATCGTCCAAAAGTGACACATTTTTTGCAAAGTTCAGAAGAAAAAGACAATCCTGATCCTTTACATTCAATATGAATTGGCTTGTACTTTCTCAAATACTACAACTTTTTTAGAACCACAAAAATTTTTTGGCTGCCCTACACTAAAAAAAGGGAAGCACTTTCTCCCAGTTGCCACATGAAGCAGTGTTTCTCATGAAAACAAGTTTTCAGGGATTCTTCTTTTTAAGGAAAAAAAACCTCTAAATTTTTATGCATGTGTCCCTAGTTGATGAAAGGAAATTGCTTGCCTTGAGATTTATCTCGTAGCTACAAAACATGCCCTGTTGCCATCTGGTCATCTGCTGCAGGGTCTGGGTTGATGAAGCAAAGGGATACAGAGATGTATTCAACCACCTCTCTGTTTCGGAGCCAGAGAAAGGCTTTATCGACAGCAGTTCTGTGCCTCGGTTTATCTCAGTTTCAAGTACGAGGAGAAACAGAGACCAAATCTGTCTATGTGTGCAATTTTAAATGGGTCATCTAATTACCTGCACCAGGATGGATGAGGAAGGAGTTTTCAAAGTGATCTGGAGTTTCCGCAACTAAGAGAATGTTATTTTTTACTGTAACTTTGGGATTGAGTGATAGAGTCCAATTATGCTAGAGGACCAGGTATTCCTCCTCAGAACAAAAAGGTCTGGTGGCAGCTCTGGCTATCGCCTCGAAATGTGGTCAAGAAACTGGTTGCAACAGCAGATGTGCCAGGCAAGCCTAAGGATTTTCTCTTCTGCATGAGGCACAGGGACATCTTAAGTTTCCTCCCAAGTTCACATGGTGTAAACAGTAAAATAAAAGCAAGTCAACACAGCATGCACAGTGTAGTGTACTACGCTGTAAGATTAAAAACAAAAGTGGCATACTTGTGAATTACACTGATGTTGGCTGCTGCAACTCTGTGCAACATGCAATTAGTATTTCCCATACAGAGCTACCACGTAATTAAAATATATTATCATTGGTGCTATTACTTTTAGATCTCAGAATTTATTCCAGTAGAGCTACCTTTAAGTTTCCAGAAATACGTCTGTTTAGGAGGTCTAGCTGCCACACATGCACAGATCAGCCAGTACACGGGCAGTGCCTCCTAGCATAGGCTGGAAAATCCACAGTAAAAATAGCAAGGACAGTTGAAAATCTGGTGACAGCTCTGGGAACTGCTCAGACACGAACCTTAAATACAGACACGATTTACGCTGGGACTACTCCCTGCGTGACAAAGAAAACAGTGTAAGCCTCACCAGTGGAAAACAAGTTTACGTTAAGAGCTGTTAGCATCATTTATTGCTTTCCTTCCCAGTTCTATCACATCACAAATAAAATATGTAGATCGTTTTCTAGCAGTTTTCAATTAGCAACCAAAGCAACTGGAAGAAAATACTTATTTTAAGACGATGAAATATTATATGGCAGTGAACCTCTATGCTGTTTGCGTTCTTACATCATAACGGATTCCCCTATAAAAATCAAAGCCACTCAAAAGAGATTTTTAAAAGGTCAGCTCAAGCAACAGACCAAATAAAAAAAAAAGTAAAGACGACTGAGTCAGCCTAAAGGAAGGATATTTCTGAACTACAAAACAAAGAAAATAAATTCTGCTTTAATGATATGCTTTTCGATTCTTAAGAAAAGTCCCTTTTCTTTCCAAAAGCCTTCTCTTTTCTAACTGCAAGGAGATTTTGCTGCACTGCCTGGAGTAGATGGGGCAAACAGCCAGACACAGAGACAGTGGCTGCACTGGCTCCATGAAGAGAGATTGCAAGGGGGCTGCTCCACTGCTAAGAATACAAGAAGTCCCCACCACAGCTTGTGGGTGGGGGAGATTACTGAATATGTTTTTCCAAGGCCTCTTCTGCACTACAATTAGCAATTCTGGAAAACCCTCTTAGGAAGAGTCCTTGTATTGATGCAGCCATATTGATTTAATGGTGTGACTCTTCTTGCGCTCCTCTTCCAATAAAACCTGAGAGAAAAGGCCAAACCTTTCCGTAAGGCACAGTCCATCCAGGTCTATTGCTTAGCTTGCCTAAAATGGACAGATGGCAGAGGAAATAGTAATGTAATTTAATCAGCAGGAAACCAAATAGCATCTATAATCTTAGCAGTCAGTCCCACAGAAGGACACTCCATTCAAACGCTGCCTACCAGCACCGTGTTCATTAAAAGAAGAGGTGCCTTCCTGTATCTATTCTAAATGCAATAACCACAGATTATATAGTGCTATCCATTTTAGGGACAGATTATTGCATCTAACGATTTAGAGCCCTGAATAGTCACTTTCTCCCATGGCTGCTGGATCACTGGAAATCCACAGCAAACAGCCCTGGCATGAACTCTGGTAAAAGATACGGCAGTTATACTGGTCTGCTGCCTTCACTGATGCAGCTGCACTGAAATGCAGCCTGAACTAGCTACTGGGTAACCTTTTGAAAACAATATTCTTTGGTGAGTTAGACACACTGGGGTGCTTTCTTATCTTTTAGCTTGGCTCCTCTCAAGCATCCTCCACAGAAGATGCTCTTTCTATTAAGAGGAGCAAAGACTACAGGTTGGCTGTACTATTTTTTGTGTTACATAGTCTAAAGCAAACAACCCTCAAAGCCATTACTGGAAAATATCTACATAAATATCTACATTGTCCCCGGCAGTCCTTATAAGCATTAACATTAGTCATAGACTTACCACATTTAAAAGCCCTTTGGTGTACGTATTTTACAATGGACAACTTAGATTTTGTCTGCACTTGGCACGCAGTAAAAACACATTGACTACTGAACACAGTTTTACTGTTAGTATAGATAGGGAAAATGGTACTTAATGACGTTTAAATTGGTCACCGTTTACACAGTGGTCCTTATGCACACTAAAGACAAAACTGCTGGCCAATCATTCTTGAACGTGATGTATTTTCCTAGTGTGGATGAAGAGTTGAACTGGCTAGCGCAATGTTCCTCAACAATTTTCCAGTTTTTCCACTCCTGTTTAGGGGATCTTGCAACAACTTGTGCATCACAGATTAGGTAAGCTAGTTATGCTGCTTATCACGTGTCCTTTATTCTAATGTAAATATTATTCTAAAAACTTGAAAACATCTGCAATATTAAACAAAATAAAAACTTAATTAAATTATAAAATGGAACCAAAAGATTTGGGCCACATTCATTTTACTTTCACTAAATCTGATTATTAGGATTTATCTCCCATCCATCATCTTACAAACTTAAAACGTGGTCTCATCTAAAGCTGTAGTAAGATGAAACAGAGTTCATTTGATGTGCTGTACAAAGAGAATTGAGATGGACCAGACCTGTATCTGTACCACACTAAACACCTTCCAGGAAGTAGTGGGGCTGTACTGATATCTTCTAGATAGAGTAATGATGTCTTTATCAAAAAGCAGCACTAACAATTACTTCACAGCAATCAGAAAGACAAGGCAACACCTATGACTGCATTGTACTGAAGAAGCCAGTGACTCCCCTGCAATAAGCTTTAATATCAAACACAGTAACAGCTTTTACAAGGTCTTAAGGAAGGCACTATCCTTTTTTTTTTTCCTCCACAGATACGTAAACTGAAAGATAAAGTACCCCAAGGCCAAAACAGGTAATGCATTCTCAAGCAAAGCTACACCTCAAAGCTCTTTTTCCTGATCTGGTTTGCCCTTTTGCTTCCTCTGTGTAAATAAGGAAGACACAAGTCATAAGAAACTGGAATAATGCATAACAGATACCAAAAATCAGCATGATACGTGATTACAGCCTGCTGTGAGCAGCTCACAAATTGAGGAAAATTCAAACAATAGCACATGTTCTGTGATTTGGACACTGAGAATTCCCTTGACTCCTATTCATATGAGCAAGCTATTGAGAAACACTTGACATTTGGGCAATAAAAAAACACACCAAGAGAACATTGATTTCCCAATACAACTGCCATTGTAGTATTTCTAGCTGTAAACCGATTTCCCCCCACCCTTTCTACTGAGGATTTGTTACAGCTTCTTTAACCAGTGCTGACAACGGGCTATTCACATCACTGTGCATTGTATTGCAGTTACACACTGATCCTTAGAAACGCATCTAACTGTATCTCAAACTACCAACAAGGAGAAGACAAAGTAACATGCCATGATTTCCAAAAGAGAAAAAGCAGGGGGAAAAAAAAAGAGAAAAAAAGAGGAGGAATGCTTTCAATTTAGTCCCATTCTTCTAATAGAACAGAATATTACAAATAGAATAGCCAAAAGACCTGTATAATTTAACTAAACGGCCTTACCAACAAGCCTGCTGTAAAAAGACAATCAAGTAAGATTAGTGAAAAAACAGCTTCCATAGTGTTTTAGCTTATTGTAAACAGACAACTTACACCACTAGAACAAAAATTAGCCTTGAGCTTTGCGAACAGAATACAACTCAACACGAGCACAGTCATTCCAAGAAACCAAAGCCAATTTACCTCTAATTCAATCTTGCACAAGAACAGAGAGTCATGCAGTGACCAGGAAGGATTTTTATTTTTAAAATGGAGAAACAGGGCTGCTTGCGATATTCTAGGAATACGCACAATACTGGACCCTCACGCTTTGTTTCAAAGTTTGTGGTATGTCTCCAGCATTGTCCGACTACGGTATGATGCTGCAGATTTGGCTCTATACCACATCTCAGCATACTCCTCTGAAAGCCATCACCCCCAAATAATCCATGAAATATTTACGAGTTGGAGACTAAACAGTGCCTTGGGGAGGGAGTGGTATAGAGGACACAACATACGGGACTGGAAGACAAGATGAGGGGCTAAGAGGCAGAGTCCCATTGAGTGCAGCAGCTAGGCAGGGGGAATGAAGGAAAGCAGCTTATTTTCAGAGCCCCCTTACCTTCTCAAGTTGGTAGCAGATCTGGAAGTCATGGCACTGGGGAGGAATATTCTGTATTACCTGCACATGTGTAAGACATGCGCTGTTGCTCACACAACTGTATATATGGAAAAATACGGAATTTTCAATGCAGAAAATTGCAACTGGTAAGTCACTTTTAGCTCAGAGCACTGAACAAGGTATGCAGATGAATGAGTCACAGATCTGGATGGCTACCTACAACTGTATTACAGTTAAGCCAGAGCAGAGATGCTTTGAGAAAGGTCTTGTGATGCTTTGAGAAAGGTCTTGAGTTTAAACATGTGAGCAGCTCCACAGACGGCATGCAAAACCCAATCCCGGGCCCCACCATGGAACAAAAAAGAGAAAGAAACAGCCGCAAATAAAGGAAAGCGCCTCTTCTGCACGGTCAGTCACCCCGGTCATGCCGCTCACAGTCTGCTGTCACATTCCCTGTCACTCAAAATCTTCCACTGTTGATAGGAAGCATTTTTGTTGCTTTTACTGTTATTAAGTGTGTTGAAAGTTAATGCAATTCCGTATATTTTCTTTCCTTCACACTCCTTATTGGCCTCCAGCACATAACAAATAGAAGATTAATTTCAATGCCCTCTTCTACTTTCACTTCGAGAAACAATTAGGATTTGACTATTTCACCTCTTAGCAAGAGAGAAATAAATAAGGAGTCCTCACATTCCCCACAAGTGAGCTCAAGTGCTTCATCCAACCGGGCACTTTAGGACTTAAGAATTTCAGCTGAGGCCATATAACTGGAGAAGAAATGCTGCTTTCAGTTGAAAAGGTAGTTTCTTACAGACAAAGAGTATTTCATACAAATAAATACTTAAAAGGATTATGGTTCTAGGAAGCTTCTTTCCTGAAACCAGGTTCTACTTGTTACTTCATTTCTGCAAGGTTGTCATCATCTAAGCAGGAGGTATTACATACCTACTTTTAAACTACATAAAAGCAGAAATAGGTATAAAATTTAATACTTGGTTTGTCAATAGTTTGAACATTTATGCACACTTTGCAACATCTGGGAATTTCCAGCATACTTCAGTGGGAGTTTCTGATGGCTTATTTTCACTTGAGAATCATGAAGCAAGAATGGATTTAGCAAAAAAAATGAAAACACGTGTTCTGAAACAAATGCCCATTTCTCCCCTTTTTCTCCCGTTGGTATGCTTTGTCTGATTACACCAAATAAGTGCATACCTTTTGAAGTGAGGTGGTACTGCATGGAAAGACCTTGGGATCTTCTCTGCTACTACGTTATGAACTGTCTTCTGGAAACAATTTGCTGTGTAGGCTGAGAGTGCCAAATGCACTCTAGTGAATCCTTGCAGGGATATGTTAAGGGTTTATAAATGCCCACAATATTCACCAAGTTTTCCATCTGCCATTGTTTCCCTATTGGATTTATGGCTGACTCCTAGCAGAAAGCAGAACCATTTCAAAATGCATGGATTACTGACTGTATTGCTGAAGTTGGTCTAAAATGAAAAGAAGTCTTTTCCCTTCTTTCTTCCCTTTTTTATCCCTAAACTCAGTTCTGTGGTTCCTCTGGAAACAGTGCCCTCTCTGTCATGCATGCCCAGATCCAGCACTTATCAAGCAAATCGCTACATATGACGTTCTCTTCCTTCATCACAAGGTATGACGAAGGAGCCACATGCCCAGATAGAATAGACTTGCCACAATAAGAATTATGGAGAAAGCAGAAGCCTATCAAGATGTTTTTTACAGACAAATGAAAAGAGCCTCCAACTGTGTTATGAACAATAGAGAAATAAAACTGCATTACACAATACAAATATTAAAGTCATTTCAAAGTTAGGTCAGATGGGTCTGATAATGATTTGCTCCCTAATAGGACACAGTAAAAAAAATCACATGTAAGAACTTCACCAATGTGTAAATGCAAAGCCTTTCGTTCATTGAAAAATCCTCTCTACTCTCTACAGATACATGATAATTTTGGCAGAACAGCCCTACATTCTGCCTATCCAAATTACATAAAATAGAAAAGTATGACATTATTAAAAAAAAAGTCAAAGGAACCTTGGGAACAGCAGACAGAATAAGCCAACTTTACATATCCAAGTAGATAGGGACTCACCGTGACTGACCAAGCCAACACACTACCCTACCTACCTCAAGAGCCCACAAGTCCATATCATAGCCAATGGTCAATCTGTCAAGAATAAAACAATGAACAAACAAAACAGGGTAAAGCCAAGTAATGGATCTACAGATATTATTACTATGTGGAGAGAAGAAAGGGAAATACATCAGCCAACAAACTTAGATCAAGATCACAAGTCAGTCATAGGTCTGTGCACTGGAACAGAGGAAAAAAGCATAATGCAAATAAAATCCAAACATGCTGGATTCTGCTGAGAAGACTTCCAGTCAGTGTTGCAATAACTGTGTAAGGTGAAAAAGCTCCAGAATATGTTGCAATAACATGTGTAAGGTGAAAAAGCTCCAGAAAATAGGCAGCTTTTATGTTGAAATCTCTCCAAAACAGTGTGATAGCAAGATATATGTCTGCCTCAATTTTAAGAGAGAAAACAGATAAAAGATGAGCAATTCTTAATCTGTCAATGGTTGCAGAAAGACAGCGAGCCCTCTGAGGAAGTCACAACCTCTTTCACATGTTTTCAGGGACTTCTGTGGAGGTACAGGGAAATACTGAGTGTTGTGCCTACACAGCACTGTTCTTGTCCACCTTTTTTTACGATGGGCTTACCCACTCTTTTCATGCAGAGGACAGTAACACATCTGTTAGAAGAGAACCCTCTATCTCAGTGCTCTGAGGTCCACAGAAAAAGACAACTACAATCAATCCTATTAGAGGCAGATTGAAACTGGGACTTTTCACTTGGAAAGTCTTTTCTATTTTTCCTCCAGAAAAAAAAAGTGTAGTTGTGCTCCCAGCCTGCTAGTACAGAAGATACCCACCTTCCGGAACAATGAGGCTAGATGAGATGAAGAAACCTATCTTGCTTATGGAGAAAAACTCTTGTTTTAAGCTCACCACACAGGGTGAAGGGTTCAGAAGAGTAAATATTTTAGAACTGTCCTTCAATTACTCCCTTCCTAAAGAAATTCACAGAGTGCCTATAGAAGATTATTTTTCTTTCTTGTTAAAGGCATTCCATTCTATATTTCAGTTTTTGTGGTCTTCTACAAATTTCTGGTAACTTTACAGTATCAATACTTATCTAATATTTACTGCAACTGCCTTTGAACCAGACTAGCTAATTGCTCAGAATGTAGCCGTACATTCATTCATGTTTTTGAGCATTCGCTTGCACTGTGCTCTTCATATGGTGTGGAAATAGAAGACTTCCCCAGCAAAGTTTCTCTTTGGTTGTTTTCAAGATCTTATGTGGTGACGTTTTTTCTTCCCCTCATATCCATTCTGCTAATTTCCATCAGGGCATAGGTTACACTCCCGTGACGTTGCTCAATCTCATACATTTAACATTTGCCTTCATGAAACAGACATAAGAGACTACTAGCAAGGTTATGTGCTGGTCCAGTGCTTTAAGACTCTGCATTCCTGCCTAAAAATACTTGGTCATTTCTAGTAACGTCATTTGTTGATCATTACTTTTGAAGTACTATCAGCTCAAAACCCTAAACTTTCGCATGTGTTCGTGGGCACCGACAGAAGTGATGTGAACTCTGCACTCCCTCAGCACCGCAGTTTCCTCTGAAGAACCTCTTGCCTTGACGTGAGACCCTACAGACATCAGCTGCCTACAAACTACGGGGGAAAGGTGAGTAATTAGTGCATAACACAAATTAAAGCCAAAAAAACCCCAACAAAACAGAAAGACTTCCATGCAGTTCTTAATAGAAAATGAAACTAGGGGAAAACTAGTGTCTACATTTGACCTCTATTTTTTTTTACAATAGTAACAATGCTGATGCAATGAACTATGGTTTACTGTGATTACTTCAAACCTGCGCCTGCTAGTTCTGTAGAACATAGCAAAATGTTTGTCCACTGGCATCTGTCCCTTTAGAGAAAAGCTTTTCAAAGCAGAATCCAGTATGTTAGTGGAGAAAATGTACTTTATGGCAAACTTGCAAAAGTTTCTGATATCCTGGCAATGCAAGGTAACAGGCCAACCAACTCAATGAGTATGGAAGTCAGACTGGATAAAGAAGTTCCTTTACCAGCAGAACTTACTTCCACATTCCCTACACAGAATAAACCCTAGTGGCAATAGTGCTTTTTAACACTCTACTACTCTTTCACAAACTATCTTTTAATAATTGCTGTAGTAGTGTTGGCAACTACAGATCTGACATAGTTGTGCCAGTAAATAAGCGAAGGCCAAGAAATTACACCACGCTGATCGTGCAACTTCTTCACAATGTGGTTGGAAAGAAATGTAATAAAAAATAATTATTCAACATCTGTACCATTGGACTTTCAGGATGCTAATGTCCAGAATGCAGATTTTCCCGACTCCAGACATTCTTCCAGAAAAAAGGCAGGCAAACCTTCTTTTACAACAACAAAAAATGGCAAGGAGGTTAGGCAGGGAGTCAAAAAAATATATCAGCAGGCTTTGGCCAGAAAAATGTACTTAAATGTTATTTTGATATTCAGTCCAATTAATTTTTGTTATAAAGTATCTGAAAAACAAAAAGAACACCCCCGATCTCCCCTGCAATGTTCATGAAAGGAAACTAAACCTGAACACTATTATCAGAAAACCCATACAACTGATTTCTAAATTTGCCTTTTCTAGCATTTAAGTATGATAACTGCTTAAGATCATATCTCTTTTTTGGTTACAAGAGGAAATGTCAGGGGAGTAGTAAAATGAGGAAAAACTAATTTTTGAACCAATTCTAGAACAAATGAACTTTCACAAGTTTTATTCTGGAAGACAATTATTTGATGTGTCCATTAAACAGGAAGTCTACTGATACATTTCATACATATTTTCTTTTCCACTGCTTAATTTAGCCTCAAATTAAACTTTGTCTAAAACCCCACCATTATAACAAACATTTCTAATTAAATCAGAAAGAATACTCTTACAATAGACACAACTGAAACAGTTTCTCTAAAGTCAAATAAACTTTAAAAAAATTCTGGCAGCATCATTGTTGTCTTGTATTAAAATGAACAAAATTAGCTCTAACTTAATTATGAGAAGTAAAGAGACACCCTTAAACTGCTTAGTCTCTCAGTCTGAATTACCTTAAAATTGGGATTACAACCAAACTGACAAATACCACGACTCTATTCTGGTTTAGTCTGAGGTGTAAAATTTCTTTTTCAAGCATAGGGGCTTAGCCTTTACATTTTTCCAACACAATATAAACTGGATTTTATTTTCTTATTTCTTAACTTCTGCATTCCACCATCTTTCTTTTTTCAAATCTGTTGGTGTAGCATTAATTTAGAAAAACACCGCCACCCAAACCCTGGCTTCTTGTACATCCTAACATAAACAAGGCTGTGTATATCTATTAGCACAGAGGAGCCCACGTATCAAGAGTCTGGCCAGTGAGCAGTTCCTTAAGGTAGAAATATGACTTTTGGTCTTTTTTTATCCTGTGGTGTGAAACTGTCTACTCGATAAAAGAAAAGGTGACCATCTCTAAGTGAAAAAATGCATATGGCATTTACGGAAAGTCGAATCCCAAGTGTAAATAATTCCTCAGTATCCCATATAACTTGCTAGGAGCATTTTCAATGCTCTTATTTCTTTTCTAAGCATCCAACTTTGTTATTATACAGTTGTTATATTAAAATTGTTATGTAAACAAGTGTTTCACAGTAGGTTCAGTTTAAGGCAACAGAATATGGAACATACTTTTCTCTAGAGGATAATAAAAAAAAATCCCACAGAAAAAATTTAAAATACATTTGTGTTACATAATGATAAGCTTATTAATAGGCTAATATATTCTTTAACCAACTAATCTCTTCCACCGAGAACAAGCACACACTTGACAACGAACTGTAATGAACAGACTGAATTAAATTCTGTATCAAGCGATGTAAGCCTGGAGAAGCAGAGCAAATACAAGTGACTCTTAACATTCCCTGCAGCATAATGAAGCTGGCTTTGGTCATCGTTTACTCTTGCTCCCACGCATGCACTGGAAGAGTCCTAAACCAAGAACAGCATATAAATAACACTAAAACTGACAGAATGACCTATAACTTCCTTCTGAAATCTACTCATAAATCATGCATGCAGATTCTAGATAACAACATCTGCAGTTTTATTTCATCTGAAGACGTTTTGAGATGCTGACGCTGAGCAACGATTCACAATTAAGACTTCTGGACAGAAGCTGTATCAGCACAATTACTGTAAGTGATGCTTAGTTTTACTCCTTCTGTGACTTGATAGCAGGGAATAGACAGGTTTTAAGGTTCTCTTTATTGGCAGTTACCTGTACTATTGACAGACATCAACTTTCAAGGCAACTTTCAAAGTCTGCTTATTAACTTTGATATTTTTCGTTCATATATTTTAAAAAAACCTTATATTATTTGTAATACACAAAATTCAAACAAAATGTCCCTCAATGAAGTCCAGTCCTACGGAGACCCTTCCCTTCCTCCTGCTCACTATGCCAGATTCTGGCCATTTTCACCAGTTACTCTGGCCCACTGTGCCAGTTCACTGACCCAGCCGTGCACCAATACCTATTCACTTCTGTCCTCACTGCTGTGATACAAAATAAAAACAGCCTTTCTCCTTTAATAATAAATGCAACAAGATGCTCTTTCTTTGTTTTGAAGGATATTAACACTTTAAAAGCTTATATATTGAGGGTGATGCCAAATGTCTCGATTCTTCAGCAAGCTTTTGCGCAGGCTCTAAAAGCACTTGAAGTGCATATTGCAAACACAACTGCAAAAGCCTTGGGAAGTCTGCAGTTTACCTCTGCAGAAGGGATGTGGAAAAACATATCTCTAATTTAAGAACAGGATACTAACACAGAAAGCTGAACGCAGACAAGCTCAGCTGATGTACTTATTTGCAATCCTCTAGTTCATATAATGGATCGTATTTCCAAATGAGTTGCTGTGTTAGACTAATGTGTCTCGCACCTAATATTACACCATATGTACAAACAGTTAGGAAAAAATATTAACAAAAATCATTCATCAGATGTTCAGGAAAAACTCAAAAATATTGTTGACTGGAGAGGAAAGAACTCTTTCCTCAACAGAATAAAATCAGCTTTCCTATATTTTTAAAAGGAAACTAGAAATGTTTAATAAAACATCTTGAAAAGAGTCAAAGTGTACTTTTAGGCACTTGTCATAATTCTGCTTGGTCTTTAGACTTTATCACTACCTCAAATTGAGGTTAAAGAATATTTTCTGGTTTTCTGCCTTACGTTTTTAACCTTTTTGCTTGTTCTAAAACTGCATCCAGAAGCGTGTGGAAAAATGTACAGTTTAGTTTTATGTTCGCACAGCCCATCCATGGCTGTTTAAAGGCTCCTCTTAGAGTAACTAGTTAAGAGGAAAAAATATTTGTCATATTCATTTTTACAAGAGAAGGTGCTCTGTTTATAAACTATTTTCTCTCTTATTTTTTTATTTGACAAATATTACTGTTTTCTCTAGGTATGGAAAGCGTTTGTGAACTGAAGCGGCTAAAACAGACGGGTACATGCCTGTATGCCATACTGGCTATTAGGAAACAGTATTTACATACTGTTACTTCCTCCAAACTGGAAATACAAAGGCATTTTCGGGGTTTCTACAGCTGCTTCTTCTTCTATATTTTAGTACTTCTAACTACTAGTACTAGAACATCATGGTCACGCGTGGATCACCAAAATTAAGGAGAACTGGTTAATTCTAATGTTTTTTTTTCATAAGTGAGGATAAAAAGGGAAACATCAACAACAAAATCACAGCAACAGATGAAACGATTATTTCAGAGAATTCCCAGTGCATATTTTAAGAAACAACAATTCTGCCTCTCAAGAGTGTGGTCTACTAGTTAGTAAACAGTAAAAAATGTAAGCTTTACACAGTGCAGAATGACTTTTGTCCTATCTGGCAACCACCTCTGTTTAGAAGACTCATCAGTAAGGCTACAGTTACAACCCCTCTATTTTTTTTTTGTATAATTGAATAATAATTTACTGGTTGGTTAAGATCTGTGGTTTAAATCACATAAGTGGTGAAAACCTGGTTCATTAATTAACCAAACAAAATTTGCTTCTAATTTATGTAATGAATTTTTAAGGTTTGAAAGTGATACTGTATGAGAGACCTTAAAAAGAAAAACGAAGGAACTTCATCATCACCGTGAGTTGTTTATATATGAACCAGAAGAGAATTTTAGATGGAAGAAAATCATATCGTTTTCCCATATCACCATCAAAAATTTAGTTACAAGAGGAATTAAACATTTATAAATAGTACTTTTCCTCATTTTTCTAAGTAAAAAGTATGTGTCATATATTTAAGAAGCAGTTACCGAGTTTAAAAGGAATAACTGCTTTTAAAAATAAAAATAATATCCCCTAGGGTATAATCACTATGTTTACCTTAATTTATCATATATACATCAACATCTACTTCACCACCCCTTATGATGAAAGAAATTTTATGAAAGACAAAAAGTGAAGGTGAAAGGGAGTTCTGAGTTGTTCCATACCTTGTGACTCTAATCTGCCAATAAAAGCATGTTTCAAATAGGAATCCAAAGCCACAGTCATACTATGTTACATTTGAAAACAAATGTTACCACCACACGTAACCGACTTCAAAAAGGTTTAGGCCACGATTCTTTGATCAGTATGCAGGACAACTTCTCTCCTCCTCTACTCCTTGAGCTAGTCCTTCCTACTCTCCCTTTTCTCCCTTCCTTTCCACAACAAAACCATGATTTCAGGAGCTGTATTTCAAGGATCTGCTTCCCTTTTTCAGGCACACACAAAGAAATACCAAGGTGTCTTCAAAACACGGAGCGGACAGAGAAAAGACAAACAGGACTTTGCAAATCTGAGGCTGGACATGTCACACTCCGGGATGGACATCTACACAAAGCCATCTGATTGTCTTCTCTGATCTTTTCTCTCAGTTTCTGTTTTCTCTGCATGGGCTTAATGGTTCTAAGAAGAACTTTGGAGGGTCTCTGTTTTTCAGTTGACTTTCAGTCACTTCTACTACAGAGAAACCTGGGACAGGGCTGAGAGCATACAAATCCAACTGAAGATGCCCAACTTCATGCACTTCCTTTCATAAAGACACATGATATGGGATATATCAAGAATATCTGATGGGCTGCAACAGTCAGGCACTAATTGACACAGCCAATTATCAGTGACAGTTTTATGCAGAATACTTGAATTTTTCAGTACTATTTTAACTCAGATCTCAAGGATGCCCAAGAGATTATTTTTTCTTCATCTTCCAATGTTCTTAAACTAGACAGAGCTAAACAGCACGTGGCAATAGGGAGCACAGCAACAAATACACAAAGCAGGGCATGATCTCTAGATTTAATCCTGTATAAGGTGGCAATTAGAAAACACACAGAAATGCTGACATGATAGAAATCATCTCCTTCCTTGTCTGTAAAGATAAGGAGGGAAAAAAAATCATCTGCTATGCTGCTACCAAAGTTGTGAAAACTGAAGTCTCATACATACCATCAAGACACCAGCAGTTATTACTGTATACAGCACTTTTAAAGGAGACAGAATTTGGATTTTCAGAGCTTGGCACTGAAAAGGTTAATATTGAGAACAAGTGGCATTGCTGCAGATGGCTTGGGCTCACTGACAACTGGTGCTGGGAGAGCACCGCAGGAAGGACTTAGCAGCCACTGCCTCGACACAGCCTGTGTGTGACCTGTCTCTGTGAGAGCTTTAGCAGAATTCAATTTGGAGTATGATACAGCCAATCTTCTAGGAAAATCCCTAGAAGCAGCAGTATTAAGTAACAAATCCTGAAGGCACACTAAGTGAACCTATAGGAATTGCACTAAAGCTCATATTTATTTACAGTCATGCGTGCAGCCTGTGTACATACCAACACAGTGGACTGAAGTGCCACATTAGACAAAAGAAGCAGGTAATTCCAAGGTAGATTTTCTGACCTCAGACTGCAAGAGGGCATATATAGGGATGATTATGTCCATGCTAGCAATTAAACTTTACGTCTAGGGGAGCACAAGTAAAGTCAGAAATATGCCTGGTTTCAAGAAGTGCTCCTGTTGAGAAAAAAAAATTATCTGTTTTCTCACATCAGGAGTTGAATCTGTGACAACAACACAAATAACTTTATTTTTTTAATTGCTCCACCTAAAACCAGGATAGATGGCCCAGAAGTTGGCTGAAACCCTTTTCCAAGATAGAATAACTGCAAAGAAAAAGAACTCGAGGCGTGTCTTTTCCATGTATATTGTCTCAAATACAAAATCAATTTTCTTTGGCCCAGCTCACATCCCTTGTATTTGCTTTCTTGAAAACCTGCATCATCAAGTTTTATTAGCCCAAATGTTTGCATAGAGACCAATTTAGGCCTCCACACTTAAGTATATCAGAAGTGGTGTAATTTATCAGAGAAAGAAGACTGGTAGACAAACTGGGATAAAGTTGTGGCTAAGGGCAGGGTCCCCTTAAATCTCTGGTTTACTTCCTACACCGAGGAACTCTGTGAGCTGAAGTACAACCTTCCAGTAGGGCCACCCATGCACGCTCACGCTGTTGTTTTGTGTGAATGCGACGGAACCAAATTCAACTCTGGAAGCTTCCAATAAACATGAAAGTAGTTATTTTTTTTCCTAACAAGAATGCCTTGAGCAAACTGTGTGTGACCTAAAAGAGAACTTGATGTACTAGTTTTGCCTTTTTTCTTCCCTTTCAAAAGTGTCTAGTTCTGCTTGTCTACTCTTCTTCTCTAAAGTTAGCACCTTTCCCTAACAGTGTCTAAGCACTGTCAGTATCCCCACATCTTATTTCTGATCACTGCAGCTAACATTACCCAGTCAAGTGAATAACTGACATTCGAGCAACCAAAACTAAGATGACTCAACTCCTACTTTATCAAAACAATGGCCAGACATCATCAGACTGGGTCTGCCCAATATCCCCCAATGACGACTGATGTTCTGCAAAGGTCTCCAACTTCGCTGCTGTCTGTGGCACGTGTTAGATTTCCAAGCAAAAAGTAACTTCAGTGACTTTTCTGGGACTGCTAGAGCAGCCACCGATTATCACACGGCACGGTTTGCAGTGGAAAAAGGGGGCTTATAATACAGAAACCATTTCACCAGCATTAGGGTGAAGTCAATCCGCTTACCAAACAGGTGGTTACAACTTATAATTCTACATTGTGGTATGCTACTCGTTAAAAGGAAATGCTCTACCTATTCATGGCCAAATAAATTAATTCACTTAAATTTATTAAGTTTATAAAGACATATAATCAACTAATCAACTCTTTTTCTGGGACTTTTTTAAAATGAAGGCCCTCATACCTGGACTTTTATTTGTTTTGATCTGTTCTACATTCATAGAAGTTTGCTTTGTAGTTCCCTTCCACGGATACAAGAAAATTTGGGCATTCAATAACTAGTATGAAGAAAGTGAAAATTAAAAAAGGAGTTGCATTCATCTTACAGGAAATCATTTAGCTTTTATAAAACTGTCCTACAATTACAAGATTTTTTAAATTTTGGTCTATGATTTATATACTAGGCAGTTCAGTGTCAAGACAACACTAAATCACAATCTGAAAGTTCTTTATAGACCTAGAGTTTGCTGAATATAAAGTATGTGAAATCAGACATAATACATATTACTACAGTAGTTCAAAGTAAGTTTAAGTTAACCAAAGTAAGGTGTAAGATTTATCATCATAAACAAAACCAAGATGCTGAAATCTAGATAAGTCAAATGGGGACACAACAAAATCAAATTGACTTTTCAAATTAAATATAATGTTTTGAAATTAAACTGGAAATCTAACTTGAAAGAAATATTAAATCAGAAAACACAGAAAACATTAACCTGCCAGTTTTATGATATTAACCTCAGAGAAATACAAGATGGTCATTAGGGGAAAAATATGGTTGATGGCCACGCAAGACTTCCTCCTCAAAGAGTTACATAAATATCTTTGTAGTTAGTGATAAAGAACAATTCAGATCTTTGCTTATGATACATTTACCACTGTCAGACCACAAGGTCTGACCTCCGGCTTGGTCACAGATTCATGTTTGATACAAGTATCACATGATGTACCAGCATGACACTTAGAAGAAGTGCAGATGGATGCAGAGTCATGTAGGAATATTAAAATGGTCTGACAAGCAGGCCCTCATCCTCATTTCCGTGAAGGAACAGTACCCTGGTAATTTAAAAGGGCATTAAAGGTCAAGGAAAAATAACTTTCAGGCCTAATGTAAATAAAACATTCGCCTTTGTGTCTTTCTACTACTTCTGTTTCCAGCCAAATATTTCTCCCACAGCAATAAAGAAAATTAGGTTAAGTTTTAAAAATACAGAAGCTCTGTACTGTAGCCAAATTAAACTATTCCAAAACACACTGTGTATGTCACTCACTCAACAGTCAGCAAGTTGGGCTGCTGACTTTATAATTTGTTAATGATTTTCAGTATTTTAAGTTGGTCACCCAACTTCTAGTCCAATGATATTTTTAACACATGTTGGGATTTTTTTTTGTTTTGCTTTGGTTTTTTTTAAGCAGAGAAATTAGTGTTGACCTACTGACAATGTTCTCTCCTCATTATCAAGTAAAAGATTACGCTTTAGCTGATGGCCTGAGATGCTTTTTCACAAAGCCAGTGTAATGAAAACACTGCAGATGTTTCAAAACCCCACAGTAAGTGCGTGTGTCAGCATTATACTCCTTCCCTTTTTTCCTTTACCAATTAAAGATGACCATGGACAGGTTCTGAGAAAAATGCTATCTGCTCCTGCTGAGCCAGAAAGACAGCACCCTCACAGTATTTTCTAAGTGCACCTAAGAAAAAATACATGTATATCAGAATTGTATTTCTAACCTAGTCATAGAATCAAAGAATCGTAGAATGGTTTGGGTTGGAAGGGACCTTTAAAGGTCATCTAGTCCAACCCCCCTGCAAGGAGCAGGGACATCTCCAACCTGATCAGGTTGCTCAGGGCCTCGTCCAACCCAGCTTTGAATGTTTCCAGGGATGGGGCATCCACCACCTCTCTGGGCAACCTGTTCCAGTGCTCAGTGTAAAAAAATTTTTCCTAATATCTAATCTAAATCTACCTCCCTCTATTTCAAAACCATTATCCCCAGTCCCGTCACAACAGGGCCTGCTAAAGAGTCTCTCCACATCTTTCCTGTAGGCCCCCTTCAGGTGCTGGAAGGCCACTATAAGGTTTCCCTGGAACCTCCTCTTTTCCAGGCTGAACAGCCCCAACTCTCTCAGCCTGTCCTCATAGGAGAGGTGCTTCAGCCCTCTGATCATCTTCATGGCCCTCCTCTGGACCCTCTCCAACTGGTCCACGTCCTTCTGATGTTGGGGGCTCCAGAACTGGACGCAGTACCCCAGGTGGGGTCTCACCAGAGCAGACTAGTCTCACGTGCTCTGGCAGTTACAAGGCAGGCATGACACCACCCCTCTGAATAAGTATAGAATACCACCAGTATAAAAATGTTCTCCTGGGTAAAGCAACTACGATTATTGTTGTACCATATGTTGCTGTGCAACATATAAATACACACGTCCAGCAAAGACACAGCAACTTTCAAATCTCCTTTTCATTGACTGTATTAGTATCATTTTAATTTTCAAGGAATGATGGAGGGACAGATAAAAGTTGAGTCTACTTTTAGTATCTTCTTTCTGTTCACATTACACTTCATCATTTTGAATCATCAATATCTATGAGAAAAAGGCTGTTTGATCAGATCAGTAAAATGGCTATTCTTGAGTTTAAAGCCTCTGCTCTAAGACTGAAGGCTTGTAAACATGGATAAGTCAGTTAGCTGTTACATTTTCAGGCAGATCGTGAAATGGAAAACACAGATACACTCAAGGGATATTTAAGTATCAAATACGATTTCATGAAGTGTCTTGAAGGTGAAGAATTACCCAAGCATTATATTTCCTACTATAATAAATAATCTCAGAATAAAGAAAAAGCAAGTCAGTTAGAAGATATGGAGGGAAGATACATAGGAAAAAACCCCAATAATCCTCCTTTAAGCTTTTAGGAAAAAAGGTAGTAGGATTTAGTTTTACGTTTCAGGACAGTGGATTTCATTACAGATCCATTTTTTTTTCCTATTTGTGTTCCTAGTTTTGGATCTAATGAGACTTAACATTCTTCTCCTTGTCAAAACCTGTAGACAGGTATCATTTTTTAATGGGAAATCACAGTACCATAAATACTGTAATTCAGTGTCTTCCTTCTTCATCTGGTCCTTTCCACATCGTTTTCTGAACCAGTACTGGAGACCAGTACTGGACCTTTACTGATCAGTAAAGGAACTTTTAAATTAATTCATTTTAAATACACGTCATTATTCTATTTTCTTGGTCTGATGTCTTATTTGGGTCTATTAACAGATATCATAAGCATTCAGTCTGGACTTTTCAGCAAGTGTAGCTCAGATCTGTACCACTGCAGTGGTGGTGGGTGAAGGCAGAGAGGAAATCCACTGATCACAATTCAGAACAACTTCCTACGTTGTTTTGCATACAACCACTCCTTTCATTTCTAGCCACTCTGGACTGTGAGCAAATGCCCACGTTTTGGTAAATTCAGTTCACTGAGGTCAAATAAGTTCCTTCCTACACAGATGTATTTTTCTCTCGCTTCCATGTGCTGATGAATCAGTATTGGATCCTTCTCTTTCCCAAAAATAGTCTGGAAAGAGGGAAAATAAACTATGACCTGCAGCACCGACATTCCCCATCGCAGCAGAAGCGCGACAAGTCCTTTAGCAACACGGCCCACTTCCTCTGCTTCAGCATCGGCACTGAGAGCAGAGAGAACAGAAGAAGAAAACACTGAGTGCTACAACAGATTTGTGGCACTGCTGCTGACCATACTGCCAATTAGACAAATCATAACACACTACAGTGTGTTCTCTGAAAACCCTAAATCACATAGCAACTGTAAGAGTACACGTTTTCGCAACAGCAGTTCACATGAAAGGCATATCTTTGGTCAAAATCTAATTCAGAGCTGGGTTAGTACTGAGGACAGCTGAGTTTTGTAGCCCTGGCATGTTAATGGACTATTTCCTGATTGATCTGTTTTCAATGTACTATGTCTTTACGATTTGCACCTTCACAATCTACCATGCACCTCTTTGCAGAACACTTCTAATCAGATGAACCCACTAAAGGATTATGAGTGTGTTATGTATACATGTACTGCTTCACTTGATGTATATGAAGGAGAGAATACCAAATGCACTACCATCTTGCATTTAATACTGCCTATCATTTCCCTCCCTCCCCAAAAATCTATTAGTACCGCAGATATGCATTCAGTTAGGTAAAAACCTCAGAAGCTTTAATACAATGTAAGAACACAGAGAAATTTCAGTGCTGTCTGGGTCTCAGAATTCAAAACAAAGCATTTTCCTTATCTTTGCTCTACATTTTTTAAACTTAATAGTTTCAATTGAAATAATTTTATGTAAATCTATTTCAAATGGAACAAAGATACTTTTTTTTTTCACGCTCATCTTTATTAGCTGGTAAATATTTAGTTGCATACTAATGGCAAAATCTGATAAAACCATCAATTACTTTTGTTATACGTGCTCAGGCTATACAGAGAATTAAAAAGTTAATCGTTGCATTGCAAAACTCCCAGATGTTGCTAATAAAAAATATTTTCTAACTTGTTATAAATTATTACATTCTTGTCTATTAATTCCATAAAAAGAAATACTTACTACTGTGCACAGTCAATCAGTTGGTATTCGTTTGACCTCTCGAAGCATGCCTTTACGCCTTCATCATCCCAGAGCTTTTTTGCATGTTCAAAGAATTCCTGAAAATTGAAAATGCAACAAGTAAGAGAACATTTCTCAATCTTCTTAATCCCCAATCTATGTGCGTTGCTCCCTCCTTCCAACCTTCATGCTTTATACTTTTGCAGAATGATACATTACGCCTTTAAAGAGGAAAAGCAAAAATTTATTAGTAAAATTGAAGCAAAATATACTGAACATACGGCTCCTAACAGTTTCCAGTACACGATGTGTAATGAAGACTGTCTTCAAAATTCACATCCCTCCATGTATAAAATTCACTGTAAGTACAAATGTTACCTAGAAGCATGCAAACTTAATTTTTAATTGAATTTATGCTTCTGTCACGGAAAAGGCATAAAAGCTACTCAGCTTATAAACATTAGCTTCCCAGAGAAAGAACCAGCCTCTAACTTTAAAAAGATTGTGTAATTTTTCCTGAAAAACACAACTTTCCACTGCCTGGTATTTTCTCATGCAACATAATAATTTGATTGCAAGACTTCCAGAGCCTTTGCTCAACATTGCTTCCTCCAAGCAGCCGCCCGGCACAATGTGCTTTTCCCAGCTGCAACCCCAGGCAACCCAATCCAGAAATATTTGCCGGCAAGCTCATTTCAGAATTACTTGAAAGAGGATTCAAAGCTGTCCTTGGTGACAGCGAAGCCATAGCTCCACTGTATAAAACGCACACATGCAGACCGGTACGTCCGACCCTGCCTGCTGGCTCCTCTGCTCCTCCAGCCCCTGTTGCAGAGTCTGACATGCTCCAGTTTGTTTTAAAGCTGGGAATCATTTTATGTTACACCTTTATTGGTAAGTCAAATCATAACTGAGTTTTTTGAGCTAAAGTTTTCTAAAATCAAATGAAGAATGGTTAGATAAATAAATATTTCCTTTATTACAGGACTGAGCCTTTCCTCTCTCAAACCAAGTTGTTAAACTAGCACGTCAGCTTAAACACTGAAGTTTGCAATCTCTTAACACTTCAATACAGCTACTAAATCATCAGAATCCTTTGGTCAGTCATAAATTTGTGAAACTTAACAAAAGATTTTTCCACAGTTCAATTTGGCTCTGTGTAAACTGGCTGTAATGCCACTATTCACTTCATCATCCTGTCAAAACGTTGTGTAAATATCTGAATTCTGAAACTTTCTGAAATTGTTTGCCAGTCCCTCCCTGCATCTTTTCATGATTAAAAACTCTCAAAAGACAAAGTTCGTAGCGAAAGATCTTGGCAGCACAGTGAGTTCACTTTTACCCTGCACGGGTTTCCCAACCTTGCATGCCACCCCTGTGAGGTGCCCCAGAAGGTGACACTCCACTCCCCGGCCACGGCCTGTGACCTGCTGGTGACATTTTCAGAGAGAGGTAAAATACAAGACAAGATTTTTTAGAACAAACTAGTATCGAAAATTATTTAGTTAAGCTTTGAACATGGCTACAGTGGTCCTGAATAACCCTAGGAATGCTTTTTTCCTGTCAACTACATTATGCATAATGTAGGGAGAGAGAAAAATCCATTCTTTAAGAAGTTCTCAAAACTTTAGAAAAAAGGAGATGCTAAACCAGGCATGAAAAACCTTAGAAAGTCTTGGAAGAAGACAGGAAGCAACACCAGAGATTGGCAGATGCTTATACTGCCCTTGGAGTTTATTTCTTCACCGTAGTGAGGACACGTTTGTTTTGTCTTTGTTATTTTAACGACTTTTGTAGTGATTGTTTAAAACACTGCAGATTCACCTTTTGAAGTTACGCTACAGCTATTATAAACTATTCCTACAGCAGAAGGAAAGCAAAAACAAGCTTAAGAAAGGACAAGGTATCAAACTAAAGAACTAGAAGGAAAAAGCGGAAAAGGAAAACAGAGAGCTTCTTCAAAAAGAAAGAACTGTAAAAGTCAATGTTAAATACCAGAAAACAAGGAACGTTCATCAAACTAGAAACTTATGCTTGATTGATATTTAAGGCATCAGCTGAATGCATCTCATTCGCTGGCATCTTTGTCCAAAGAAAGGCACTGCCTTCTCAACAGAAAGAGCGAGCTCTGGATAAGCACCAGGATCCTGAGGCAAAAGGTCCCAGCTCTCCCACCCCTTTGATGGGTGCGTGTACAGCAGTGTACAACCTCCGACCTCTCTCCTTCAGGTGTTCGCTGCCGCTTGGCAGGTGCCAAGCATGGCACACCCACCCTCCCCTCCTTGCCATCAGCAGGCAGGAATTCCCACCTGCCCACAAAGCCATCTCCGAGGGGAATCTATATCTAGAAAACGGCCCCATTCAGCCCCACGCGGCCTACCGGAGGGGCACGGGAAGAGGAGAAGGATGTCAGTGTGAATGCATCCTTTCCTGTGGGGTGGGATGAATTTCCATAGCTACAGTAGTTTCTAACTTCCCTTCTGTTTTTATATCCTCTATATGAGCTTTATTTACTCTTTAAAATCTTCTCTGGAATAGAGGCAATCTTTTCAGCTCAGCTTCTGACATCCTACAAATATGTTGTAAATACAGAGTTTCCATATTATATGCTTCAAATATTTCCACCTGACCATTATATCTCAAAGCAGTCTATTTAAAACGACTTCCAGATTTCTAGTCCAAAGCAAATCCTATAAAACGGAGCAAATATACTTACCTCATTAAAATGTACCGATCTACTGCAGAGGAGTACACTTGCCTGCAAATTGCCTCCCACGCAGCTACCCGATCCTTCTTTCCCAGGTGACTAAAGCCTTCCAGAAAAATCCTGCTTCATTTCAAGACACCGAGTACCATGATCCAAATTTTCACACTTGTTTTTAACCCCTTTCTTGTCTGCTCTAAGCTCTTCAGTATCTTTTCTCCTCAGCTGCGGAAGGCTCCCATTGCACACAGCCAAGCACACAGGAGGGTTCTGTTCACACAGGCCAAACGCGTCTGGATCCTAAACTACTCTCTGTCGCAGCACAACATCCAGATTAGCAGCCACCACAGTGAGCTTCAACATCTGCAACCAAGCCCCCTTTGCCCGACCAGCCTTCCAGCAACTGTTCCCAGATCCCCAGTCCCTGTGACTCATTCCCACAGACCCCAATGCTTGTCACCTCTGCCTCCTGCCATGGCCACATTACGGCCACCTTGGTGGCAACCAGGCACCTGTGAGCTAACAAAGGTGTGGGCTTTGGGCTAAGCCTGTCCTGCAGCACCTGCTCTTTTGGCTGCGGTATCCTTGGAGTGGCAGCCATATTCGGCAACATGCAGTGTGGTAAAGAACCAGGGTAATTCAAAGGACAGAGAATTCAGATTAGCTCCAGCTGATAAAAGAAGATGGGCTAAAACATTTCGGTTAATGTTTCTGGGAGGTGGGAAACTACAAGAAAACATTACCTTAGGTAAATAACATAAAACACAAATAAGGTTTTAAGAGTAAGTTGTGATCTTAGCAGCTTATGTTCTGAGATGGCCAAACTAAAGTTTTCTTAAGGGTCTGACTTCTGGAAAGCAGCTGTTCAGAAGTTCCTAAAAGTCATGAGCCAGGTCCTGTGAGAAACCTCAACTGAGACAGGAGAAAACAGGGACATGGAAAATCACTAGGGGCATCTGGTGCACTTGGTTTGCAAGCACATGCAGCTGACCTCTACCAGATCAAAGTCACTGAAATCTTCTAAAAATATTTATTATGCTGAAGAGAATCAGGAATAATGTACTATTTCCTGAAAGCAGAAAACCAGCTACATCCTGACACGTCTATGAACACCAACCAAAACAGAGCTGTTTCATCCAAACTCTTCCTTAGGGACAGAGGCATACAAATATTTGCACCTATTGATGATACTTATAATTGTATATAATAAATATACATTGGGTTTTTTACTTAATATTTTAATTAAAGCATTAGAGAAGTAAATGATGGTGTCTCAAGTCTCATGAACTACAGGTACTTTTCACTTCACACACATTAATTTATACCAGTTACCTAAGAATGTATAGCAATCATTAGACCATACAACACTAAAATTTTTATGTGATCAAAATGAAGATGCAGCACACAACACCTCAAATATTTACTAATATAAAATCATCTGTAAATTTTCCGCTCTTCCTGAGACAATACAAAAAAGTCAGCCCCACATCCCTTCATTCAAAAATCAGGTTATGATTCCTCTTTTTTTTTCATAAATGTAGACACCTTGAGCTGATATCACTGATGTAAATAGTATTGTATTTTTATTACATTTTAAAAGGGTCTTGCAGAAACACTTTTACTCACCTATTTCAAGGTAACATTTTTAGGTTGAAAAAAAAGGAGGGACTATATTCCTATACAAAACATTCCAAGAAACCAATACAGATAACAAATGCAGATGCACTACAGCTAAGCCTCAAAGCACTGTTTTTCAACTTTGTCTTACTAGAAGTTACAGCATCTTCTTGAAATTTAACTTTCCTTATTTTGGAAACAAACTTATTTATTGGTAGGTTACCTTAGAAACCTCCTTCCCCTTATAACTCCTACAAAAAATTTTCAAGTAGCTGGAAAATTGACTTGTTTCACTTTTCAGATGCCTAAATTGGAAATAAATATTAGTGATGATTAAACAATGATCTATCTTCATGAACAAATCTTTATGTATTTTGGAAACAGAATTTTTAATCTAATTGCTTTACAAACCACAAAAGTTCATGTTAGGTCAGAATACAATTTTTATTCTATTAAGACTCCTTTTTGTCTTTCTTCCAGATGGAGCATACATTTAATAGCTATCCTGATGTCACCCTTCAGGCTCCCAGAAACTGGGATGTGGAAGACTCCACTCTATTTCTATTCCGCCTATTTATTCAGTTAATATATTGAAAACCCGGACACAGCTGCTTAGATCAATGTGAAATAAGATTGATCTTCCTCAAGCCAAAATTCATGCTCTTATTCTCCTAAGCTTCCGGACTATAAGACAATTTCTAATCTAAAACACAAATTAAACCTGCCTGATGAGCCTGACAATCATTTAAAGAAGTGGCAAACGTTACACATTTTCATAGTTCTGCCATTGTGGGTGCGAAATGAAGTCGTCACTTCTATTCTGAATTTCAGTTACTATTTCTTTTCTCACATACTTAACCAAACAGAAAGTAAATAACATAATGCATAAAAAATTCCCACTCTAATGCCTCCCAAACTCCCAAGAACGACTGCAGCGCAAGACGATTCACAGAATTCATACGGGAAGGGAGGTACATGCCCCCTTCAGAGCGGGGTGTACCCCTCTTGTACTTCCCAATGCACAGGGCAGTGGGTGTACAGGCAATCCCAGTCTCCCATCCACTCAACTACGGAAAAGTTTTGTGGAACAGAAGAGGGGGTAACTGATGGGTAATACTGCAGTACTGTAAGGATGGCACCCAGTGGAGTCAAATTAAGGTTGCATAGGCAGATGACCTTCAGGAGTTTCTAAATGTGACATGTTTGCAATCCAAACAATATCCTTTTAAGCATCCATTTCTGTGCACCACATCTGAGGTGAAAACTGAACCAGATCCATCAGCCTGTGGCCCAAGCCGCTGAGCGTGGCAGCAACAGCAAGCAGCAGGATGCCGTGGTGTCACCAGGGAGGATGGAGAGCAACACGGTCTGGGAGAGGTGGCTAGAGGAAGGACTCTAACCTAGCACTTTCTCCACTTCCCTGAGAGCCTTGAGGAAACCCTTTTCCACGCGGTGCCTGGGGGATGACCAGAAAGCTTCACAGCTGCCGTGGGTGTCGGGGGGGGGGGCTGCTGCTGCGCTGGCAGACGTCACAAATCCGACTGGTGTATCAGTATTCTGTTGCGTTTTGTAGCATAAGCCATGTAGAGTAACAGAAGAACAGCCATTTTTAAAAGTTTGTATTTCAGCCAAGTAAAACCTGGAATTTAACAGGATAAAGCCAAAGCTACTTTTGCAGCTCAAGGACTCTCTTGCAAGCCTCTGCAGTCTCTACTCACTGCAAACAGCTCTTGGATGCTTAGATTAAGATCAGGGCAATTTAAATTGAAGAGTTCCACTCCTGCATCCATTAGGTTTTTTTTTCCCCTCGATATTCATTTTCTCACTAATTCAAGACTTGTGCATTTGGAATCAGAGACAAACTTTCTCAAAATTACTGTTGTGACTGGGTTGTGCCTTAAATTTAACTTTTTCTACAACATAACTGCTAAGAATGAAGGGAAAAAAAACAACAACAGAGAAGAATTCTGTGATTCTAAACATAATGACCAATATCATTAGAGAGCTACAAATCTGGTCAAAGGAAGAAAATTACTTTTCCCTGTGGAGGCTGCTGACACATCCCAGTACACAGGGTACTTCTACAGTCTACCAACATGCTTACCCTATATAAGCATCTCTGAATCTCCAAATAGGATGACACTGCTGTACATAGTAGTTTCTTAATCTCTTGAAGCCTTTAAATCACATATGATTATCTTTCTATAAGATATACATGGCAGCTCAACACAATATAATCCAATAGCTAAGATCTTTTAGTATGTAGTAGAGGAATAAATAATCTTTTGTTTTAAGAATGTACAGCAATACTATAAATAATGTATAATATAAGAGATAACGTAAACTTACTGAGTGAAAAAACTTGAGGGAGTAACACTGAGGGCTTCAGGGCAAATGCTGAGAATTTAAAAAAAGGTACTTCATGCTATGTAACAAATCAAGTAGGCAGTAGGGAGGTGAATTTAAGATGAACAAACAATCTTTAATTGCAATTTTTTGCAGAGCAGTTTATTTTCCATTGCCCAGGCTCTTCTCTGCAATGCAAGACTCAAGGCCTTATAGAAAAAGAAAATCTAAAAAGTTATCTGCCTAATCTTGTACATAGAGGCACAGTGCAGGCAATCTTAATTTTGAGAGCGTTACTACTTTAAACTTGAATCTTAACTCCGTCTTTAACTGAGCTGGTTCTAAACTGATGTTATGAGAAACCCAGAACAGATAGTCGGTGGCAATTTGCCTCCAATTATTACTGTTTCGCTTGTGCCAATCATTCCCTATTAAAAATACTCTTCACCATCAAACATCTACTGAGTGGAACTGTAAGCTGTAGGAACAAAATTTGTAAATGGACTTAATGCAAAAATTATGGGGTAAAGTACCAGACAACACCCAAGAGAGAAGGAAGCCTGCTCAGTTACCTCTTCCACAAACAAGTACAGCCTTTTGCTAATCAGCCTCTTGTTTATGAGACAGAAGAGTCCCCTATGGCTCAGTCAGCTCCACTCCTTAATCCTTTATGAAATGTTCTTCCTAACAAGGGAGCTGTTTTGCTGAAGGTACACAAAATGCAGCTGCTCAAACTCCTAATGCCCACAACAAAGACAGGCAAACAGAGTTACAATTTAAAAACAAAAGCAGAACACATTACTTGAGTTTTTCCAACAGCAGTGGCATCAAAATCTTTATTAGCACCCAAGGAACAGCAGGAGAAACACCGAAACCACGTAGGAGTGGTCAACTGGCATGCAAGGACTGTGCTTAACAGTAGGGTTCAGATGTTTCTATAGCACCAGCACTTACGGCAGATTAATTATACAGAAACCTTTAGAAAAAGTACAACCTCCACCCCCTGCAAGGTATTTTCTGTCGTAACTTGTGGGTGTGCAATAATCAATGCAATTACTTTGCTAGTTAGTGACTCATTCTGATAGGCAAAGCAGCAGTTTGGCCTCTAACCCTCCTCTGAAACCTAACTTTGGACCTATCAAAGTGAGTTACAGAATAATACATCCAGATCTATCTTCTCTCCCTGTTCACTGGACTTGTTTTGCCTTTTTTAGGCTGGAGGCAGCAGCTTTGAAGCACGATCAGCCTGCACTAAGTGTAACCTCAGTTCATTAGAACCAAACATGGGAAGATGGTAAATACCATCTTCACAGAACACACCTGTGTTGGGGCATCTCATGTTCCAAGAAAACAAAATTAGTTTATTAACTCCTAGGAGACTCTTATCCAACTCTGAAGTGTAAGGAGAGATGCTGGGGAAACAAACAGCATTTAAAAAGGTTTAAAAGCACCATTTCCACACAGCTACCACATGCCACGACATCGAGACAAAACAAATGAATTGTGGAGCTCATTGACAATGTTCAAGAACCAGGAGTACAACCAGCACAGTACATTCCACATCCCTTTCTTGAACTATTTTTGTGACTTGACTTTCAAGCTCTTACTCTACACTACATTTCCAAGAAGTGTGTACAGTTAAGGTATCAGCCTGATTGCCTTAGTAGTTCTATTTCTGCCTGCTAGAAACATGTTCCATCTGCCATCTTATTTTATAGAAATCAACAAGTTCACTTTCGTAGACCACAAACTCACCTACAAAGTCTGAGAAATATATTATACATTTTTAAAACTCATATGTGTCAAAGACCAAAAAAAAGTCTGAAAATTGTTTAGATCACACTAGCAGAAACAAAAATAAAAACATGATTTTGTGCTTTCGCAATATTTTGGGGTCAGCACTGTGGATAAGATAGGCTTTGAAGATAAAAACGCGTAAGTCAAAGAGCAGTTCCATGTTTCTTCTTCACTACTTATTAAATAGTGGCTTTTCTTCCTGAGCTAGACAATGAAGCTTTTATCATACTTAAAACCAAAACCTCTGATTCAGTCTTCTAGTTTCCATTTTAATAGTTTACTTCAACTTTCAGTCTGCCATCACAAACCCTTGAACACTGCTGCCTCCCTGCTATTTTGAGGGGGCCATGAAGCTCTCAACTAAGGAATGCCAAAGAGAAAAATTACTTAGTGCCTAAAACCGTGTTGTGCTGAGGATGCAAAGCTCATGTACATTCTTTTCCTTGAAGATATTTTGGTTTTGTCTATGTTAGGACCTCTCCCTGAATGTACATAGAGCTCTTAATTTAAAACAAAAAAACAAAAAAACAAACCCTTTCAAATTATTTGTGAAAGTAATTACAGGTGTGTTACACAATCCTGCAGCACTGCTGCCCTTTGTGTTTCTGCAGCACTTGTGAAAAGAAAAAGGTAAGTATTGTAATTCCCTCAAGTAGAATTTTTTGTGGACAACAGATGATGACAAAGCATGAGATAAGTCCGTAAGTGCTGAACAACATACAAAATTTCATGGTACTGACCAAACAGAAGACTCAGAAATATGTAACAAGTTTACAAAATTTGGTGGCAGATGATTTATCCCTGTGATCAAGACGCTGATTACACAGTTGTCTTTCTAGAGCACTGAGCTTTCAAACTGGAAAACTTACTGAAAAACACATAATTGGGGTGTCATCTGTAATGGAAGATGTTTGCTTGCTGTTTGTTTGTTTGCAATAACGGCACTGCAAAAGTGCAGAGATTCTGTAAGTCAAAATTTGAGTCTTCATCTAATTAGGCAAGACTAGATGGAGCGGAGTCCATTCAGAGTAGAGAACGGCAAATCAACCCACAGCAGTTTTGCTGCTGGTTCTGGTTCTGCAACCATTGAACTCCTGGGCCTCAAACTGCAAGGAACACCACACTTCATTTTCTTAGCAGTCAATATAACATCCAGTCCGTGAGTATGTACAGACCACTCTGCAATCCCCAATGAAGGGACTGTTATGGAAGTGAGAAGTACTGCTATAAGACATGTATTATAAATCGGTAAACTTCAGGCCTTTCACGGCACGAAACACTATCAAGATTGTTTTTTCAAAACACAAGGCAATAGTAATAACTGACTTGCTGTAACATGGCAGAGCTGAATCTGAATCCCCTGTGGTTTTAATTCTCAAGTAGTATTGTATCAGATCACATTTTTTATTAGCAGTATAGTAAGGCAGTCATATTTTCCATGCAGCAATGCACTTTGGCACGCATCAGTAGAAAACAGTTGAGATGCTCTAGTGGATTGTTGTTTCACTGAGCAGTGAAAACCACGCAGTCAATTCCTGTCTGCTGCTTTGAAGATATAAACCTAAACGTGCCCTTTGTCACCTTTTGATGATAGGAACTTGACCCCCTATGCCAGTTACTCCTGCGGTGCTCTCAGCCTTTCTCACAAGCCTGCCTCGGTTTTCATTACTCAGATGATGGGGATGCCCCCAGCGAAGTCAGACCGGCGGAGTCCAAAGCTGAGGGACGTGGCTCTCCACCCTCCCCAGGCCACTCTCCTGCCCCTGCCCATAGGGAACCCCTGCTGCCTCTGTAAATACAGTTTCATAGTACAGACAACCATCAGGAGAGCTGAGAAAACACAAAGCTGCAGCTTGTAATTCTTCCAGTACGAAAAGTTTCTACTACTCACAGCTTCAACTGTTTTCTTTAAAACAGTTTTGAAGGTCATACATCAAGGAACTATTTCATACTCTAGTACACACTTTATTATTTGTAAGTGATTTCCTACCAGACAAGTGGTTTGCAAGGACCGAGAACTCTCATTTCCTTTTATAGATTTGATTCGGAAATAAATGCTGGCAACATCATGTGACTAACAGGCAGCATCCACAACTTAAGCAACTCTCATAATTAAATTGGAAAGCAACGGAAAAGTCAGCCCACTGCAGCCAGATCTATTTAGCTTCCTACTCCTCTGCACAAGTTTTATCTAAATTCTTCAATGTTATCTCTCCTCTCCGACACTTTTTCCTGTCCTTATCCATGTGCAAAAGACACCCCAGCTTCAACACAGTAACTTACTCATTCTGAAATACTTCTAATAGCAGGAAAAGGAAATACAAGTCTTCATTGTATCTCTGTGACTAAACGAAATTGAGATTCAGCAAACAAATTTTTCTAAATGAACAACCACAAATGTAGATATAAGTGTATGAATAAGGATTCCAAAGGAAAAACTTTTTGTCTTTCCTATCTAATGGCTGTTGCCTTTAAGAACTATTCTGGGAAAAGACTGTGGATACAACTGTAGGAACTAGCAATTTCGACTATCTGAAAGTAATATACTTTAAAGGAACTCTGTCATTTGAAGGCATGCACTCACAACTTTTACAGATGTAGAACTACTGTATCTTATCATTCAGCAAGAATAAGGTGTCTTGATAAAGCTCTGAAAAGTAAAACAGATTCTTAAGTAAATCTTGGCCACATATTACATAATTTTCAACATTCTCCTAATGCCATCCCTCATGAATCTAGCTCTGATGAGCCGCAGAAAACAACATTTTCAAACTAATTCAGAAGAAATTTAGCTAGTGACTTCAAAAAAGTAAAATTTTAATTTCCAGTGTTTAGTTCTTAATTTCCATTCTGCAAAGTATATTATTTTGAAGAATTGAGATAATAACATCCTATTATGTGTAATATAGAAAGAATATATATACAGTAACAAATGAAACCGCTGAGGCACCAGAACATATTTTTTATTAGCCCATAAATATTCTTGAAACTCAGAAACTACCTTGAAGTCAACAGAAATCTTTATCTGTAGGAATAGAAATATCTATCTTTATGAACAGATGACCAGAGACAATGAACAACTTGTGGATGGGAAATTCTGTTGGAATTTCAGAGCTGGATGGTTTTAAGAGAGTCTAGCTTTTGGGATGCAGATGCTTCCAGCGTACCTGAAAAAACTACTCTATATAACCTAAGCTAGCTTCTTCCCTTTCTTCCCAGTTTTTTTTACTATTAGTTGCAGGATTATTTCTCACTTCAAATGTAACTTCGTGTAAACACGAAAGCTGCTGATTAATATTGTAAACAGACCATTAATGTCTTGTGACTGCCAAAGAACTGTTAATGAATCTCAATACACCACGCCGAGGCATGGATATGAGATAAAATAATTGAATTGAGTGAAATACTAAAACCAGGTTAATTCCCTCAGTTTAAGAGGCAAATATTGCCAGAGTTCTTTAAACAGAAAGAAATTACTCACCTCATCTCAGAAATGGTAGGAAATACATTTCTTCGGATTAATTAAAATCAAACAGCCACCAACGGAAGTACTGCCTACTGAAGTAAAACACAGAACTAGTGACTTTGAAGTCACTGATATCGCAGCCTCCCTAACCTGCAGCAACTGAGGTGAGACCACCATGCAAGTCTCCAAGGAGCCTCCCTGCACCTTCTCCCCCAGCTTCCTTCAGACACCACTCGTGCCAGAGAGCCCATCAGAGCCACCGCAGGGCAACCTCCACGCAAGACGGCTGGGTGTACATGAACAAAACCAGGGCACTGGACGTTCTACTTGGCAGAAGAAAAATACGAACTAACTTAATTCAATTGGATCTGGAGAGGAAACCTCAGACAGATACATGCAAATCGTGAGCAAGGTCTTGAAACAATGTGAAGACAATTCAGATAAGGACATTTGTGACTGTCTGTTACAAAATTCCAATTGACTCTAAAATGAAACAGAGAAATAACTTCTTCCAGCAGCAATCACTATATTTCTAGGGAAACTCCATTCCACAAACAGTTTTTTCAGATCTCCCGTTTCCTGCGAATGACTGAAAGAGAAGATATGGCTGGGCTACAAATGTGTAGAGGCTATTCCCAACTCTTTAAATATCTCCTTGAAGGATACCAGGAGCACACGCATTGCAGCATATAGCCTTTAAGCAACCATAAACTTCTAAATAGAAGTTAGTAAAATGGCCAGTAGTTACTTTTAATTAAACAAACGAACAAACCCCAACATTCTCTTCCTCTCTATGTGCCCACTGATCCATTGTTTATTGATCCATAGCTTTTTTCATTTTTGAAGTGGAAATGCACTTCACTAGCAAGGGCAAGAGGCTTCCTTAGTATTTCCATCATAGCCCGTTTCTGCAGTTAAACTAGAAAATGTATGTAAATATCAGAAGTTAAATTCTTCACGAGTTGTAGCATGTCCCAACCTTAACATTAAGAAATAATTCAATATAGATGGAGAATATCTATATTTAAAGCAAACAATAAATTTTAAAGTACAAAAAGGAAAAGTTGTTTTAGTTCCAGAAAAAAAAAAAGGTACTGACTTGGAAAACTTGAGACTCCAACCAGTTCTGTGATCAGTCATGCTGGCTGTATGCTACATTTGGTTAAACATAAACACTTTCCTCATATGCAGTTATTTCTATTTTCAAATTTTGGCTTTTTTTAATCTGCCTTTTATAGATCAATTTATATTTTTAATGCAATATAATTTAATTAAACAAACGGTTGATAGATATTTTTAAGCTATTTATACAGATAACCTCACAACAAGTTCAGTTTGTAAGATAAGGTAATTAATTTAAAAACTCTTGCTTTCAGGATTTGCTTTCTACAGAATCACAGTTTGAACCTGTATTTATGCTGCACTTAAAAGAGGAACCAAATAATAAAGCCTTTTGCCTATTGTCCTTTTGTTAGAGTGCTAATTATTCACACAGGTTTCTTTACAAGAAACTGTAATAAAATGTGGATAAGGACCAGAGTGAACTTCACATGAGAATAATGATCCACACAACAGAGTTTTGTGACTTTTCTATTCAGAACTGAAGGACACCCATATTCCCTATATAAATTACTATTTTTGTTGTTCAGAATTCATTACAAAAATATAAGTAAGTTCTCTTAACACATTCATTGACTTTCTAGAAACTGTCTTGAAATCTGATAAAGAATAGGCAAGTATTTTAATTAACTGGATCTTCAACGCACTATAGTTGTATGATTTCTAGTTTCTTAATATTTACCCAGGCAGCCTTCAGAGACGGATGGGTTCTCACACAAAATGGCTCTGCACTGAGCACACGCAGGCTGCAGACCAGCAGCAAATCTCAGCCAGGTTAGAGGACATTTTGCTTTTGCATCCTCAGGCACCGGGTGCAATGGGACCCTGATGTTAATTTGAACCTTCTGATGTTTTTATTATTTAAGTACACAAACTATAACTCTTATGCAAGGCTCCAAGAGCCATCAGCAATCACAGGTATCACAGATGAGGCAAGGCTTTTCAAGCACTGGCTTAGTTTTGGGGTAGGCTGAAGCCTAAATGCTAATGCACTTCTTCTCAAGGAAAGACACCAATTGCTACTTATTTTCAGGACAGTTTTGCACTCTGTTGAGCCCTGCAGACCAACATCTTGAAAACAGGCACTGGCCAAGCACCATTGTTCAGTCTTCATGAGTGGGCTGGCAGAACTGTCCCCTGAACACAGCCTGAGCAGATTGCTGGTGTCCCCTCAACAATTATTAAAAACTTAGCAAAAACACTGGCTTCTTAAAACAATATTTCAATACAACAGCAGTGTCAGACTTCTGTTGATGGTGACTGTCGCGGACATGTATCAATACCTGATTTCTAGTTTTCTAGTAGAAACAAGAGCCTACTGCCCAAGCGGATCACCAATAGCTACAGAACCCAGTATAAATAAAGATAAAACGTAGGTGTGCAACGAAACCTTACAATAGCATAAATATAGTTGTCTATTGTCAATAATTAATCTACGATCCTATCTGTTTATTATACTTGTAAATCACAAGTCAACGCCGAGAGTCCCTTAATGCACAATTACTGTCTGGTTCGTTACTAGATATACCTCTAATGGCAGGAGCTGGTAAACTTTTAGATATGTATTGTCAAGAGAATACTGGAAAGTGGTTTTCCCTTTAGAAGCAAGCGACAAGCCAAACAAGATAAATATATCTGCTCCTACTTAAGTAAAATGGCTAGCAGAAGTCAAGAGATACTCCAGGTTTTTTGTAAAGTAACAGGCAGCTAGGATATATATTTTTGTATTTGCCACATTTCAATTCATAAATTATAAAGGCTCTTTCTAAAATAGATGCCAAAGACTAGAGAGCTAACGGAACTGACTTAATATAGTTCATCCAAAATGTTAAATGCCTCCTGTCAACTGGCTTCAGGTAAGTTGAATGAACTAAACACTTCCAAGAGGAAAGTGGCATTAAGTTCCTAAAAACAGACCGTAGCCAACAGAATTGCTACAGAAAAATTTCATCCTTTTTACGGAGAAAAAGGACTACAAAGGTATATCATTAAATAAATGCAAACTTTGAAATAAAACCAACATCTTTGTTAGATAACAGCCACAAGAACAGAGTTCTTGGGTATTAAAAAAACCTCCAAATTTTTATAGCAAAGCTGAAAACTGGGTTTTTTTTTTTTTTGCCTGGAGGCAGAGGTGAGTTGTATATAACGAAGTCTTGCTAGAATAATTATACCTGATTGGTGTGTGAGAAATTCCTACCTGCGAAATAGTAGCACTGCAAGAGCAAAACCCAAGTGTGAATGCAAATATTTGATAGGAGCAAGCTTCTGATAGCTTAATTGCATCATTAAAAAAAAAAGGATGATTATGTTGGTGGAAAATCTCATTGGGTCAGTATATGTAGCTATGCTACCTTGATCCGTCAACACAGATACACTAGCAAGTATATATTCATTTAATTTAAGAGGTGTAAATGGAGAAAAGCCCTGAAAAAATTGGATTGGTATCACATTTTCATATATTATGCTACCTAGAACAAAATGGTTATTAAACTATTTGGGGAAATGGTGACATCTATCAAGCTCCCTCATCAGTCCTACATCTTGCAATTTTTATTTTATACGTATATGTTGTTTTAACATGTGCATGTATAAAAACACTTGGTCCTTGTTTGTCCTCAAAATACAACTCTCTGCAAACATAACCCACAGTTACCAGTTTTTAAATGTTATTGAACTTTATGTGTTTGATCACTAATTTAAATCAAGACATTCCAATGGCAACTTTAAGAACAATTAAAACATCCTTCTGTAAATATAAAATTACTCTCCTTTAGTGCAGTATAAATCTGGTACCTTCTAAAATGCAGAGTCAAACCTTTGGCTTGGAAATTTTCTGTTCGCAGATTTATAGCTACATTAACAACTCCCAGGTGTAATTTACTGCTCTATCACACTGTATTCCCATGTAGCAACTGTAACGATATCTGCTCATAATGTTCTTAGCAAAATGAAAGATAAAATTGCCAGGAACTAAGTTAGAAAACCTACAGATTATCTAACATACCTCACAGAAAACAGCTGCTGTATGACCGTATCATTAGATTATATGTCATAAAACATAAAAGTATTCACATCCATCTTCCAAGCCCTCTTGTTAAAACATTAAGTAAACAGATAAAACAAAGCGTTAAATCTGAAAACATTTCCCTCTTCTTTCTTATTTTGCTACTCATCTGAGCTTCATAAAAATCTAACGACAATAGAACATATTTGCAAAATTAGCACGTGTATCATTAACACACCTATTTCCAGATCAACAATACAATCTGCTGCTCTTCCACAGTCAGCGTATTTAGTATCTGCACCAACATCTTAAGAGTCTTAAAAGAAAAGCATGCACTTTATTTGTGGATTCACTGACTTTTCCCTAATGGCTTGTAAAACAAACCGGGAACCTCTCATCTAACCCGGGGCTCCCACGCTGTCATGCGGGATGACACTGGGATGACATACACTGGGATGCCCAAGCCAGAGGATGAGAGAGAGGCCACTCCTGGCTTTTCTCGGAGGCACGTGGCCGCCCCATGGGATGAGTGTCCACATGAAGCAGCTCCCTGAAAATGCTTGCCCCATCTTTCCAAGGGCCACTGCCCCAGGAGAGGCAGTGATCTGCACAGACATCCTTGCCATCCGCCCCAGTTCTTGGGGTGGCACCCCAGCTGGGGCCAGCGTGAGAAGTAGGAGAGAGATGGGGACACCACAGGGATGGGGTGTCCAAGCTTGGTCTGGGCACTGACAGTGCCAAAGGAAAACATCATTTGATGCATATGAACAGACTATGCTTTATTTGATTTAGAGTTGAAACCTTCAACAGAGATAAATCAAATGGAGCACTAATCAATGTGACAAATGATCCCATTTTCTTTGACTTTATAAAACAATTTGGACTTCTTAGGATGTATGAAAAACAAAATCTATTTTTAGGAACTTATTTAAGTTCTATACTGATATCCCATGGAAAACAACTGTTTTCCATAGCTTTTACCAAGTATAAACTGTAAGAAAAACTCGTGTGTGCTTACAAAATGATTCTTAAGCACAGGTCATGACGTACTTCAGTTGCAACTGAAGCATGTCACAGCTCTATATTAAATCATTACACAGACTTTTTGGATGGTTAAATTTATCTGGGATTATGTATCTTGCTTAAATCACTTGGAGAGCCAGGGCAATCATAAAATCCATCTTTGTCAGCATATTCCTTAATTCTTTGCTGAAAGAGATATAGCAGGCTTTTGACTTTTCTTCAAGAGTTTTATTTTCTCTGCCTTTGAGGCCTTTGCTTATAAATCATTTACAAAAAATAAGCAGTCTGAGTGTTATCTGGATCACTGAAGAAACGATAAAAAGATGAAAAAAACACGTATTGCTGTCTATTTTATTAACTATTCTATCAGTTACCTGAAAACATATTCTAGCAGGGCAATCAGTTCCAGTGCTCCATCTTACTTTATAATTTTCTGAACAGTTTGGACCATGCACTATTGTTAGCATTGTTTTTTTAATGTTTTTTTTTGTAACACCACATGTATTTCAATATTTAACATATGTAACATACTGTAATAAGCAAATTATGTTGCAAAAAATAGAGGACACAACTGTAAATACCTGTTCATGGAGGTGATTTGGATTGAACACTAGATAACGTTTTGGACAGAAACTATCCAAGTCCCTGTTGCACACTCAGCATGAGTAGGTAAAGTATACTGCTGGATTCTATGTTATTTTTTGCAACTCAAGAACAGTATAAATATGAACCGAGAATATTTACTCCACGTCCCTTGTCATAGAAAAACCAACCCCTGAACTCTGCTTGCAAAATGCCTATGTTTCTAAAACCAACCAACCAAAACCAATACAAAAACCCTTCTCAATCCCAAAACTCAACCAACCAAACCGCAAAAGCTTTGGCTTTTCAACACGGAGAGACTTTCCCACTGCCTTGGTGTCTCACCACAGCCACACTGTCTCCAGATGAGTCTGAGAGGATGTTCAAGCTGATGCAAGGGTATTTGGAAAACAGAGGCAAATGTCAAGGAATAGAAAACCTAGCAATGTATTTGAGAGGCCAAAAGAAATAAGAAAAGTTAATTCTAAATAAGAAATAACAAAAATATCCTTAGAATACTACCAAACCATAGTTACTTCACTAAACTGGATTACTAGGGCTCAACATTTGAACTTATCCCAAGATGACTAATATACAAATTTTAAAAAGCATTTAAAGCCATATAAATCATAAAAAAATATAAAATACACAGTGAAAGTTGAGTTTGCCTGTAAATTTCCATGCAATAACCCTAACATACTACCTAAGCAAGTTTAAATGTAGCAATAATGGGTTTTGGAGATTATTTGAGAAAACAAGTTCTGCTTATGAAATATTTTTTATATTAAATTTATCTATTTGAGCTAGATTCCCAAAACCACTAAAACTATGGGCAACAGGCTAATGAAAGAGAATCATAACACTTCAACTGCGGAGTACTAGGACAAAAATAAATAGTTACTGCGAAGGACAAATCAGTTTTTCTGACTGAAACATCCTCCCAGGGAGAGGAAGATTGCTTAACTGGGGATTTTGCCTGACAAAGTGGGCAGAAGCTGTAAAGAGAAGCTTCTCCCTGGCTAACTGAGGAAAAGGGTAGCGTGCATGACAAAGACAAACAGCAAATAAGGCAGGCACTGTGGGGGAAAAACTCCTGTCTTTCTGTGGGAGAAGCCACCAACAAGGAGAGCAGACAAAGAAGCAAGAATCTTACAAGCATCTGACCTTGGCTCAGTGAATCCTCCAGAAGAGCGAAGATGCTGAGATGGGAATGTGCTCACTACAATGAGTCTTTTTTTCCAGGTCTGTTTTTCCTTTTTTTTTTTTTTTTTTTTTTAAAGCTAAAGAGCTAAAGTATAGGTTTTGGGAAAAAATATTCTTAGATCTACATATGTGTGCTCTTTGAGAAGCTGCCTGGAGAACATGACTGTACTCCAATTTATATCAGACGCAGGATTCTTCCCTTTTAGAGAAGGAAAAATTTTTTAAACACTCTTCAGGAATATGTTTAGGTTAGAGTCCCACAATTAAGCAGCACTGAAGTTTTAAATCAGTGGTGTATTTCAACCGCCAAAATATTTCATTTCTCCCATCTTGCTAAAGCTCCTATGATATGGATGAGACCTAGCCTACACGTAGTTATTTAACAGATCTTTTGTACCACCTAGCAAGCAGGTTCATACTGTTAACTAGCATCGACTGCGGTAGCTCCACAGGCTCACCTCAGGACGAGGGATGTTGACACCATCCCTCTGACGCCCAAAAGCAGATGGACCGGGGAGAGACAAGGAGCTCACCAACTTGTGCTCTCCGTGCGGAGAGCACAAGTAAGTCCGTAACGGACTAACCAATGGTGCAACCAGAGGATGTGGAGAACCAGGTGGGAACTGCCACAGGGCCACAGCTCAGGGCAAGAAGTCCCGCAGTTCTGCACGGGGAGGTGGCGATACACAATGACAGTGAGGACTCTGGTGCAGATGTAGGTCTGTCCCTGAGCAACAGACTGCTCGCTCTCAAGCAGGACATAGTTTCCACCATGATTTTACTTGATGTACTGTTAAAAAGCAGCTTCCTCTAACATGAGGAATAGTTGGAAGGGTGTTTTTTCTTTTAAATCCGGTTATCTATTCCACTGTATAGCTGTGAGGAGAGGGAGAAGGGAGAGAGTTTGGAGAGAAATAAAGCATTCCAAGTAATCTGTATAGGAGGAAAAATGAAAATAAATATTCCTAACAGGAAATTAAGCATTCTTAAGAGGAACTTTTGAAACTTGAAGGAAAAAAAGGTCAGCTTTAATAACTAATTTATTCACTTGATAAGAACTCATAATCATCATAGCTGACCCTCTAGCAATCATAATGATGCCCTGACTGATGCTGTCTTGTGACTTCTACAGTATTTTGCAACCAAGTATTACATGAAAGAGTGATTTTTAATTATTTTTTTTCTGGCCTTCAAAAATCTTTCCTTTCTTCATTCAATTTCTGAAACCCTGAAGAGCTCTCAATAAACAATGAACTTTACTGTGGGAAGTATTTCAATTGAGCCATATCGGTGCGTGCAATTCACTTAAAATCTGTAGCAGGTAGTTTAAAGAGCACTGTGGCAAATAATCAAGTAACAAATCCTAGTATAAAACTAGGCTTATAAACAGGTTGAAACCGCTGTAACACAATCAGAGCCCAATATCAAAGCCCAAGGCAATGCATTTTGATGTACATTTCACAAAATGATACAGAATAAATAATTTAAGGAATATATTCTGATCACATATTTAAATGGGACAGGAACAAACGTGCAGGTTTGGTTATGAGGGTTTATCTTCAGATTTCAACAATGCAAAGTGTGAAGGAGAAAACAAAAGAACAGCAAGAGAAAAGTGAAAACTCGGAATATGCTGGAGTGAATGTAGTCACTGAAAACTGGTTTTCCTCTTCCTCCTCCATTTTATGAACATTGAGTTAACCTTGTAGAGTACGTCACAACTCTGTTTTCTTGCTGATAAGGAAAGGAGTAAATTTGCAATAGCTAAAGTAGAGGGAATAAAATGAAAAAAAAAAACCACGCCATGACTTCCAGCATTCATTATGGAACTGAATCTTTGTTCTGTGAATCAGCCTCAGCACCCACCCTAGGCATCACCCTTATAGTAACTAAAGGAAAAGAGCTCGTAGGTGCCATTGCTTCTGTGGAATTAGTGTGGCTGAGAACATGAAAAAGTGTTGGATCTTAGAGATTTGGGATACAAGTTACCTCTCTTTGTCATTCTTCTATGAACAAGGGGCAGAAAAGAGTACTATTAATGAATGCACTCCAGTTGAGGGGGACTGAAAGGTCTACATGCATTTCTGCCTGTGACTCTTGCCCCTGCTCTCCATAAAAAACCCAACAAATACAAACATTTGGTACCCACAGTGTTCTGCTCTCCCTACATTATGGGTTTCTAGAATAAGCTTTATTTCACCTTAGCTCACATGTTGTAGTATCGATTGGGCTTTAAGGTATGGTTAGACTTTGACTAAACGGACGCTCCCTACTGTAATTTCCAATTTCACTGAAACAATTTAGGGTAATCCTTCTTTCCTTATTTCCAATTAATCAATAAAGCAAGAAAATAAATAAAAATCTATGGACAATCAGTTGCAGAGATTTCTTAATAAAGTCTAGCAATACACTTGAACGGCTATTATCAGAATTCAGGTATTTTTTTCAGCTGAAGGTTTAACATTTCTCTTCTTAACCAATGCATGCTGTACGTCTTCAAAAATAAGGGGAGATATGAACACACTGCAAAACAAAAACCAAACCTAGCTGATAAGCAATATGTAACTTTTGGTGAGAGTGGCTTGAAGCTTTCCTTCACTGGTTCTGTAATAGTCTTGTATTCGCTTTCCAACTTCTATCATCATTAGTCAAATTAAAAAATGATCCTTGATTTTGTAACACTAGAAATAACAGAATCACTTTACACAATACTCTGTGTTGCTAATCCTAAAAGCCAAAAGATTATGTATTGTTCCTATTGCCAAATTTAATTTCACGTTTAAAAACACTAATTAAAAAATATTCCAGTTATTTACAATAAAATTGTTTTTCCTCTTTTGATCTGCCACTTCAAAAGTTAGCACAATTTAATACAAAATAAATAAAAATTCAGCTGCAGCAAAACCCCACATTTTTCTCAATTTATCAACACTACTACATGAGAAGAATGTAAGCAGTATCTTGATTTCTGTATATATGCTTACATAAAAACAAAGCAAACATTTTGGAAAACTTTCACAAAATACTCAACGGAGGACTTATTTCTGCAATTCCTAATCATCCTAAATGAACCACACACATAACTGGAAAAGTGCTTTCAGTGGAATGTACACATGCTTACACAAGTAGATCACTATGAACGCTATCAGTAAGAATAATAATTTGCGAATGATTAAACTGCAGAGATAAACAGAAGGTTGATTTTTGTAACTTGATTCTGGCTTCACCCAAAAGGATTGATGAGGAGCTGGGACAAATGTCAAATAAAGACATGAATCCCCATTTTAGGAATCTATTTACTTCAACAAAATTCCTAAGAGAAAGTCCATTTATAAGAATTAATATTTTCTATAGTCAAGGAATTTTGAAACTATTCTTCATCTGGAACACAACGTCCTTATTTTTATTCAGATTCTCATACACTACTTACTTCAGGCCTTATCTATGCAGTAGTTCTACTTAGGGCTATGTTTTTCATAAGATTCAGAAACAGGAATGCTCGTGTATTTTTTCATACTATCCTCTCTTAGCATACCTTAGATCCAACACTCATCTCCTCATCCTGAAAAAGATACCATTATTATCCTCCATCACTGCATAGAAGTTCTTCTGCTATTTTTATTCTCTAACTTCTCTGTCAGAAGCAAGTCCAGAGCAGTCGTTTTTTCCCCTGCCCTTTACGAGTTGTTATGATACTCAGTGCAGTAATACTTGTGACTATGGAATCAGTATGGAAGTGTACAGCATGTCAATGATTACCAATCAGCACAACACATCAACATCCAGCCATGCAGCACGGGAGCCACAACCCTACCCTTTCCAAACCGAAGGCCCTGGTGTGTCGTCTGTGATGATGGGAGGAAACTAGCTGAGGGTGAAAGTGTTCCTAGCAAGTGAAAGGGATGAAGAGCATAATATCCGATCCTGGTTACTGCTCTTTGTGCTGAGGGGATCAGCATTTTCATAACATCAGCTGAGATTGTCTGTTTTTCATGGATTTAGATTATTTTTCCGTAAAAAGCAACCTTCATTTTCTGTTTGGACAGTCAAATGCCACACCATCATCAACTGCTGCTGTGTTTGTTCACTTTTCCATCAGGGAAGTTTTTTTTTTTAAGATACATGTGCTTAAAAAACCAGTATGTATGTTTTATCTCAACATACATCAGAGTTAAGCCTATACTTACTACCCAAATAGAGAAAAAGAATTCCTGAAAATCCAGTGAGCTGGTGGTCCTGCCGGTGCTCTGGGAAAAGAGAACTTGCTTCGCCCTCTGACTGAGAAGCAGGCAGAGCAGAAATCCAAATTTCCCAGATGAGCGCTCTGACTGTCTGCCTTGGAAGCTCTCCCTGGCTGCACCTGTAGCTAGTTTTCTTAGGAAGCGCTTTTCCAGGTTTTCTTGGATTCTTAAAAATGTTTTGTTTCGATGAGTCAGCATTTCCAGATGAAAGGCTGCTGCACTAAAAAATGATGGGCAGCTGTATTTGTAATAACTGCTAAGATTCTATTTATCAATTTTGTAGTTCTGACTGAAGAGTTAGCTGTGTATTTCTTGACTGCCAGAACATGCCCTTCTCCCCTCCAAATGCATTTAGGATTTAAATCAGAACGTTACTAAGAACTTTAACATTTTATTGAGTCAAATAAATTGTTATTTCACTAATGCATATTCTTATGATGTTGATGTATTTGTGCCGTTATGGAAACGGGCAGTATTGCAGCTGAAATATGGAATCAGTAATTTCCTCTTACGGAAGCAGCTCCAAAATATAACCTCACTGAGGAAGATACCCCACTGCAGTAAACAGTCAAGGTATATTTGGAACGACCAAGCCGTTCTCTCTCATGCTGTAACATTTAAATAAGGATAAACCGTAACAGGCTTAAATTATTAGAATGCTTCATTAAAAATATATATACTTCTGGTTGTTGTTGTTGTAAAACAAGATCCGCAAAGAAACCACTTACTCATAGTTTTCTCACTTTACAGTGTAAAGTGTTTATTCTGTATATGGTTAGCAGTATTTTCTCAACTTTCTCAAAGGCCTATGTAAATATTTGAGATTAAAACCTGAATGTAATTTTATGTGGATTTTGGAATGCCATTCATAACCTGGCAGAAGAGCCCCTGAGACTGTATCAAGGCATTCATCCTTCTGCTGCTTTGAAGATCCAGGTGAAAGCTCCCATTTGCCTAGGCAAGAGGGACAACACACTGCTACTGCAGCTGGCAGGCAAGAATGGACACCTCTGAACACACAAAAAAACCCCTCTCTACACTCACAGCTCATGAAACCTACCATTTGTGCCAGGACTAATTCAAGTAGAAAAAAAATGTGGTAATTTAAAAACACCACTTCAAAATTAGTGATGAGTGGCACACAGATAAAACATTACACAACTGTCCCATCCACGCTGAACACATAGTAATTACCTGAAACCTGGCTGGTGCTTTCTGTGAACACCACAGTAAGTCACTACTGTATTACCTTTTTATTAGTATGCTACTGCTAAGATGGACATGGATAAGGACAATCCTAGTAACTTGTAACTGAATATTATACGTGCATTTTGACATTACCATAGGAAACAGATTCCTTCAGTAGCAGTAATGCTTTTTAACTCAGATCAGGTTATAGTAGCTAAGTTAACTGTAGCCTGTATTTCCAAAGCATTTGTCATTACATAATTTTAAAAAATTATTTTAAATTATATATTAAATCAGACTATTAGGAAACATGGAATGTTTCTGTCTACCCCACTTCCATGAAAAATGCCTTCGAAATACAAATATTTCTTATTATAATTCAGTTAATAGAAAAGAAAAAAAATCTAATACTGTATCATGGCACATGGAAAACATTGTCTTGCACTTTCCCATATGACTCTCAAGACAGCACAATGTTTCTTCAATGGTTGAATTTTTGAAAGCAAACACAGATACACACAGAACCACATTATCTTACAAAGGTTTCTTTACTACTAAAATAGCCCGCTGCAGAAAAATCATGCTCAGGTTTCAACTGTCCTTCCTCAACCGCAGCAGCACATGCTGCTTTTTATCAAGTATTCTTGGAGCATGCATTGTCTGCAAAGCACAAGTGTGACACCTAAGTCTGAGTGACACGTAAGTCTAAAAGAAACGCTCCTTAGCCACACAGAAGATACCAGCTTACATGTTGTATTAAGAAAATGATGAAAAGTAATTTAGACAAGTACCATGGAAAAGCCCTTCTTCACACGCATACACACACACACAAAGGACTTGATTTATTTCAGAAAGACTCAAGAAGAGTATTTCTAAAAACTGCTTCCCATTCAATTCCTCCTCTGTTCTGATAGATGCAGTAGAAAAAGAAGTACATGTATAGCACTGCTCTCACTGATCTAACTGCAGTCAACAGACTGAAGACAGTAATTATTGTAATTGTTAATCCTACAATGTTTTCTTTAAATCCCTAACAGAGATTCCCAGATGAATACATCGCCCGATTTTCAAATAATCATGCAGAACATTTCAGCTGCCGTACACCATGGACTTCTGCGGAGAAGGGATATTCTAAACAAACACATGGTTTTCTCGAGTTTTCCACCTCCTAGGGAAGTTAAACTTGCAGAAGTTTATGCTCAAACCTCAATCTTTTCTTTTCCAAACTGTCACAGCATAATTCTCCTGAGGCTTAGCTTCTCAAATAGTTTCATAGTTGATTATACTATACCTGTGCTTAGGATCTGCCATTAATGTTGCAATAAATAGAATGAAAACAAAGAGAATGAAAAGAGTTTCCATTTTAATGAGAAAGAATACGAAGTTTTCCTCTACTTAATTAAATTGAAACAGTATTAAAAACCAAACCAAACCAAAACAAAACAGAAGAAAAAAAAAAGCAAGACTTAACTTGTTGCTGGAACATTAAATGATCAGTAAAAATTACTGTGTCCATGCAAATGACCAAAGCAAACTTTCCCACAATCAAAATCAATGAGACTTACTCTTATTTGGTAGCATAAAACAACTGAAATAATCTATTTCAGGTGCACACTGTTGAAACTTAATTCGTAACAATTTCTAAAGAAGCCCACCTTCACTTGAAGGAAAAACCTACAAAGCAACTGTCCCAAACCAAGCACAATGTGTTGCTTTTGAAATCTCTGATGACAAAACCGGCTAGCCAACTTCTAGACAAGTTCTCAGTACAGAGACACTGTCTGCCTCACGCTATGTGTGCCAGTGGTGAACTCCTGCATCCGGAAGCTGGAAGGAGCAGAACCAGACCTGTGCCCATGAGATGGGCCCCAGCAAATGAGCACAGACCTCCTAACGAGACATGCTACCAACACCTCTGTTCAAGGCAGAGAGGTGATTGCACACTTCTAGCATTCAGGGCTCCAACTCAGTCTTGCCCAATTCCCGTTTGAAGACTTGACTAGAGAATCTTTTGCCATAACTGTGCCCCCTTTATCAAGGACACATCACAGACATTCGGGCCAATAGTCAGTCATTTTTTAATAAGAAGAACCTATAGAAGACAGGGAAAAATAATATAAATTAAAAACCTGATGCTGCTTTACGCTTGCTGTGCTCTTCCATGTGATTGTGCCTTTCAAAATAAATCTAATGTTGTAACAGCTTCTGTCATAATTAATCTATCTAGATACTATTTGTTCCATCTCACTCATAATCCTAGCTTTAAAAAAAGAGCATACATAAAAGAAAATAATAAATAATCATAAGGAAGTAGATGTCCATTTTCAAAATGTTAGCATTAATACGGAACAACCAGAACTAATAAAAACTCTTCTTACAGATTTCTAATGAATTCTTAATTAAAATATACTAAATCAAGAAAACCTTTGCAAGAAAACCCAGCAAGCACAGTCTCTCTTTCCTATACAGGAACAGACTGTAAGTATAGAAAATACCACTTGAAAGAGGGAAATAAATAGTTTCTTTTTCTATGTAGGGAACAGCTATTAACTGGCTTTTAAGCAATGTTACATAACGTTAAGTTTCAGATCTTGAAAGGACTTTGTGTGCCATTTTAGTGATCAAAAGAACTGTACATACATACATTGCAAATAAATTTGAAACGCCGCACCAAAGACAGACTAATAATTGTGAAAAGCACGCAAAACTTCATCTTCCAATTGTAAAAAAAAAAAAAAGTTTACTCTGAAGCAAGCTTAGAGAAAAAAGCAACAGGTTTCTAAATGAATACGAGCAATGGCACAAGCTAGCAATGTGCCCTTGCAGCAAAGAAGGCTAATGGTATCCTGGGCTGCCTTAGGAAGAGTGCTGCCAGCAGGTCCAGGGAGATGATCCTTCCCCTCTGCTCAGCACTGGTGAGGCCACAGCTGGAATGCTGGGTCCAGTTCTGGACTCCCCACCTTGAAAGAGATCTTAACATACTGGAGAGAGTCCAATGAAGGGCCACAAAGATAATGAAGGGACTGGAGCATCGCTCTTATGAGGAAAGGCTGAGAGACCTGGGACGGGTCAGCCTGGAGAAGAGAAGGCTCAGGGGATCTTATCAATGTGCACAAATACCTGAAGGGAGGGTGCAAAATGGACAAAGCCAGGCTCTTTTCAGTGGTGACCCATGAGTCACTAGGCACAAACTGAAACACAGAGGGTTCCCTTTGAACATCACAGAACAGTTATTTACTGTGAGGGTGACCAAGAACTGGCACAGATTGCCCAAGGGTGTTGTGGAGTCTCCATCAGTCAAGATATTCAGAAGCTGCCTGAAAAAAGTCCAGGGAAACTGGACCTGGGTGGCCCTGCCTGAGCACAGGGGCTGGACCAGATTACCTCCAGAGGTCCCTTCTAACCTCAACCACTACGTGAGTGTGTCACATGCCATTCGTGCACAATTTCAAAACCTACAGTTCAAGCTTGAGCCCAAAATACAAATATATCTGCCAGAAAAATTAGGAAAGGAAAGGATGTTAGGATGGAACAATTTTTTAAAAACCTATCAGATTGTCCAGCAATTAAATTTGGTTAATTCCCTAGGAAAAGTGAAGTATGTAAGAAAATTTTTGGTTTGGTTATGTTTATATAATTACTATTTCTTTGAACTATTTTCTTTTCCTTGCTCTGTGATGGATAAAAATAAAGGTAATAAAGGGCATATAAAATACTTTGCCCCTGTTCTGTCACGAATTCCAAAGAACCAAATCAACTCTCTCCCCAGCCCGAGTGAAAACTGCGAGAACTCGCACCTTCCGTGTTTGCAGAGAGGTCTGTATCAGACAAGAAGGCAACATGAATGTTGTGTCTACTATTGATACGTGTACCTAACAACTAGGGATGAGGATACGGCTGCATTCCTGCATGGCTGGTTCGCAAGATGTAGATTATTGATTAGATCTCTTGCTGAGCGCGCCACTTCCACCGCAGCACCATCGGCTTGCACAGCTGAATGGGGGACACTCCTCCCTAACCACATTCATCACAGATCGCTACACTGGGGTTGTCCGCAACAGTCCAGATTACGCAATGGCAGAGATGAGGTAAAAAGGTTTGACTTGGTAAGAGCTTGCTCTCAAGTCTCCCAAAGCCTGAAAGTGTTGTGGCAGTAGGCATGAATGAAGTGACTCTTACACATGGGGCTGGGGACCAACTGTGTCATTCTGGATCAAAGAAGTGACCTCCTGACTCCATAGCTGCTGTGGGACAGACGCAAACTGCCACTGAAGTCCAACAGACATAACTTTTTATTAACAGAAATTTGTATCGTAAGAAATCTTTAGAAAAACTCCAGAAGAGAATCTCAGTCTGCTGCAGATCAGCAAGCCATGGGCAAAAAGAGGTTAGAGTGGAGAGCAACTGTGTCTCCTTCCAGGCTATCCCTGACCATCCTTTCTCAGAAGGGAATATGCAGTTGTCTTAGATGGTATTTAAGAAATCTGAGTCAGGAGCTTAAAACTATGACAACATGTAAAGGAATAATTATATATCTAGTGAGAAAGGAATGTATGAGGGAGGGATACTCTGTCTGGATGCCAGCACCAGTGAGTAACAGCAAATGGTTCAAACTGGAAGGGCCTTTCCTTTAAAGAACCAGTTAGTCTCCTTTGTTTGGAGGACCCCTGAGCATTGTGCAGGTTTCGGTCTTTGCAAGAATCTGCTCTGCACTTTCCGTGGATGCTGTCTGATCCATTCTGATCCACCGGCTCCTGCCTGACCTGCTCCATTCTGGAGCTTTGAGATTTAAAGTTGGAAATGTCTCCTGTTTTTTTTTTTATACCTAGTAATAATCTCCCAGAAGTAAGAGGAAACTTCACAGGATAATACTGTTTTTATTGTGCTATTATGTACAAATGTACTGCTATGTAGCTGAAAATATTTTTACCTCATGCATCTTTACATCATTATACATCGTCTTTTTTCATAGTGTCTGTAAGAGTTAAAAAACACTTCTACGTTTATTCTTCATAATAAATGGAAGCACGAACAGAACATAATGGAACATAATAGACTACTACAGTCAATACTTTTCTTTAAGTTATCATCAAGACATTTTAACTTGGACCTATTTCCTATATGGAAGGATATTATTTTTTTTAAAAAAAAACCATCTATTAAAGGTGCAGCTTCTTTCCCCAACAGTTCATACTGATAGACAGATTACTGTTTCTGGACTTTAAGGTCCTGTAAACATAAAATGAAGTACAATCATGCAAAAGTAAACAAACAGAAACATTCTAAGTTTTCTGTAAATACTATCTCTGATCCTTATATGATCAGGGCACAGGCAAGAAATTCCTTTCCTTTTTACAAGTGCTAAAATAATAATTTCAAGGCCAGGCTGGATGAGGCTCTGAGCAACCTGATCTAGTCAGGGATGTCCCTGCTTCTTGCAGGGGGGTTGGACTAGATGACCTTTGAAGGTCCCTTCCAACTCTAACCATTCTATGATTCTATAACAGTCTTAGTTTTAAAGTTTTCTTCATTATGTTCAGTTGTAGGAGATCACCGGCTTTGTCTAAGCAACAGTCTCACGAGGTGCACATACTATCCGTCAGCAATAGGAAATTTTTTTGAGAACTTTATATTAGATTCTGCTGAAAGTTTTCCTATACCTTCAAAAAGCATCTGGGAACAGATTTTCCACCTTCACGGGCATCTATCTTTCCACTGGACAGTGTCTGTAGATGGTCCTATTGTCCAACAATTCAGATTTTAGAATAGGAACTTCCTCTCCTGGAGCAATTAAAAAATTGTTGTATTCCCTCTTCATCCAGTTCAGGTTACTTCCTGTAGTAGGAGGCATCCTGAATACATTGAGATAAACTCATAGAGCTTGCTTTGCAAACATTTAACGCCAGGCAGACA
>WHYT01016869.1:313822-347302 GCA_009806455.1 Tetrax tetrax | reverse complement strand
CCGTCAGCAATAGGAAATTTTTTTGAGAACTTTATATTAGATTCTGCTGAAAGTTTTCCTATACCTTCAAAAAGCATCTGGGAACAGATTTTCCACCTTCACGGGCATCTATCTTTCCACTGGACAGTGTCTGTAGATGGTCCTATTGTCCAACAATTCAGATTTTAGAATAGGAACTTCCTCTCCTGGAGCAATTAAAAAATTGTTGTATTCCCTCTTCATCCAGTTCAGGTTACTTCCTGTAGTAGGAGGCATCCTGAATACATTGAGATAAACTCATAGAGCTTGCTTTGCAAACATTTAACGCCAGGCAGACACCACATTTAACTGGTGTACCAGTGTTCCACTCCAACTGGAGCAGCTCCGCAGAGAGATTCTCTTGATCACTGCTGCAGCCCCATCTCATCTCGCTGAACTACTCTGCCTTATGTATGTTTTCCTTTAGATATTTTCAGTTATTTCTTGTAGGTTTTTGCAAATAGCTTAATTTCTTGCAAAAACAGTAGCAGCTAGACTAAGTACTACTTAGGTTGTTTTTTCCTCTCTCTAAATAGTACAGCCTTGTTTGAGTCTGCTCAACAACCTGACAATTTAAAAACATTACTTCTTTAAATCACGATTGTCTTAATCATTGTCTTTTTCTCGGTTTGGGGTCTTTGATCCTCATTTTCATCCCCTTAAATAAACTGTTACACAGATCGTGAATTAGAACTAAATTGCCTCTGAAAAACATTCTTTGCACATCAACTCAGGAAAACGTGCGTCCTTCCAGGCGAGAGTTTCTTTATTGCTATTCTAAGAAATCCTTTGTTTCTGTTCTCTTTTTTGAGATAAAAAACCTTGGAAAAGAAAAAAAAAACCCATATCTTTCCTCAGATTCCCTGAGCTCTTCTTTTTTATGTCTCCAGGAGAAAATGTTTCCGTAAGAAAATGAACATTTGATTGTAACAGGCTATGTACGACAGGGCTGGAGGAGGTAAGACTGGGAGAAAGAGAGAATTTAAATGGGACAATAGTATCCACTCCAACTCCATATAACCTCTAACTTTTCCTTCTCTCTGTGAAATTATTCAGGAGATTCCATACGGGACAGTCTGTAGTTATTATACTGTTCACAGTTATGTATTGAACTGAAGGCTGCCCCTTTAAGTGACACTTTTAGTGTTACTACTTTTGGTATTTCCAACACCTTTGAGAACAAGAAGTAGAAATACAGATAACCTTAGGCATTCTCCTTAACTATTGACATATGCTTAAATATCTATTAACCTTATGGTCTTAATTTTTTTTTTTAAGATTTTGTTTGCATTTGCTGTACAAATAATCTCCATCAACTGTACTTCTTCCATCTATCTTACTTTCTGGAAAGTAAAATAATTTCATAATAACTAACGCATAAAGCAGTGGAGGTCCTTCAAAGGGATGAGGGAAGTGAGACTTCTCCTTTTTTGGGCTGTGTGATCCTTTAAGTTTGCATGACTTTTGGTAGCCTTCTCACAGAGAAAGGAAAGTACTTCTAAGAGGGTTTTAAAAATATTATTCTTTTTAAAAATGACATAAAAAGATGTAGAAATTAGTTTGTTCTTCAGTATGATGAGAATCCAGTTTCTCATTATGAGTTAACAGTTTTGGATGAAGTATTCTTGTTTGCTGAAGTCTGGCCAGTGGAATCCCTCAGATTGTTGTTTTCACACGCAGTGTGCAAGGATCTTTCAGACAGATAGCCTTCTGGAGATCAATAATAAAGAAGACACCATATGCAGAACTTTATATTACCTCTATTACCTTCAGGTGAAAGAAGTAAATGCCTACTTATGAACATGCCAGATCTACATGAAGAAGCAGATTCAGGAGACCTTGCTGACAAAAACTCTTTCACAAACCATACTTAGAGCTTCGTGCCCTCTGCCCAAAAGTTCTGCAAACTCAGCATTTTCAAAGAAGGGTTCCCCTTCAAGCCAGCCTACATATTTTGCAGAGGCCTCAGCTGCCAACAAGACACAAAAGGCGGCATAGCTCTCAACCCCTTAAAATCAGGCATAGGTGAAGAAAATACCTGAAACTATGCTCCTAATTTTTCTCTAGAAATAAAACCTCACACTAACTTTAACTGGTGAATCACTAAACCTAAAAATCCGTGCTTAAAGCAAAGCATCCTTGAAGCTGAAGGTTACAATTTAGAATCTTTAATTTTTTTTTTTTATCCATTAGATGTAGTAGGAAGAAACCAATAAGGTTAACGTCTTGCCTTTTTTTACAGCCTCGGATTCAAAATCTTTGGGAGCACTGAAAAGTAAGGCAAATAGGGCGTGCATCTGCATAGGTGTGTAAAAGCGTGAAAATGGGAACCACTTTCAAAAGGCTCTGCAACTAGGATCATGGAGAGGACCTTCAAAAAAAAAAAAAAACAACAAAAAAGAAAACACTAGCCTCGATGCCAACTATTGCTTATCTGCACTGCTAACACAATAGGTCCAGTGTTTTCAGTGGACGCTGTCAATGTTCTGGGTCTTAAATTAGAGCAAGCAGCTGTTTTAGTGTACAGCTGAGCGTGACATAAGCCTGTGTAAACACTTTCCTCTGCCACATTCTTCTAAGTGGATAAGGGTTGTATTTTCCACCCCCCTCATGAAGAATAATCCTCTTCTCCGAAAGTTCAAAATTACTCTTAAATCACTCTTCAATTCTGCCACTAGAAAGGAACCAAAAGAGCAGGGGGATAATACAATTTGTCTGGTGGGTGTGTGTATCATGCATCAAAATGTCTACTTCTAAGGCTAGCAACCCTGACAGCATTCCACAAACACATTATCCCTATTTCCTTGAGCCTACTTTTTCCAATGCTAACACACTTGGCAGATTCCACAGTGAGTTTTGATGGCAGTTAGAAGAAATTTCTTCTTTTAGTTCCTATAGGTTTAGTACCTAAAATAATCATAAAGCACGGTGACACGTGTCTGTACTTACAAATAAACATACTGCAAGAATCTATTGATTTGGTTTCATAAATTCCTTGCTGTCCTCACATTTTAAGTGGACCTAATTACTATGGATTTTTAAAATTCAAACTTTAAAATTGGATAACCAACACTGAAAATCCTAGCAGAGTTTACAATAAACATATCTCTTCCCTTCTCCTCCACCCTTCAGTTTTCATATACTTTTTGGGGCATCTAGAGGTCAGGCAGAGAAACTTGAGAACATACTGCAACAAATGAGCAACAATTTCCACAGTACCAAAATCATGAAGTTGAAACCATGACATTGATTTGCATGAAAAGGCAGCTGACCTCCATCTCACGACTTATTTTTAAACCAAATGAACTTTGAAGCTGACTGACAAAGGCAGATAAATTGCCCTATCTTCCAGTTTTCAGTTAAAGCCTGTGGAGATGGGAGAACTCACAGCAGAGTTGCTCAGCTCTTTCTCTGCTGTAGGGACAAAACCTGTGGCCATGGACAACATTGGCCAACAGAGAAGACTGAGAATTCCCGGAAATGCTGCAGCAGAAGTGACAGGTCACAGGGAAGACCTTGCCAATGAAGAAACCATTGAAGCAGACAGTTTAATATTTGAGTCTCACTCTTATCTTTACATGCTGCTTCTTTAAATGCACTGTCCCCTGAAGAGAGACCTGCAATTCCTGTGGCACATAATTTCTCTATTGTTCTGGCTCTGTAAAGCTGTGCATCTTACTTCTGGGTGAGTTGTCTGCAGGTGGTGAAGGATGGTGGCCAACAACTACACAACAGTGAGGACAATGCAAGAAACATGCTTACAATGGAAACCAGTTTCAGCTAGGCTACTCGAAACAGAGGAGCAACTCTGACACAAATTAATACCTTGGCTTTCTGTTATCATCTTATACCATCACCACCCTGGCCACTTCTTCACAGGTTTACTTGGCTATCAGACAACTGGGATCCACACAGCTGAGTTACAAAGTTCATCAGCTGCTAATCTAGATGCTTTTTGTTGATGACTCAATTCGTATAGCTTGAATGTTGTTTCACAATATGTTTTTTCTCTGTCGTTAAGTTCAAGAAAATTTATAAACCAAGAGTACAAACTCCATCTACAGTTCAAGCTGTAGAAAACTGTAAGTTTAGGTGAGAACGAAAAATACGTGCACACTGCTTACTGCTTCAGAACTCCTGTTTCTGTAATATGCATTATATATAGCTGTATCTTCTTCACAAGAAAGATGCTGATCAATCTCCCTGGTTACAGGTTCACCAAAGCCTGTCACCCCACAAGGAGACATATCTCTGGCATAAACAAGGTACAGGCATAGAATCACAGGGAAATTTATGTTGGAAGGGGTCTCTGGATCATCCAGTCTAACCTACTGCTCAAAGCAGGGCTCACGTTGCATCTACATTGGGACGCTCAGAGCCTTGTCCAGCTGAGTTTTGAAAGTCTCCAAGGACATGGATGCCTTCCCAGTCAAGCTGTTCATGTCTGGCCACTGATTTTTTTTCCTTAATGTCTAATACGACCTTCCCTTGTTGAAGGTTGTGTCTATTATCTCTTGTCTCATCACTGTGCACCTCTGAGAGGGGTCTGGCTCTGTTTCTGTAATTCCTCTCCTCCTTCAGGTGGGGGCTAACTGTTATTAAATCCTGCTTTAGTCTTCTCTTTTCCAAGCTAAGCAAGATCATTTTCCTCAGCCCCTCCTCACATGCCATGTGCTTCACCCTACTAACCTTGTTAGTCATTCCACTGGATTGGCTGCAGTTTTCTGACATTTCTGGATGGGTGCAGAACTGGACACATGCCCTAGACACGGCCTCATGACTGCTGTGTAGAGAGGAATAATCCCTTCTCCTAACTGGCTGACACTCTTCCTAACGCAGCTCAGTATGTACAAGACACTGCTGACTCATGTTAATGTCTCCGCCAGACCTCCAAGATAATTTTCAGTGGAGCTGCTACTTGGCCAGCTGGTTCCCTGTCCATACTGATGCTCAAGGCTGTTTTGCCCCACGTGCTGTACACAGCCCTTCTCTTTGTTGAACCCTTTGAGGTTTCTGGCAGGCCAGCCCTGCAGAGCGTGCCAAGGTCCTCGTGAATGGCAGGCCTGCCTCCAGGTGACCAACTGCTTCTCCCAGTTTTGGAGGATACCAGTCAAACATCCATTCCAGTCAGCTGGTTCATCCACCCTGCAGCTCCTGCAGCGAATTTGGCTCCTGTAGTTAACTATCAAGTTTGGAAAAAGCTGAGTTTTTGCAAAATACTGGCAGCACAACTATGGTAGCACTGTAAATTGAGGAAAGCTGCCGTTGGCCAGCATTTAGACTTATGTTACTAAATTCCTCAACAGAAGAATGCCAGACACATAAGGGTCAGTTCAGACACTTCTATGTGAGGCACATACCATGGTACAAGCAAAATCTCTAAGAACTGAATAGCCACGAAAACCCTCACCAGAAGCAAAAGGCCTACGAACTAGGAAGTGAAGAAGTGAATTTAGAGAGACTAAAAAATAGTTTGTTTTGTAGTCACGAACCTCCTCTCCCATCTGGTATTTATGCTACACACACACACACACACAGAGGCAGAAGTGCCTGTATGTATGTATTTCTACCCGCTGAATTTCAAGGCACACAGACGGTAACAACTAAGTCATTCAGATTTTAAAAGCAGATAAAATAGTCCTTCAGACACTTTTCAGACATCTGCAGGCAGTTATCAGAAGAGGGTTTTTTTCCTTAAATCAGATTGTTTGCCTCAAGCAAGACTTTTACACTAAAAAAGAAGTTCCTTATGATGCCGAGAAGGATTGCTAAAAAGAGTGGTAGAGAAGAGATTGTTCTGCTTGGCAAAACCAGGGAACCTGCTTAATGGGGCCAGCTACAGCATTACCTGCCAAGTCAGCTGCTCTCACAGACTGGGAACTAGCAAGCGTGAGACACAGCCAGTTGGCTTTGGCGGAATATTTATGGAGGATGCAGAGGCTTATTTACTGAATAATCTGGAGACCATCTGGTGGTATCCAGTGACAAGAACACTGAGCTGAAAGTGGAAAAGCCTCAGCTCTATTTCTGGCTCCGCCAACTACTCTCTGTGACCTCCGGTGGCTCAGTTACCCTATGTAAAAAGTAGGAAAAAAACCCTACTGTCATATCTAGGAAATGTTGAGATCCTTCAATAAGAATCACCATTTATTACTATTTTAGGATATTGGTAATCACTTCAGAGTTAATTGTTGTAATATTATTTTGAATCTGAGTTTTCCATCTGTATTAACAAAAAGACTACAGCAACCTCAGTGATGGTAGTACATAACTTGGGGTTAAGACTGAAGTTTTCCAAAGAATTTTGAAACAAGCTGGACAGTTACCTTAACTGTGACATCTCTAAAATAATAGAATATAGAATGGCTTGGGTTAGAAGGGACCTTTAAAGGTCATCTAATCCAACCACCCTGCAAGGAGCAGGGACATCTTCAAGCAGATCAGGTTGCTCAGAGGTTTTTTCTTCAGAAAAAAAACGCACATCATTCAGGAGAAGGGAAGACCTATATATCTTACAGGATCTTCCACACAACCAGCATAATGCTCACTACCATAACTAGGCTGACAAAAGGGTAATCTAAAATATTATTGAGTTCTGAACTTGTTACCATCTTGCTGAACCTTTAAATTAATCATCTGTACAGGGACAGGGGCAACGGAGTAACCAGGTCAATACCCACAAGACATGCTGACTCCCTTCACCACCACTCTGCTCTATTCAGAAGCCCACAGACTTTCTGGCCGATGGCAGTTCTTGTAGGTGGGCTTTCACAGATACTTTGCAATATTTGCTTTCTTTGCTCCAAACCCCATTGACAATTTACCATGGAGATAAAGCAAAATCAGCCCTAAGGGGGAATAAGAAAAAAAAAAAAAAAATCCCACTGAGGAACAGAACCTCGTTGAGAAAATCTCCAGATGATTAAAAACTACCGCTACTCCAGATCCCAATTAAATTCAATGAGAAAACTTGTGCTGCAAGTGAAAACCTGCTATCCCTATAGAAAGAGTTTTGTGGGATTCTCCCATAGGTGATAACATAGTGGAAGGAGATAGCTTCTGTCTACCAGGAGGATTCCCAGGCAAACAGAGCCCAGACGTGTCCCACTTTCTTCTCACAGACCTGGTCACCCTTGTCTAATCTCCTTAAGTCATCTGGTGGCTCACTGGGGAAGTGCTATCTAGGACAAAGAAATCTGTAGGGATGCTGGCAAGGGTGGAAAGTGAATCTTGTGACCGAGCGCGCTGGGGCTGGGCTGCTCAGGAAAATGATAATAAAGTGGAGGAGCTCTGTTTCTAATGGGGGAGCAGGAAAGAGGAAGAAATGTAGCAGAAGGACCAGACCTCCCTTAGTGGGGAGGGAAAGGAAGGGAGAGGAAGGAAGAAATGCACTTCTCTTCACAGATACATGGGTCAATAACTAGCACGTAACAATGAAGTTTAAATTTAAACACTGAGTTATTTTTTCAACAATGCTCCCATATATGATAGTTCCAAACTACGACCTTTCTTTGCTGATATTGGAAGAAATCCAAGATATTTCAGGAAGAAGTTGGGTCTTCAGGTAAGTAGATTAACTTTTACGCAGTATGTAAGATTTTCCAGACAATGTGCAGATTGGAAAAAGGCTTCTGTCGACATCCATGTTTCTTAGGAAGTGGAATAAAAATAGTCAGAGGCCATAGCAACTAAACTGAGTCCCGGAAAGTCAGCATTAGACTTCCAAAATAAAAACAAGGAAAACTGTTTGGAAAGCATTTCAATAGGACAATTATACAAATTTTAAAAATTGAATCTGTTTTCTTGTACTGCAATCATACTACTGCCTGAGCCTGCGTGATACTATGTATTTTACAATGTTCTGAATCCCTGCAGTCTTAAGCATAGATTAATAAAGTATGGCAGGATATACTCACAAACTATTTAGGCAGCTTTACAGTTCAACCAATCCTGCTGACAGGGGAATAGGAAGGGGGAAAGTCATTTATTATTCACTTACTGGACTGAAAAAAGGACTGTATGAGCTAGAGGGAACATCATTAAGAGGTTAGTAGAGATAGGCAAAATTTTTTTTAAGTCACCTGCTTGTACATGTCTTTATTCTGAAGGACTTCTAAACTTCACATTTAAAAGTTTGTTTATCCTAATATATTTTGTATATAATACGGTAAGATCATATTAAGGAAGACGACCAGGTCTTTCAACCTATTTTCAACTGTGCTAAACTAAGACTAGTGCAATGGATTTTTGTTGACTAGATGCATGTGTAAATCCATCTCCACGTTTTGTGAAATAATTCTGTACCACCAAAAAATAATGCTACAAATCATTATCACCTACTGTTGACACAGTATAAAGGCCTAGGCACATCGAAAGCATACTTCTCCTTCTCCCATCTCTCAGTTCAGTTGAGATTTCAATGTCCACCTTGAAAAACTAAACCACTCTAAATATTCATGGGAGTTTGGTTAAGTTAGTAACAGTATTAAATAAAGACTTTTAGCTGTTATCTTCAGATTTTTTTTGCATTTTTAATCAACCTTTTCACTTCTGTACATTTCACATTCTGAACATTTTTCGAAGGTTTGCGCTTAAGAAACTTAAGACTATGCTATGATAATTAAAATTATACCTGCAGCTTTTAATGAAGAGCTGTGATGTTTGAAGAAAGCATACCTTCAAACTATCTAGCTATGAACTGAATAATCTCATCTTGAAATTCATTAAGCGTTCAGTAATCTGAAAAACACTACGCAGCTCGTGTCTTATCTGCAGTAAGGAAAAGCAGAGCTCTGTTGTAATTCACCGAACGTCAGCGATATCACATTACATGTATATTTGTAAAATGGCTACGTTCACACACAAAAGAGCGATCTAATACTAGAAAATGAAAAAAAAAAAAAAGATTACTAATGTAGTAATTCAAGAACCAGACCAAGTTTTTAAAGACTGTTCAATATGCTAAAATATTAAACTGTCAGTTCCATGTGGGATGGAAGTTTTAAAGTGTTCCTACCATCAGGAATTCTCTTTCCATCAGAAATTCTCTTTCTGTAAATTCCCCTCCAGCAACAATAACCTTCCCCTACTTTTAATAGCATAGCGTGAAAATGATGGCTATGCAACGCTGTATTCCACACCACCCACAATCATTTTGGCCAGCCTAGGGCAACGATGAATTCATACTATATCAAACAGACCTACGACAGGGTATCTTTTCTTGGATGAAAATGGAGCTGGGGTATGCTCCAGTATATTGACTGACTCCTGATACCACGAAAGTCACTGGCAGTTTTGTCACTGGCTTCAGAAAAGCCAGCCTTCCAACTAAAAAACGTGAATGGATGAAGTGCACCTCAGCTGAATAATTTTTCAAATAATAACTTGAAGCATGTCTGTTTAGCTGTTAAGCTCTGCCTAATTTAGAACAGCTATTGAACGTTATTTTTGTTTTAACATACCATTAGATCTCGTTTTCCATATTTTGTAGTAACAACTTTCCACAACACCTATCCTCTTTCGCTGTTGCATTCATTTTACAAATCACAAGAAAAAGGGACACTGAACATTTCTAACTAGCAGCACACATTTCAACTGAACATTTTATGTGGATGTACGTGTCCAGAACTATCTTATTGTCGACTTAATGATAGGTAGTTAAAATCATAAACCTGGAAATGGAATGTAAGTCACTGCATGTTCTACATCCTTTCAGTTTTTAATGTATGTTTTAAAAGGATACTCACCTAAAACGTAGTTATTTGTAAAATTAGTTAAGAATGCTATAATTTTTCCATTTTAGAAGTTATTCTTTACTTTAGTGACTGTATTCCAAAGATGGTTTAAGGTGGTTTATTGTTGATGAGACCTTAGAATAGAGGTAGCCACTCTAAATCTCACTGGTACTGGTGAAGCTACACACCAGCCCCAAACCATATGCTGTTCTCCAGCAAATCATACCCTTTATGTTGAAGATACTGCAGTTGTAAGACAGGATCTTTGGATAAAGTACAGGATATAAAATATCTTCTTCCACAATATGCTTTAGGAAAATATCTTCCTCGGCTAAAAAATAGTTATAAACTATTTTTATAAACTATTCCCCCACAAATTAGCCCCGTAAAATTTGAATTTGCATATATTTCTGAAAATCAGTGTTGCACACTGCACACACTAGAAGGACAGAAATCAAGGTGTGTTATGCTTGACTGAAGCAGGCTGGCAGAAAAGTCCATACGAAAAATGAAAGGCCTGAAATTAAAGCATAACTAGTTGATACGAACATCTTAAAAGTTGTTGAAAATAGCAAAAACATACATTAACAAAGATACACAAGATCCACTTTTATACAGAACACTACTCAGAAGACAGTGTACATCTAGCCAAGACAGGCTCTGGTAGCAACACACTGGGGAACATTGCACTCAACATCCTGCACCTGGGTCCATCATCCCACAAGAATTTACATTTACAAGAATTCATTTACTTAAACTTTTTATAAGTAGTAGATCTTCCATTCTCCTTCAGAAGGAAAAATACTATGCAGCACTCTATGGTTCTTAAAACATATACTTTACTGAAGGAGAAAGGTTATCTGCAGCCATAAGCATAAAATGTGACCATAAGCACAGCATGTAAATGTTACATTTAAATTTCAGTTGTAGTCTAACTTAGTAAATTAAGACCTGCTGCAATGTGTGTTGTCTCCTTAGCTTGGTTTCCTAAGGAAAGGAGACTTGCATTGCCACATCATCCATCTGACAATCAACTATGCCTTCTACTTAACTGTCCAACATATTGTCCAGTTTCAACCAAATGCCACCAAAAGGCAAAGGACTCAAAGTCTAACAAGAACATCACTGTTTAGAGGAAGGAGATGCTTCAAAATCTCCTTACTGAAGGACAGTTTGAGTGTGATCTCAACAAGTTACCTGGTTTTGCTGGATGAGCTGCTGACTGATACGCATGATCTCATCAGGCAGTCAGCACTTACTGACCAAAAGGTCCCTGGACAAGCACTGCCTCTTGCCCAGCTGGAAGAGGACTGGGACTACTCCAAGGAAAATCAAGCAATAGAAGACCTAAAGAAAAAATAAGCTGTGTATCGTCCACGGCATAGCAGGCTAGAATCTACAATAGATCCACAGGCAAGCAGAATTTATTAGCTCCATGAGATACAGTTTCCAGGACCGAGAACAACACTTAGAGCTCCTGGTGAAGATCCAAAAGCACACTGTGCCAGGCACATACCCTGTTCTGCTTTATCTAAGAAGAAAGGCAGGAGAAGGAATGGAGGAAACAAGATGAAGTTACTTGCTAGAATCACACAAGAGATCAGTGCTGACTGCCAAAATATGCCTCTGTTTCCAACCGGGGACTATCTACCAACTCCAACGACAGCTTAAATGCAAGTACCATGTACCAAGGGTGGCAACAGACAATCACATTAGCTCATTTGTATAACATTCATATACAGCTATACTGAGTTACTCTTTAATATTACATATTATGATGATATTATATACTATGTAAAACTTGCAAAACCTTTCCTCCAAACTTGAGAAACTTTTGTGATGACCATCATCATAATCATTCCATGTAACAAATTGAACCACAGCTTAGTTAGCAGCTTCAGCAAACTCAGAACAGAGTAAATCTTTGGGCTGGCTATTTAACAGGGGCTTCTGTAATCAAAGACAAAAACAACATGGCAGTTCAAGATAAAGTCAAAATTGGATTTAAATTGGATTCTAAACCAAAGTACCCACTAGAGACATACTGGACTTACTGCTGTACTGTAAGATGTTTTAAAACTGCTTCCATGGCAGCAAACATTTATTATTAACTTGAGGGAATGTTCTCATCCCATGAAAACAAGTCTTTGTTTTAGACGGTGTTCAAGAGTCCAGAATATGACAGTCATTTCCAGCTTACCCTCAAAAGTCAGTTCATACAGACAATTAGAAATAGTCAGAAGTTAAAATTTAGTTGAGTCCTAACGAACATAGCCTGCCATCACCACTTGCTTCCAATCACTAAAATTGTCAAGATATGTGGCAAGTGAAAACCAAAAGGGTCAAAATAGGGTAATGATACAAAAAAAAAAAAAAAAAAAAAAGCTGTTGAGTCTAAAGCAGAGAATAAGTAATAAATTTGAAATCTACAACTTCATTTACAGGAAAGTTAAAGCCAGAAGTTATTCACTTCAATAATACATTTTATGGCATCAGTTCATAGTAAACTTTTTTTTAGTGTTTTATTTTTGACATGCAAGGTGTAAACCAGCATTTCTAAAATTCATCTACTAGAAAAGTGTGATTTCTTGACTAACTAAAAGCATGACTGGGTCTGTAAATTCGGGCGTTATTTTTTTTTCCTGGTATCACTGCCTGCTGTTTTTCCGCTGTTAAGCTCTTTTTTTTTTGTTGTTGTTCTAATACATTTTGATACTTTTACATAGACACGGGACGTGCTTCCAGCTCCTAAATGACCTGCAGTGCAATTTACTGCAGTGTGGGCTGTACAAAGTTCTTTGGTATCCACAGGAACAGTTACCAACTGATGTGAACTTCCTTCCCTAAAGAGCTTGTTTTGAATAACAAACTACTCCAGGGGGAAATACATTATCTTGTCTAATCAAATGTTCAAGTGAGGCTCATTTCATTCCAGGGTTTTACTATGTGTTGTGGAAATGTGTGTGACACTGACCTTTAATTAAATCTCAACCTTAAAGGAAGACACTAAAAGCTCAGCAGCCCAGACTGCAGATACGAGCTTAAAGCTACATTTAAATGGTTTAAATAATTAATCAAAATCTCCTAATTTTTACTGAATGTGTTCTCTAAGATATTTGGTTGCACATGATCTGTATAAAAGGGTTTTCACAAGAATCAGTAGTTATTTTTTCTTACTTCGTACAGTCAGCTTTAAAATACAGATGTTAAGCATACCACCTGACATATAGTTTGTATTATCAACATACGTCCTCTTATCTAAGTGTATTTATTGAGTGTTTTTGATTAGCTAAAAACACTCCACACCGAGAAATACGTACTTACAGACAGAAGACAATTCAACAGGACAGCATCATTCAGGGCAAATGTTCATTTTTCGCGCCAGAGAGCTTGTGTCAGGTAAAAATATAACTTGGCCTCTCGTGATGGCACGAAGCAGCCACACCTGAGAGGCCTTCTGCTGAGAAGACACCTTTGGGGGAAGTTTCCTGCCCAGGTCCCACGAGGGAAAGAAAGGACAAGTCAAGGACAGGGAGGAAAGAAGAGGAGATGAAGGGAGATACTGGGGTGCCCTCTTCAGTGTCCCCTTTCCTTCGCCTCGACCACCCCACAGCACATGTCCCTAGACAGGTGAAGAGAGGTTCTAGCATGCCCACAGAAAGTTGGGAATGCAAAAAAAAAAGTAAGTCTTGATGACACTGTGAAAAGCACTAAGAAAGAAGGAAATACTCTGATGAATTATTCAAGTATGCAGTGCTGACTACGTGTACCATGTACAAAATAACCTACGTAATTCCTGTGGATAAACAGATATCAGTACTAAAATTTTTGCCACTTCTTTCAGACAAGACAGGACCCTATAAATAAAATAAGCACTGTAATAAACAACATCTCAAAAATTGGTTCAATACTCAGGTGTTACTATACTTTTGCTTTCCTGGTCAAATACTATTTTTATAGTCATGCACATGCAGACAAGGTATAAAGGTCTTGGTAAATCAGAATAAATCCATTAAACCCCAAACAAATACTCTGTTCTTTTGCAATTGATGCAAAACAGTTGCATTACATCCCTTGAACATTCTCTGCTAGTAAATTGAAGAGTCACAAGTTTAAGGTAGGTAAGCTCTCCAATGCATCAAAGCTGTATCTTTAAAAAAATGTCTATGTTTTAAAAATATTTTAAATTGTTCCTATTGATTCAGTTCTAAGTTTTATTCTGCTTGTTCTTTACATATTTTTGACACTCATTCATATAAATGGGAAAAGAAACTAGTTATTTAGCTTCTTCTCTTACTGTTAATTTTCAGTTCTACTTGGCTACAGAGGTTAATTCTAAGTTGGCTGGCTTTAAATCACCTTTTCTATCTATCACTTTGCAAACCTTCTTAGAAACTTATTCTGATCTTAAAAAATGAAAATCACAACAAAACCCAGTTAAATTAAACTTTGAGGTACATGTGAATTCTTCTTTTGTTGGGTATTTATTTTGTAGAATAAAGTAACAATATTGGCTTCTATTGATATATCACTGTATTAATTTTGAACATATTTATGCATATTTATATTTTAGATAATTTCTGTTTAGACACAGATAAGAGTCTAAAGATGCTTAATTTTTTTTCTTTTAACAAACCTGGTGACAAACATGGTCATGCCAATATTTTACTTCACATATTTTTTTTTTTAAAAAATGAACTTCCTTTCCCTGTGTCTCCTTATGTGCTAAGGAAACATCACTGGGACATCTTCCTTGTGATAACAGAGTATTCAGATTGTAAAGAAGTGAATATTGAAACTAAGGTAAAGAATGGCAGTAATACAATTTAAAACAAATTACGAATACTGCTAGAAGCAGAGAAGCGTTCGCCTTGGCTCCACACAGCACTTTTTATTCAAGTATTCAGCTAAGATGGTGTCTGTATTTTTGTAAAGATGGGTATGTTCTCTTTACACTTTTTCAGGTTACATAAATCCAGGTTGAAACGCAAGACGGAGGTTTTATTTCTTCCTCTTCTTTTTTCCTCCATGTGAAAAGAAACGAAATAGTTTAACGCTTGAGCTAATACAGACATAGATATTAGAGGTCATATTTTAACATTTTTAGCAGGAGTTGAAAAGTTCAGCTGAAAAACCTCACTGCACTTCATGAAGACAAAAACACTAGAGCACATCATTGTTGCTGTTGATTCATCTCCTAAACAACACAATTCAGCTTAGCTAAATTCTGAATTGACCCTCAGGCTTTTTAAACGTATACATTAGACACAAGTGTGCCCCTCTGATAGCACCTCATAGCTTGTGAAACTTCAGGAGTTTCAGTGCTGAGCATGTGTAAAAATAGCCTTACTGTTTTTCAGATTCCTACTGAAAGCAATTTCCCTGGTAGCCAGCCACAGGCCTTCTTACATTACCAGGTAAAAACTTATATGAGGACAAGTTGATAGAAATGGGTTGATTTGCTTTTTGTAAAAGGCTCTCCCAGCTTGTAGAAAGAAAACTATCAGGCATTCTGGCACAAAAGGCAATGTGCTCGCTCACACTTGTTATGGTGCAATTGGAAAAATTAAATAAAGGCTAATAGGGGAATCTTACTGGTATGTAAGGCAAAACTTTCACCTGAACAATGCTACAATTTTTTTTTAATTTATTTTTAGTTAATCTATTTAAAAATGAATCAGCGTAGTTCTGATTGGGATGTATCAGAAAGTAATCCCTTCTGGAAATGAATTCTTAAGCCTTAAATTAAGAAGGCTTCTGTAGGGTTACACCAGAGGTCTTCCTAGCCCACTATCTTTTTTCCAACAGTGGATGTCCAACAAGAGATGGGAAAGGACAGGACAAGCATATATAAAACTTCTCCCCAAACCGTCTTCCAAGACTTCTTGTCAAGAACTTGAGCCAGAGTTCCCCCAAAGGCCATGCAAACTTACAAAGTAGCTTAAATTCTACATACTGTCACCAAACATGCACTGGAAGAACGCTCCATTCTTACTTTACATCCACGGAAACACTATCATGCTGGCTCATCCAATACTATAGGAATATGCAAACAGAATTTAAACATATATACCTATACATACCCTCCTCTGGCACGTCTTTTGTGGCCAAATGACCATTCATGGGATTTCTGCATACCTATCTATCATGTTTTCAGTAAAGATAATACAGTAACAGAGCGGAAGTGACTTGCAGTTATGCAACAAAGCCAAAAGAGAAGAGTTCCTGTTACATGAGACTCAAACAGCTATGAAGTCTTTTGCATAACGGAGTTCAAGTGAGTAGATTGCTTTTGAAATGCATCAGACTAAGCTTAAAGCTCCAGTCCACAAAGTTAAGTTTAGAAATAACTGCAGTGAATGTAGCTGTGTTTACTCATCCAAAAGGGCATGGGTGAGCAAGACAGAGCACTTCTTATACCACCTAACCTCTGCAAGAAACATCATGCTTCACATCAGAAGAAGCAAAACCAACACACTGGACTGAGTTTCTTCTAACACACAGATCTGCAGTGGCTTTTGGTCTGACCACAATCTGTGACTGCAGATACAGAGGTGAAGGAAGTAAGCCTGCTTGTTTAGATAGCCATCACCTTCCATTTACACCCTACTGCTTGTTCACATCTCCGCTTTCTTCTTCCCCATTTTGTGACACCAGTCCTCAGTTAAAACCGCGGAAACGATCCGCACCAAAAATAACCTCTCCCTCCACCTCATTCGGTTAGGTCGAACAAACAGCTTTACCAGGACACAGTTGAGGGCACAGTGCAGGCATCAAAATGGGAAAGTGGAGTGGACAGTGACAAGAAAGGGCTGGAGGAAGAGGAGGACAATGGCTGAGTCTGGCAGCGCTGCTGGAACACAAGAAACTACGCAGTAAGCACTCCTTAGCATGCATTCTCAAAGCAGGAACATGGTTCGAAGACTGACGACTTGCTTAAAACATAAAATTTGAGGAGAAAAAAAAATGATGTAGGGAGAAGAGAAAGGCATCATATGCGCATAAGCATCTCAAAAAGGTAAATGAATTAGAATGTCAGTCAGCCAGTAAAATGCCCTCCGGTTTTGAAACCCACTCATCAGGTCCCAACAAGAACGCACCCTTAGCAACACCAGGAAAACCTGCCCAGAAATAGTACCCACAGACTCAACTCAGCCAGTCCATAAGTACAGCAAACAAAGAGTGCTCAGAGCAAGTGAGCTCTCTTGCTCAAAGCAAATGCCTGGAATTCCCCCAGCAGTCAAGCTGACTGTCAGAGTCAGGATTTTCTCCTGATTACATCCTCAAATTCCATAGAGCAGCCCTTCATAAACTGATTAACAAACACTTTGTTTTAGATTTCCCTCTTGGGGGAAAGCATAGAAAGCAATATGTTCTTACAAAAAAATCCCTGCCTAATTATATTATTGGCAATTATTTTGTTGTTGTTGTTTGTATCTCAGAAAGGGAAAAAGGAAAGGAAATTAAAAGAAAATATTTATTTACTGCATACTTTTAATCTCGGTATTTCTCCTAGGATTCAAAACCCTAAAATTTAGGTATGTTCACATCTATTATGTAAGCATGGATCAGGAACAGTATTGGCATGACATTTGGCTGTAGTTATAATATAATAAGCACACTGCTCCTTATCATTACAGAATCAAAAAAAAAGAAGATATGCCTTTCAATGTGATCATCCTTTAAGTTAACAACATTGCAAGATGCATTTCAGCTACTTGCTGTAGTTGGAGATGTCCCTGCTCCTTGCAGGTGGGTGGGACTAGATGACCTTTAAAGGTCCTTTCCAACCCTAACCATTCCATGACTCTTTCTCCTTAAATATACTCTACCAGGAAAGCAGAGACGATCCCTTATAGGAAAACAAAACAGGAGTTGCTTCTCCTTTCTACTGAATTAGCTATCATGAACAAGAGAATTCTAGAAACTGGATTTCCTATGATCTGTGTCCACAGCTCTTTAAACCTCTCACTAGCAAAACCATCAGCTTTGCCAAAACTCTCCTCTCAACCCCCTTTTACGAAGACAAACACTCAACATATCTCCAAAAAGCCTGCAGACAGCAAAGTGATGGCACTTGCCACAGCACTCACACATCTACTTCCTTGCTGTGACAGCTGGGAGCTGTCACCAACCCTTCCAAGCTACTCACCTGCCACCCCTTCACCTGGAGAACATTACCTCTAACACCACAAACTTGAAATAAACTTGTTTTATTCTCCAGATCCTCTTTTCACTTCCACACGCTTGAGGGCCTACAGCTAACAGCCTATAAACTGGATTTTTCACCCCACTGTTAGCCACCAGATGTCCTAGTTCTTGAATAGATTAGAACTTTCTCAGAGACAGGAAAAGTCTTGTACTTAAATGCATGCACATACATCAGTGCACACATGTATGAATACAGAAACTCCTGCTTGCTGCTTTTAATTTAAAGTACTGGAAGTACAAAAGAGCTCTTTGCTCTTCTGCGCCTTCAGAGATAACACTCCTAATAGTATAACTTCTCCCAGCCATTTTTTTCTGCTTTTAGGAAATAAAATGTTAGGCCCTGTCTGATTAGGAGATGTAGCTAATTCTCCACCAGAACAACAGAATCATCTGCATCTTGCTAGGATTTAGATTTAAAACAACCAGTATGTGGAAGCACAAGTAGTTTTGCACACTTTATAATACAGTCTGCTACATTGTCTGAAGAGCACCCCAGAAGAACATGCACTACTTAAGACAAATTATCACGTCTTTTTACACAACAAGGCCACGACAAGATAACTAATGAAGTCTCTAGATTAATTCAAGACATGATTACAGAAGCTTTTGTTTTGGAAAAGAAGTCCCATGGGCTTTTAACCAACATGTCCATAGGACCTTTGCCAGCAGAAAGAGGAGTGGCAAATGTGAAAGATCAACTCACAGGACCTCATATCTTCCAGAGTCTTCCAGATTTTCAGAAGTTTTTACCTTGAGCATGAGGTGATTCATGTCACTGAAAATACAGCCTTAAATGCCTGAAACTGGGCAGTCATATCTCAGCGCATCTGTGAAACTGTCATCCTTAAACTCACTGTTTTAGAACATCCTGAACATGTGGACTAACATACAACAGAGAAAAGAGTAATTTTCTCCTCTCCTCAAGTTCATTTCCTCTCTCTGAAAAGACAGCCATAAGAATATGTAATTACTGTTTTATTAATATTAAAAAATGTATTCGGTTCTGTTTCCCCTCCAACTTCAACTCTTCTCAAGAGTAAACACAACCAGTTTTCTTTATCTCATCTTACTCTTGATGCTCTCCTCTGCACTCCATTTGTGTGCTTCTTGTAAAAGTTCAGTTCCCAAAACTAGACAGAACACCCCAGCTGAAGCCTCAGCAACGCCAAACAGAACGGCATAATCACTTCATGTCTTTTTGTACAACAGCCTTGTTAGTGCATCCCTGAATGAGTTAACTCACTCTTTGTGGTCCATTACTACAAAAAATATTCTTTTTCCTGAACTACAAGCAGTTTTTTTGCATCCTGTATCCTCTTCCATTCCCTCCCCTAGAGACTTTCTGTTTATTCCTGAGAGGCTGCTGGAAGGGGATGACTGGTTGGCCTGTTGGAGACAACCATGTTTGACAGACTTGTATGTACAGATTCAGTATTATCGAGATCTTACAGCAACTTGTTCTTAATTCTTTGTGCTGTTAAAAAAGCTGAAAAGTTAAACAGAATTGAACTTTTCTTTTTGAAGTGTACTAGTCACAACTGATAGAGAAAATATGAGGAACAGAGGCAGAGGTTTAAAAATGAAGAAAAGCCAATCCAGAAATATTTTAACAGTAAAAAGATGCCTTCTTGAGTAGCCACTCCTTACTATTTTTGCTCCTTTAATCATAATCTACAACTCTTTTTTTTCCCACAAACCACAAGTGCTGAATCATGTAAGACCTAAATTGACATAAAAATAACAAAATTCTGCTACTTGCAGCGTTTCCCCAAGGGAGATCAAAAAGTTCAAAACATTTTCTCTCAGTGACACATAGCATTAGGAACTGCAAGGGGAAAAAAAAAAAAAAGTGGCATTTTGGTATTTTTAAACATTTTATTTCTCTAGTGAGAAGGGTTCCAAACAATGGTCTTCTTTTCTGCTAAATCAGGCAAATCATACAATGTACGATTAAGGAACGATGAGCAGATTTGAAAGCACAAATGTCCTTTGTGGTACTGTAAACATTGCCTCTCCAAAATCAGGCTGAAGAGCAATTTCTTTTCCATTTTAAGAACAAAAATAAAGTGTGTTCTCCTTCTGCACAGAAGAAAATATTAGTCATGGTAGATAATTTAAAAAACTCTTTTTCATAAGGGATGCATGGCAGCATAGCAAATGAGAAGACATGTCATTACACGTGAAAGAATAAAAAATTGAAGGCAATGGATTTTTTTGAACAAACTAGTCAAAATGTATGACAGATCTGAAAATATCAGAGAAGAATAAGGATAATTGTCATTAATAGTACCCTTTGGGCTCTGCTAATGTTGGTACAGGGAACTTCACGCATATTTCTCTTACCTGCAATTGTGCTCAAGTTCTCTTGTAATTATAAAATAATGTCCTGTAATTCTATAAAGGTATCAACTCAGTGTCCAGAAAAAAAAGCAAACAGAAGGAATTATTAGAAGAAGATGAGAGAATAAAAATAAATGAAATAAAATAAAAATTAAAAAAATTAAAATGCTACTGCATAAATCCACAATATACGTACATCTCGAATACTGTGTGCAGTTCTGGTCTCTCACTGCAGACAGGGTCTAGTAAAACACATGGAAGGGCAACAAGAATGAGCAAAGATATGGAACTAGCCCTGTGAGAATCAGCTAAATAGATTCTTTAAGTGGAAAGATAAATATATGGAGTGATATGACATGCAATGAGAAGGGTAATATGGAAAATATTAAATATTTGTAACTGCCAAACCAGGGAAGACCAGTGGGTAGTGGGCTTGAGAGGAAAAAAAAAAAAAAAAAAAAAAAAAAGAAGAAATGAATCAAGTGGTACTTCCTCATGCAACACATTCTTAAACTGTAGAACTCACTGCCGTAATTGAAAGTTCACACAGGTTGGAGGAAAAAAAAAACCAAACAAAAAAAAACCAACAAAAGAATTCCTGGAAGAAAAAGCCACTGGAGTTGTTAAATACTGAAATACCACTCCCAGTCAAAAAATATCTCAGCCACAAATCTGTGGAGACTAGGACGATCAATGTGGGAAACATTACTATGTGCTTGGGCCCATTCTTAAACTCTTTTTCCAGTTTCACTATGAGCCATGGTCAGAGCTGAGATTTGGTGCTGAATGTACCCATGATCTGAGCTTGCAGAGTTTTCTTATGGTTTTATTGAGCTATGCAAATCAATTTAAGGTAAATTATCTAAGACTGTGTGTGAAACCTTTCCTTCTTCACAGAAAGTTCTGCTGGTGCAGCCTACTGTTCAGCAAGCCTTTAAAAGATATTATTATTAAAAAAAAAAAAAACACAATATGAAAATGAATCACAGCGATTATTGAAAAGACCTACTGTTCACAGCTTAATAGCATCCAGAGAACTGTCACTTATCTGAAAAAGATTTTGCTTATTTCAAGTTTTGTGCCAATCTCTAACCTACACAACTTTTCCCACCCCCAAGAAAATCCATAAAAGTGCTCAACGTCCTCCCAGATATAAATTTAACAGGGAGAAATTATTCGCTTGTTTTGTTTTTCAATTGAAAGTATTTGTGATTTTGATATTAATATCACTGCATAACAGGAAGCTCAGCCACACGAACACTGTGCTAGCAGTATATTAGCAATGCATTTAGGTTCATATATAACCATACATTTAAGCCTTTGCAAGATTAGACCCTAGGGAATATAGCTGGTTAGGATGACTTCTGTATTTATGGAACATTATACTTCTTGCCAAGCTTTCATTCATCAGTGAGAAGAATCAAAACCTGCTCTGTAGGTGTGCACTCTGACCAAGTTTAATCCCTTATTTCTTCAAAACACAGTGCAAATCCTCTGTGGTTTGAATGGCTGGCTCTCAGAAACATCAAGAGCCATCTTCCTCTACTGATGTGATTTTTAGGCTATGCAATTATTTTCTAATTATGATTTCCGACTTACATATACCCTGACTAATTACTCTTTTTGGTCCACAATATACCCACACTGCTGTTAGTTAGCTAGCATAGTTAGTTTGCTGTTGTTAAAATCTGGAGAGAAATTCAGCAGATAACAACGATTAGAAATGGTAATTCTAGCTCTACTGTTCAATTAAAAGAAAGTCTGCTCTTCCCAAAAGGAACAGGCAACACTGACATCCTGAGAAGGAAGGAGAAGCTAAAGTCAGAGGACACTTGCTGCCAGAAAGAATATTCTCACTCAAACGTTTAAGGCTACAGTTCCTGCCACTGAAGTCTCACTCTTCCCAGCGATACCTGCTGGGAATCTGGTAATTAATGACACAGTTTCAACAGCAAGAAGAGACACCCGACCTCTTACTTCTATCCAACGACAAAACAGAAGCGACCGTCTATTTGTTGCATAGGCTTTTTTTCATTTCTCTCCTTCATTTTCTCCTCCGCCTTTTATTTTTGCCTGGGCTTGTGAACTCCTCAAGGCACACAGCCTGCGCCAAAGGCGCTCTGGACCTGATTGACAACCAGCTCCTGCTGCTATTGGCAGTCAGCTGCAGGTCTGCAGGCAAGGGGTCATTACTTGTCCGTAGAGAGGGAAGTGAGGATACACTTTCCCCTATTTTACTTCACCATTCTTTGCCTTTTCTTGTTTTCCTACCTGACAGTTCTTAAATTTGATATTATTTAGCTCCTGTGAAAGAAAGTATGTGGGTGTATGTTAAGAAAAGAATGATCTGTCACTTAACATCCTAGGGAAGTGAGGGTGGACGTGATCAAAAAGCGTTCACCAAATTAACAGAGATAAGAGGGCTTGCATATCTTTAGCCTATTTTATCTTGCTAAACAATTTTTAGTTCAAAACAGTGGGATAATTATTTGCATTAAAATATGTTTAAGTCCTACTGACAGCACTAAGAAAACTCAAATGGAATGAATTGGCAGAAGTGTCAGAAAACGTTTACTTTTAAAAGATTTAAAAGGCAAAGTTCATCTCTAACATCGACGTAACAGACAAATATTGCAATATTCTTCTTGCCCAAGGATAAATATCCTTTCAAAACATCCAGCATAGATTTTTAAAACAAATACTAGTAGATTAATTACAAGAGTGCACTTTAAACCAACGAAAATTAATCTACTGATTTCAAGCAAAAAACCATAATCTGCATGCTTCAAGTCATAGCTGGCGTGCTTACAACCAGAGGTAGCTCTGTTCCAAGAAACTATTGCAAGAGTTTCCAAAGTAAAAGGCAAAATAAACTTAAAATCATGTTGTACAAATTACATTCTCCTCCTGACTCATTTTAAAGAGAAGGTCCTAGAACTTGTCCACAACACCTGAATTGAATCTCTACAACTACAGAAAGCAAATTAAATTAAACAGGTGGCAGAACAAAACCATAAATATTTTACAGAAACTTTTAGCAATTAACTGCCAATGTGCATTGTTCTTGCCTTTCATCTGCTTTAGAGTTCTATTTACATTTATCATAAGGAGCTTCTTAGATACAGGAAAAAAAAAGGTTCATAATACTTTCTGGTTTTCAGCTTATCTACTTCATTGACTGCAAGGTGTACATATAGTCTTCCATTCACACTGTTTGGCTTGCTCTCCATTCCTCAGCTCAGGTTACTACCTTCCGCAAACAAAATAGCCCGTCTGTTGATGCAGACTATAGTGACATTAAAAAAAAAGACAATCCACTGTTGTCAATAGGTACAAGCAATGGATGAAGCTATGGAGGTGATGGGAAAAAAAAACAAAGGCATAAGCTGGCAACGCTCAATATTGTTTGAGGGGCTGAAGTTAAAATCTCATCACGTTCTGAAGAAAGGGGATGCAGCTCTTAGCTGCTGTGCAGACGAACGCTCACTTCTTTGAAACTCTAAATAATGACACTGCTATTATTGGAGTAGGTGATATTCTCTGTTCCGTAGGTCTCCACTGGCTTTGGTGACAATATGCATGTTCACGAAGATTTATCCCTGATCTGTACATTTTTATTATGGTCACTGAAGTAAAAAACAGACTAGCCCTGAATAGTAAACACTCAACTTTTATAGAGAAGTCAAAAATGGCAAAAGCAGTACATCAACGTGCTATCTTTGGCTTAAGAGATTAAAATAATTAATTGATAATGAGGACAATTGTGAAACATACTGTGCTATGTTTACCTTTTCTCTGGCTGTGATGGAAAATCTGTTTTAACGTAGTTTATAAATAACGACAATTCATTAAATATTTCACGACCCTTCCTCTGCAAAGTGCCACTTGTAAAAATCTGAAATGTCATCATCCTCGGACTAATTGGACAGCGTGTCTTCATTAAGAGTGTGGTTACCCTTTGCATGTATTTACATTTACTTTCATTATAATTCAGTTTGATTTGCCCATAAGGGAACAAACAAGAAAAGTTCTTGCAAATGTTTTTAAGTGCATGTTAAGTCTTAATAAACTACATACTAATTTGCAATTAAATCTTTCAGAGATTTCAATGCAGCTCAACCAAAGTGCTAAAAATTGCAAGAACTTCTTCCCTGTTTCTTCCTCAAAGGAAGAATGGGAATCAGGATCAGTTTGTTATTCTGTCCAGGCTGCTACCCCTCCATCAGGCACCAACCTAGTGACCAAGGCTATTCCTTCAGCTGTTTTTCTGAATCTTACTGCTTGGGATGGAGAAGGACCGCTGCCACCTACACACTGCAAAATCGCTTTCAGAAGATACCTTAGCAGCAGCCACAGAGTTGCAGAGGAATACAAACCAGCAATCCCCCAAAGCAATCACTGTTTAAAATAAATCAGTGAGCTTCACAGACATGTGGCCAACACAAAGATATTGATAGTACAGGCTTTCACCTATTGCTTCTGCCTCTCCTTAATTTAAAATTAAGAGCATACACTAAAAATATGTGATGAAAAAAAAAGATATTTTAGAGCTCATAAACAATCCTGTAATACATTTTCGGTTCCGTAAGGAAAAACAGTCACTCCTGCTTAAAATGATAATTCAAGTTATTAGTCTTCCCGTTGCCATCAAATCAAATATCCTAATTTAGATACAAAAATATTTTTATTCTTGTAAAGTGCAATAGAAGTATATGAAGTTCTCAGATAAAACTGTAGTAAAAAAAAAAAAGAATATGCCATTTATTATTATTAATTTACAGTATTTGACTGGATGATGGCTTGACTTTCAAAAAACCTCCAACTAATATCAGTAAACGTCAACAATTTTGGAGACTATGGAAGTAATTTACATTTTAGTTAGCAGTAGTAATAAATGATAGAATCTTCTCGGTTTCACAGTGAAGGTCTCCGTGTTGTGTGATGATAATAACTAAGGCAGCCTGGATGAAGTGTGAACACCACCCTGCTACCTGGGAAATCAGATGCACAATATAAGATTGCAAACATTTAATTTGGTGTTACTATGATGATGTAATATTGAATGTAACACCGCACTTGATTCATAAGCAGCACTGTTCATAAGACTTTCTCAAATAACTGTTTTTTCAGACTGAAATTCATTAATTTACACTGTAAGCTATGCAAAAATATATTCTAAAAATATATTCCCTCATATGGGAAAGGTGAACTTCTTCTGTATATTTCAAAGTTGAATCTGTTCTTAAAAATATTAAGATAGGAAGACCTAGAAACAAATACAGAATTTAATGCCTGTTTCTTTTAATTTTTTTAAATACATCTTATATTTGTTAACTGTGGATCATTTGTGACTATGTACAGGACTTCCCATGGCTTCCACTCTCAGTATTTCTACTGTTAATGGTTGGGGGCCTAAGTAGATCCTGAACTCCTTTCCTGGGACATAAATTTAATTATTTACTTATCACCAGTATAAACTGTTAGCAGTTGGGGTTCAGTGAATTTGGAACAAGGGGAGGAAGAAATATGTTGTTACACTTTTATGAAATGGAACAGTGTTTTACAAGAGCAAAAAAATCTTACTTTATTTTTATGCTTGAACATTAAGGAATTATTTGATCCTAAAGCAAGCACCCCCCAAACACAAACCACGTATTTCAAGGAAGAAATCCAGAGCATCACAGAAGAGCTGTACTTTACACAAGCCACTCCAATTTTAAGCCCCATTTGTGTTTTCAGTAAAATCACAGTATTTATTAAAGAATTAAAATAAAGGAACTAAAGAAAATCATGGTAGAATTGTAGAATTTTACACTTTTACGTTTCAGAACATATTATCAATTTCAGAAGTTTGGTGGTTTGGGGGTTTGTTGGTTTTGTTTTGATTTGGTTTGTTTTAATTTATTTTCTTTTTTTTTTCCTCCAAAATTGCCTTATACTTGTTTGTAGTATAATCCCAGTACTCATTTTACATTTTTGAAACTACGTAGTTAACATAACAACTGATTATTTCTGAAAGCACTACTGGACTGACTGATCCATCAACAGCAAACTTAACGCTTACAGAGAATAAGAGCAAGAACTAACACGTAATATTGAAGTGCATTGGTGATCTCATGCACGAAATGTTTATAATTTTCTGCTTTAACATTGACTAATAAGAATATTAAGGACTCAGCTTGCCGATTTAATGAAAACCAGACACGCTTACGCTGCATCTGTATGCAGACAGGTACTTCATACGGAAGGAAAGGTATCGCTGGGTATCAGCAGAATCTGCTCTTAACATGAAAAGAGCTCAACTTCAGTATCTGCTGTTAATGAATAGTTAGTGTACAGCACAAAACCAAGTGCTATCACAACAAATAAATTTCATTTGTTACCTAATTGCTACTTCTCCCCAAGATCCACCACTTTTCAATACCATTCCTCTTGACAATTTTAACCTTTGTGTGAAGACTGAAGAGTTGCCAACAACTACACTAGCATTCACAGCATCTTCAGCTGTCCTTCTCTGACAGTCTTCTTCATTAGTTTTTGAAATGTTATTACTTCAGGATAGTAACAATGTTGTTGGACCTATACAATTTAATCATTATCTGGCCTTCCAGATCCTTTCCGTCTTTGTGAAATAAGAACAAATGAAGAACTCCCGGTGTGCAGCTCAGACCACAAAAAAAGGCAAATGACTTAATTTTTCAAAACCTCATTGATTTTTAAAAGTTAATTTTGACTTGATGCTGTAGTAACATTAAATATAACAATCGCAGGTAATTAGAAACACTTGTGGCCGTTAATTCTACCTAAAATGGTACGCAATGCCCTAAAGTAAAAATCTGGATAGAAAGAAAAACCAAGTGAAGTCATTGGAGCGGCAATATTCACCATATTCTCTGTTTTCTTTTATGATATTTTAATTCAAAACACAGTATGTTTTCACACTCCTGAGAAACATGGAAATACCGCAGGTTATTTGAAAATCAAAAAAGTGAGATGGAGCTATTTTGTAACTCCTCTGGGCTACATCAAGTACGTATTATAGGAGAACTTAAAAGACGTTGTGGTCAAATAGGATATTAAAGCCACAGCATTAATTGAACAGCTCAAGCAAGTTTAACTATGTATGAACTATATTTATCATGCTTCTAATCTTTTCTTTAAGTATTTATTGAGGATAAAGATTTTCTACAGCCCGGAGATACATGTCACTTGAGCAAGATTTCCAGTTACTTCAAACATTGGGACACAGATTGTGAAAACCAGCCATCACCAGGCGTCAACATGAGTTCAAATTTAAATAGTAGGTCTAATAAAAATTTGACATGTTTAACAGAAGTCTATGTAACTTCAAATCGTGACCAAAAATATTTTTCTTTCCTTGTTGTGTCTTTACATTATGAATACAAAGTCCTGATTTTTAAAAAAATATGGAGGAAAATTGAAGTAATAAATAGAACTCAAACCTTAACATCTGAAAATGTAGAGCAAACCACAGACCAGATTAATCTAAAGCAGTTCCCTGTCAATGTCAGCGTTAACATTTCACTTTTAAGAGCTAAATTAAAGAGCTTGCTTAATTGATAAAATAGCTTTAAAAATTATTTTTAAAACTCACATTCTAAAATCAGCACAACAGACTACATTGGCACAAATCATTGTTTTATGAAGATTCAACAAAACACTTTGCCTCTCTAAAACATTCTTAGCAAAGCAAAATGAATATTATTAGAACGCTTCTCGCTCCCCAAAACCTTGGTGAAGTGTTTGCATGTTCTCTATTAAGCAATGATTCACTTCCACTGGTAGCTGGTTCGTATAGCCACACTTGACTGTTGGTGGTAGCTAACTGACTACCTGCTATATACCTACACATAACTGATCAGGTGAGCTTGATCCAAGACATACATTATGAAAAGAGACTCAATTTGATGACATTTTTGAGGAAGACAAAGGATAAAGGAATTACATACTGAGCAGCTTTGTAGTGCCCACAAAATTCAAATACTTTAATAAAGACAACTCAACTTAAGTAAACACACGCTTACATAATACACCATGGTTTTCCACAGCTACCAGCATAATATGCCCTTAATATGTTCACTCTGATTCACAAAGGACAAAATAAATCCCCATCAATAAAGGATTAAAAATGGCGCAGGTCAATTCCTGTTAACTTTAGCAAATATCAATCAACACTTTGCCAAAAATAATAAAAACCCCTTTCCGATATAGTGTGCGTGCTTCCAGTTCAGTCTTAAAGCTCTTCTGCTGATTCCACCCTGGAAAACGGAGCTAAGATAATGCCTAAACTAGTAACCAGATTAAAATTTATCTTGATTACTTTCACGACTTCAAGGAAGAAACTACAGTGGACACTTGCCTTATGCACATTTATTAACTTTGGAAAAACTCTAGCCTTAAATCTTATGATGTAGTGAATTAGATCGCATCAGTCATCCAGGAACGTTTTTGTAAAAACTGTACAGTCTTTTAATAAAAGTAATGAAAGGCAACATAAAAAAAATATAAAATAAATCCAGAAACTTTTGAATGTGTTTTATATCAACTAGATAAATCATCAAGGTAGTATAACTAACCCAAATTAGAAAACAATTCTTTGAAAGTAAGTAAAACTATTGGGGGGCTCTTAAAGGAATGCTAAAAAGCTGTAAAGAGAAAGCCATTTGATTTAGAATTTGTATCACTACTAAGTAAGACGTTCTGCTTACATTTTGTAGAGAGCTATGTAATTAAAAAAACAGCCAAAGAAAAACCCAAAATACATATCTGAATCCCATCCTTGCTCAAGCTCTCGGAATTTCAGTCATAAATTGCAATTAGAGTATGATTTCACCCAGAGGAAATCAGTATTTTCAAATCCTCTTATTTTAAAGGACAATTTTCACAATTAAATGAATATTAGTTAATTTGCATGTGATTTAAGAATGCATATCCAAGCATACCCAACATGTCACAAATATCTGTAAATGAGTGCCTCATGAGTGTTGGTCATATTGTGCCATCAGTGAAGTTTTTGCATTTCATCAGGGATCTCTCTGTAAAGGCTCATGATGCACTGCAGTCATTTTCCCACATTTTGCATGCAATGTATTTGAAATGCATCTTCAACTAAAATACATTGATTTTTACAACAAAGATTACATGGCTAACTTCACCCAAAAAATAACATCTGTAATGCTGAATGTCTACTACAAAATACTGTATTGGTTTCTCTGGCTCAGAAGGCTTTATTCCATACATCAGCTACTAATTAGAGAATAAGTAATGCTCAGTAAAGGATGCATAACTGATTACTATTCAAGTATTTATTTTTATATTTATCCTTATCCAAAAATACTAAGTGGGTTAAAAGTTATTTCAGCTGGAAATGTAATTTTACTTTAAGTTATCATTGACTTAAACTGCAGTAGAATCAAGCCCTGAAGCACAATAGCACATCTTTTTTTTTCCAGTCTCCTTACTCACACATAATCCTGGAGAGAAACAACATACTAAAGCAACAAAAGTTTAAAAAAAAAAAAAGTATCTAGCCAGATGATACATTTTACAAATATCAAACAAATGAATTGAGCAGAGAAGAAAACAGGAGGGAATAGATTAAAATGACACATAAAATACATTTAATTCTAAACCAGCACTAAATTTTTATTCTTTTTTTTAAGCTTGTAACAACTTTTGTTCTCTTAAAAAAATAGGACTATTATTTGACACTATTTCAAATGATGGGATAATATTAGCAAAAATCCTACTTAATTAAAAAACAGACTAACTACTGTTTTATTTTAAATCAAAATGAGCTTTGAATAGAGATTTCAAATGAATTATTAGTTGCTTCACAGTCCACTAGGCCATATTCTTTTTCCCCTCCAAGAAAAATAAGGTTTTCCCTTCTATAAAGTATCAGTTAGTCAAGTTTGACCAGATACGGTCAGGTTCCATGAAAAAGTAGGAATGTTACAAACAACAAATAAACATCTCCAGGCCTCTGAAAAGTCCACTTTTACCCCAGAAACTCAGAAAAACAGATGTACTATAGAGAACTGCACATGCCACCATTTATTTTACAACAAATAAGAGTCGAAATTCAACCAAAAAAAGAAAGATAAAACACGCAACAAATGCCTCAGAACTGTAGTATCTGCATAGGACAAATATTTCATGTCAAACTCACATTCCATTTCTAAAAAGTTTCTCATTTTCACTAACTTACATCTACCAATCGAGCAATTATGCAGTATGTGGGTGTACCTTGCAGTCGTTTTCTTAACATCTGCATTCTGTGTTAAGTGCTAACTGTACAAGATGTCTGATATTTTTTCTTTATCTTAAACCTTGAAAGTGGTAGGTTTACCAGAGGCAAAACCACACACCAGAGAATATGAGTCATATAATAAAGAAATGACTCTTCCCCTTCTCCCCCTTCTCCCCTGAAGCTATAATAACCTAAAGACACTCTATTGTAAATGGCTTCTCTGGTAATATTGATAGCATGAGCAACTCACAATCATTTAGCCAATGAATGAAGATTTTTTTTTTTTAGTCCTTACTGTATCCATAACAAATTGCTCTCTATACCATTTAAAGGCAAATTAAAAATCACGCTACTGCAAAAACAATATTCCTGATAATATTCTGAATGTCTATGCACTTGCTTTCATGTCATGCATAAAATATTCTGTGCATGTTCCTATAAATAATAACATAAAAGGATAAAAATAATCAAACATAAGATGACTATGCAAGCTAATCTGAAAGGTATCTCTCATTTGTCTACAAGAGAGTAGCCTCTATACAGAAATCCTTCATTTTCTAATGATTCCCTATCAGAAAAAGGCAAGATTTACATATAAGTAAACCACTGCTCATGCCAACTACAATAAATACACAAGGAAGCAAACCACCTGACTTGACCGTTTACGTGAGTTTCCACTCTGAAGTGCAACAAGTATGGAAAACACTTGGGCCAAGCTATCCCTTTATTTCCTTTTATATCCTTTTCTGTAGGTAGACTGTAATTCCTCAGACCGACAACCCACATCTAATTCCTTGTAGGAAGCCAGCTTTCAACAAAGTCTTATGTGAAGTGTCAATATATATAATGAGATCAGAAATTTTGAAGAGAAGAACTAGCAGAAATAGCATTTACAAACAGCAGCAAATAAATCAGTAACAACAAAACCCTGTGCCACTAAGACAGGTGCAACCACACCAGTCTTTTAAGAAAGTTAACCCAGTGGTAACGCTGGCATAAGCTCTTCCCATAACCATCTTCCAAAAAGTAAAAAACCAACATTTCAGTAAATCAAATTGAAGCAACACATTTCCCCCTGAAGCAGAATAAATCAGTGGTTTCCATTCTTACCTGTGTATAGTCAAAGTCAGAAAGAGGAGCTATACTCTTGATGTAGTCCATTCGAAATTGGTTTTCTGGGTTGGCCAATGGAACTGGGGGTATTAAAGTGCTCATAGCTGAAACTATCGTCTAGAATTGGATAAAACAAAAACAAACACATTAATCTGGATAAATCTAGGATATAGGATCAATAGAAGATAATCCAATCTGATCAGCAAAATGGGATTTCTCTCAGCACAATCTTGGAGAGCACAATCCTTCTCATTTCCAGTACACCCAAGCATTTCAGAACAGTATAAAGTGTGTTCTTACCACAATCGCATCTTTAACATTTTTCCGAATATCCAGTATTTTCTGTTTCTTTTCTCTGCATTAAAACAGAAATATTAACACTTTGATTTTTTCTTCCAAAGCAGCTCAGTCAGTTGCATTTATTTTTTTTCACTGATCGCTTGTTTATCTGCTCTTCAGTCATTACAAAATACTAACTGAAAAGAACAGCAAGACAAATACATTTTTCCCCTTATCCCTTTTCTCACATAGTATGAAGAGCAATGCACATTCATCCCTGATACTTTTTTTTTTTTTAAATCAGACAATCACAGCCACATCTGCAAAGCCTCCCCTGATGGAACTGGAAGTCATTCTTTCCTTTCTACAGCATGCTGTAAACATGCTCTAAATTAACAACACGTAGCTGAAAGCCAACAGGTATCTAAAATTAACACTATGCATTAAAAATAATATCTGGCAGAATCCTTCAGAGAGAAAATGATGTAGCCCAAGAAAGCAGAACGATTTCTAACAAACATGCAAAATTAGTTTCAGTTTTACACTAACCCCAATACCGGAAAAACAGCAGCCACTGTCATCCTGAATATGACTCGATATGTATTTTTATATTACGGACAGATGCAATATTTAGTTATCTGCTTCTATGTAAAAAGTAGTCGCCATGTTGTTGCTACACAGGGGCCTGTCAAGCGCTGCAGTAGCAACAGTGTAAAATACAGTAAAGGGGCCAGAAGGAGAAAATGCAAATATACAATTGCAGTAATTTCCCTATTCTGCTCCCCTTCCCTCCCCCAAAATGCAGTGTCAAGCCACCAAAACACAGGGGATGAGAGGAGAAATCTCCTACCATACTGTGTGTTAACCTGTTTCCAACATTTAACGGAAAAATAAGTCACAAAGTGTCAATAATTCTTACTCTGAATTAAATCCATTGACATGTAGGATTCGCATTTGTTTCACAATAGTGCTTTTTCCTGACTCACCAGCCCCTAAAAGAGAAAGAAGGAGAAGGAGAACATTGTGATACACGGTTCGGGCTGTGGGGTTTAGGGTGGGTTTTTTTCCATTTTTTTTTTTATTTTTGGACGCGCCAGCATCTCCCACCTCCGGCAGCGTTTCTGGATGTCTGCATCCATGTGGCTCAGCTCAGCCTGTGGACGTCTCGCCTCTTCCTCAACACCACAGCCTGCCTTCTCCCTACCCACGGCGCACACCACCTCTCTCCCCTCTCCGACGGGGCCGGGGCCCCCTCCTCTCCCCGTGTGTCCCCCACCACCACCCCTACCCCCTTTCCTCCCTCCTTACCCAGCAGGAGCAAGCGGTGGGTCGCTTTGTAAGCCAGCCTCTCTTTCTGCAACTGCTTCTCTATTTTTTTGTTGGCTTCTCGCTGCGCTTTCTCATCGATACGCTGATCCTCCGTTTTGCTGTTGCCCAAACACCCCATAGCCGCTGCTTAGGATGGATGTCAAATCCTCGCCTTTACAGATTTGTATTTACGAGGGGGGAAGG
>WHYT01016869.1:242535-313352 GCA_009806455.1 Tetrax tetrax | reverse complement strand
CCAGCGCCGCCGCGCACCGCGGCCCCGGCAGCGCTGGTGCTGCCGCGAAAACCTGGATCTGGCATCGCCTCCGCGGGACCTGCGGCCTCCGGGCCCGGCCACCGCCCCGGCCCACCCTCCAGGGCCCGCGGCACCCTGGGGTCGAGGGGGTGGGGATCTGTCCCCGCATTCCTCGGCCTGGCTGCTGCCAGAGCGCGGTTTGGCACCCCGGGGTGTGAAATCGCGGGCTGCCACAGGTGGTGATGGCCGCCACGGCAGCGTGGCCTCGGGGAGAAGAGCTGGGAGCACGGCCTGTGCCAGCGGGGTGGGAAAGCGGGCGAGGGGCTGCTGAGGGGCACACGCAGGTACACACCTGACTGAACTAATAACCAAACCGTCCCTTTCCACAAGTTGTCAGGGCAGCACATCGGCGGTTTTCTCCTTTAAATATTCTGAACTCCACCAGCTGAACAAGAAAATGAAGCTCTCCCAATAGCTCACAGCAATGTTTAATCCAAACATGACAGCATACATGCTAATACCACCACCACCACGAATCTCGACAAGAAACGGTATGTTTGTTCCTTCATTTACCTCCATTTTAGGTCCTGAATTGAAACATCAAGCTAGGCAACGTGATAGGTGTTCCTTCTGGCTTCAAACCTCTGGCCTTGCCAACTGGCATCTCAGCGCAAAGGCAGCAGTACTGCGCCAGGCTCTCCCTAAATTTCCACCACGACACAGAAACCCCCTGCACTACTCAGACGTGATCCCCGATTTACTGAGGCACAAGAGCACGAAAAGAAGGACGGATGCAACACCTCTGAAGTCCTAAAGTATTTTTCAGCCTTTATCTCCAGCTACTATTATTGCCCCAACTTTCCAAGATGGATTATTGAAAAATTAGTATTTTTATAGCAATGTATGTGTGCAAAATCTTGGGCCTGACTAAAATCAAAGAGAGATTCCCATCAACTTCAATCAAATAAAAGATCATCTTTATCTAAAAAAGCTTGAGATGCATGCGGCAAAAATAACCTGCATTTTAAAAGCAGAAGGATTAAGTTTTTTCAGTTACTCCCTCACTCAAGCGGTAAGTGCTGGATTGAGGAACTGGTATTATCTACTTTGAGTGCACACAACAGGGCAGTGAAAAAGACAGGATCTAAAAAAGAAACAGGTACCGCTCCACCTGTGGCTGGGCATGTGGAGCTTTCAAGAGACTACTGAATACAAGTGCCAGACAGGTGTTTCTATGGTACCGCTTGATCCGGACTCTGGAAGCTGTTTTATCTTTCTTCTTACAGAGGCCAGGGCAGGCAGACAAACTACAGATAAAAATGGACAGGATCTGCCAGGCCAAAATACACATTTTTGAGCGTTACTGAACTGCAATTTTTAGAACAGACTGCTTTTTTCCTATTGACATTTTCCTGTCTGCAGGGGCAAAAACTGCCTCAGATACAGGTAGGTTTGGAAGCACAATTTGGGGTGACTGCTGTTTTTGGAGGCTGTCAGGCACGGGATACACAATGAACGGCACTGGTGAAGAGCAGTTACATTTGCTCTCTGCTGCAGTCCTGCGAGGGCTCAAAACTGAACAGGCTTAGCTAGAAATCACTAACTGGGTCTGGATTTTCCTAACTCCTCAGTGTCAGAAGCTGTAATTTATGATGCACAAGATGTGTGCAGCCATATTTATTTCCTATGTAAATACCTCCATTTGGGATCTGGGTCCCAAATCTGGCTACTGTCAGTTGGTCCTAGGAGCTAAATCTGCCTTGCTTCTTCCCCTCCCCTCCTCAGCAGTTCTCTTCCTGCATGCACTAACATTGGGATTTTTGGTGCAGATTTGTTCCCAGCTTTGAAAAGGCTCAGTGCCAATAAATAGGATTTGACAGGATTCTGGTATATCCTGCTTTTACCTTTCTCCAAAACAGGGAAAGTGTTTCTCATTTCCTCTCTCTCCCTCGAAAAACCCCATGACCCTTTTGGGTCTCTTCCTCCTGAGAAAAGATCACACAGTTCAAGAATGACACGCGCAAGCAACCTGTGCCCAGAAAGAACTTTTAGCTGTAATTATATTCCCAACCCTCCCTTTGGTTTTCCCAAATACAGCACTTAGCCAACACATTAGAAACTACAAAATCCTACAAGCAGTAATAAACAGAAGAGAAGCTTTCACCCCCTTTGGACAAACTTTTTTTTTTTCCCCAGTGTCGTAGTTCAGCCCCAACTGGGACCAGACAACGCAGTCTCTCTCTCACTCCACCCCACCCAGAGAGAAATCACGTCTATCACATGAATGTATGTCTCCTCTGCACACAGATAGACCTAAACTGTGAGCATAATTCAAATACCTGCCTCTATAAAAGATTACAGCAATGCTGCTTTGCCAAACCAGCTTCTAGTACAAATTGTACATGTGAATAAAAAACCCCAAAATCCCGGGCAAGGGAAAGGAGATTCTTCCTGCTCTTCCTCTCTCTTCCTAGGCAACCAACATGGCACCCTCCTCACGTTCCTGGTCCTCCTGAAAATGAGGTATGTCACATTGCTTCTGTCCCATTACATCAGGCAACATATGTATACATATGTATATTGATATATGCACACATATATATAAATGTAAATACATACTGATTCATCTTCTCCTGCTTTGTGCTCAAACTTGGTGTTGTCCCATTGTGAAACCGGTCAATACAGCATAAGCCCTCCTGGAGGAAAACCGGAGACACCTTTATTTCCTGCTTTCCTTTGCGAGTTCCCACCTCAGGTTGAATTGTTTGTGAGCCTCAGGCTGAATGCTGGGAGGCTCAAGTCACTTGCGTGAGGCCATGTTTGCATTCTTGAATGAAAGAGAATTGACAACCCTGAAGCTAAGTTCAAGCAAACAGCCATACTGGGTAGCCACCCCTGCCACAGTCGGTCTTGCTTCTCTTCCCCATTCTGTTTGGACTAAAGAGGGACAAAAACCTAGTGAGAATTAATGGGGAGCTCCTACAGGTGTAGCTCAAGAGACCTGCTTGCTTCTTGCTCCTCTAATCCACAGCAGGACTGATGCCGAGCTTTTTTTCTTGCAAATGTTTGGTAAAGGTGGAGATAGTTTCTCTAAAGAAACCCTGCAGACCCTTTGCAGACCATCTTCCCTTTGCACAACCTCTACTGTGGCTTTGGTTCTGTTTTGCAAAAAAAAAAAAAAGAGCAAATGGGAAGATGGATGTAAACAAAAGCTTGGGGGGGAGCTAGGCAACTGGAAAAGAGATTCTTCCTGCTTGCCACTCTTCCTGCCTCAGTTTTCACAGGGGTCTCTGAGCTCTCTGCTGTCATCCTCCTCAAGTACAGGCAGTGCACTAGGTGGGTAACACTGTAGTGACCTGACCTGCTTCTCCTCACTGACTTCTCTTTTTCATGTAGCCCATTGCTGCACATCAGAACACGCAACTCAGTAGTACCCGTGTTTTTTATTCCACCTCATCATCAAACCATGGTCTGAAAAGAGAAAAATAAATGGGTATTTGCATAGGTATTCAAGAAAAATAATTCTTTCTCTCTGGTAATAAACTCTTGGTAAGTTTGTCTCCCTGCAGATGTCAAATATTAACACAAAACTACAGACTCCCTGGAAGGCTGCATTTGGATTTTTATAAGATACATGAACCAGGAATAAAAAAAAAATTCTGACTCTGACTTTATTAAAAATACTGACTAAGGGTCTTTGCAGAGAGGTGAATGTCATGCTAAAAAAATCTAACCTTTATCCTTTTGTTTAAACCCATGATCTCAAGAAAGTCATTAGAAGAATTCTGAGAGGAGCTCTTCCGTTTTAAGAAGCAGGATGGGAGAGATGCCAGAGAAGGTGAGGTATGCATTTCCACAGTGACTGCAGACCTGAGCCTGAATAGACTTCACCTCCATGGATTAATGACAAACTCACCGAAGCAGGAGAGGGTCAGGCAAACCTGAGGGGCACGGCAATGCTCTGAGTAGTTCCTCGGCTCCCTGACCCAGTTTGCTGTCCCCATTCCCATGCCGTACTCCTTTACTTGGCAGCTGTCACCATGTAACTCACCTGTCAAACCAACTCGCCCTCGCCTGCTCCTCTCCCACAAACCACAACCCGCCCCATCTCTGCGAGGCACAGGCAGGCAGCGAAAGGGAGAAAGCAGGTGAAGTAGGCTATGGACTAACGGTCTAAGGGTCTGAAGAGAAAGAGAAGTTTTCCAGAGAAAAACTGCAGGCAGCAGCCTGCAGAAATGACTGTGATAGCCTTTTGCCCTGAGAATGCATTTCTGAAGGGGAGGATTAGCTCCAAGGAGCCAGATGCTCCTGGAAAGCCTGCGCAGAAAAGCATCAGGTGAAAAGCAGATTTGCAGTATGATTCTGTTAAAGAAAGAAGACAATCCTCTTTCATTCAAGCTAGTTATTCCTTATCCAAGCTAGTTATTCCTCATCCACGTCTCAAAAAGAAGCAGAGGGAATGGGGAATTTTTACTCTGGCCATCCCCATCAGCTCAGGGTTTCCATTTAGATCCTTACTGGTAGATAATTCATGTGTTTATTACTTGTCTTTTCCCACTAGAAATCCCTTTCTGTGAAGACAGACTCCCATGGCAGCACTGCGTACACATCCATCTGTTGGTACCAGAGGCAGAAGTTGCTGACTGAAACTAACATAAATCCAGCAAGGTCCTAACAGCGTTTAAAAGACTAAGTAACCTCATGCAGTTTAAATATTCTTACATACTACAATCAAATCACACTTTTTAACAAAGTGACGCGGACGCTTTTGCAATAAGCAAAAGGACAGCCTCTCGTTTGATGAATTTGCCAGACTCTGTATTGGGATATATTACATTGTCAGCAAAACAGGAGGCACTCTTACGACAGTATCCCAACTTACAGGGAGTTTCACTTGGGTGGGCGCTCCAAGGACACCCCCTCCCTAAAACTGAATAAACAAAGTAATGCTTTCGCATTTTAAGGCAGTGAAAAGTTAGTTCTCATCAGTTGTTCAAGAGAGTCCTCAAGATTAAATAGATTTAAATAAAGCCAGGCAAAACATGCTAGTATCACCCTAATTTAGAAGAGAATTCATCAATAAATAAGGAAGTCAGCTAGAATTATAGCTGAAGTTGCTATTTCAAAAAACAGGAAAAAATCTATACAGGAGATGTGTCCTGGATTCTCTGCAATATGCTGACCAACATCTTGCACAGCTGTAACAGTGAAGCCAAATCATTTATCTTCCATTTATAAAGGATTTGGTATGTCATACAGAATTTTGCACTTAATATTAAATGCTCAGGTTGACTACCATGATCTCCCTATTTGGGCAGGAATGAAAAACTAGAGGAAAAAAAAAAATCCTGTGAGACACTGAACATAGGTGAGATGTGCCTTAACCTCACCTTAAACTCAGAGGCACACGCCTCAGCAAAACACTCGCAGTCACAGCATGCCTGCCTCCACCCCTGTTCATTAGACAACATCCTGCTGAGCTAGATTGTCTCTACATTCGCCACGAACGCATCTGATCTGTGATTTCCTTGTGCTCGTATCACCTCTCCATCTTGATATAAACATAGAGATACACTTTAGTTTTTTCAGTTATTGGCATGCAAGCTCAAAATCGTGCTCTGAAATTTTTACAAATAAACATGATCCTTGCATACAATTACCTTAACATGAATCGAAGAATTTTGTAACTGCAGTTAGTGACTGCATATTAATGCAACTCCAATTCACAGAAGCACTGCTAAGTTCATAGCAAGTAAGTTTGTTTCCTAATCCTGTTTAAGGAGCCCAACATGTTACTACACACAAGAGCAGTGAGTAAAAATTGGCTTCAGGAAATAATGTTTCCAGGATGTGTGTTGCCTCACACACTCTCACACCTTGATTTATATAAATAATATTTATTGCAGAAATACACTTTTGCTTGACTGCATGAGTCTGGACTAGCAAATCCAGTCAAAACACCAAAACTTTCTGAATAACCAACCACACGGTGTTTTTCTCCTCATCCATCCATCATTTTTAACCTATACATCTGCTTGTAACATACTTGTTGAATCACGTTCAGCATGGCCTTTTATAGTATAGAACCTAAGTTTCCCATAGGTATTTTTGTGGTATGTGTGTGCAAAGCAAAGGATCTTTTGGATTAAACAGCCATCACATTTGCTTGTAATGGAAGAGAAATGACTTGTTGACTCAAGTGATCCTTTCCAAAACCAGGTTTACATCGCAATTAAATGTCTGTGCTTTCATGACATTAATTTAATTATTTCTCTGGACAGATAAAATACTAGATATGAAGACTAAGCAGACAGATTACTTACACAGATGAATATCTACATACATATGTGTGAGAGGGGAAAACAGTTGTAAACATAGTGTGACCATTTCCTGGGAAATAAGTCTACTTCCTCTATTCCCTTTTTCTTCTGTTCTTCTATTAATTCATTCTATTCTCAGCTAGTCTCAAAATTACAATGGTATTCTGATGGGACCTTTATGGAATGAGTTAATGAAATTCAAACCCATATGATTTTACTGATCCTATATTTACTAGAAAGCAAAAGTTTTTTTGCCAGCACGCACTAGGCTGTTTGTGTAACATGGGTTAAATTCTTTGGAGCAAATATTTGTTTAGTTTATCCTAAGGATCAAGTTCATCCTGGATGAATTCTCACAGGATTATCTAATTTGGGATGAAAGGTGATAAAAACATTGGTGTGTGCATGAAGGAGAAGGAGGAAAGTTTGAAAAGTCCAGAGAACTTGCAGATATTTTGGAACAAGTCACTTAAAAATAATAAATAAGTTACTGAGGAATCTGTATCTTCTCACATACTTTAGGAAATAAAAAGTTTGGTTTTAAAACAAAAAAATGCGTAATGTGAGAAAACTTCCTAAAATATCGCAACATTTTCTCTGGTTTTAAAGTTTCAGCTAGATCAGCAATGGTGTCATGTTTCCACACCAATCTGCATAATTACAGGTATAAATGGGTTTTTTATTTTTATTTTTTTAGAGAACCATTCTAGCTTAGTGCCCTGCAACCTCCTCAAAATTTTAAATCTTAGTTAATGTCTAAATGATGTAGTACAATGCTATGCAGAACTGTCACAGCAGTGTCTGAGGTTAGCAATAGTACAAATGCAAAAGTAGTCTAGTCCAGCAATCTCAGCTAATGCAGCTGTTCAGACAGTGCACTATACATTTTGAAACACTGAGTGGGTTTTAAAAAGCTTATAGCTGCTTGGCGTGTTTAACAACTTACACCACCACTCACATGGCCAGTCCATTTGCCTACCAATCCTATAACATTTCAAGGCCATTAAACCTACCCACATGCAAGCTCTTCCTGCTCAGAATCAGCTAGAGCAATCTGCCAGCCCCATCACTCAACACAGTGACAAGATTGTGCTTCCATGTCTTTGCAGCCTGTTCTTCATAATATGCAAATCTTCAGGAACTGCATTTCTGATCCTGATGCAACAGCACAAAAGCTATTGTCGTAAGAAACGGCTCAACCTGTCAGCAACGCTGTCACCACAGCTACTACCACTAATAAAGATACGATCATCATCTGCCACTAAAGGATCATTAGGTACATTATGACTATTGTATTCTTTTACATAGTTCTTTTACATGGACACTAATTGAGAACACTTCATTTCACTAAAAATAACCACTATAAATTTTCATTGACAAATCCGTTCTTAACCTTTAGACAGTTTAGGATGCTGCCTGCTCATGTAAGGAAAACCAGCTATTAATAGGTTAGCTCTGCAAAACATTTATCAGAAATCCAAACCAGGGTAACACTCTATACAAAGAAGAGAGCTTGGAAGAATACACACAAGGATGCTCTGTCTGAACATGTAAATGACTTACATTAAGCTAGGTTAAAACTTCTCTGTACCATGCAAATGCTTGTGGTCCCTACAGCAATTTATAGTGTGTTTGGGAATGGACAGCTGTACATTCTGAAAGATTCAAGAATTACATCTGTACAAGGCACATAATACATGACAGAAGTTTATTCTATATCATTCATTTTAAAATCATTTTATTGAAGCTGCAAAGGCAATGATGAAAAAGATAGCAAATCCCCAAACTTGAGTTGTTTGTGCATCTCAAATACAGTTCCTCTGCATATGTGTATCACCACGGAGTTCTCCTTTGAAAGATTAAATTCTGGATATATTTCACCTCAGAATGACCAAGAGCTGTCAGAGTGACACATCATGAAAACAAAACAATGCAAAACAAAAGGAAAACACTCAACTCTCCCACAATTGAGACCAAATACAGATCAAATAAGCTACTCCTCATACAGGGAAAGGTATAAACATTATATTCATAGAAGTTCATGGAAAACCTGATCAACATTGGTCCCCTCCATTCAAGAGAAACGATCCCAAGCTGGCAGAGGTACAGAGAAGAGCGATAAAGATGGTAAGAAGAAAGGATAGCTGGTATCAGAGAAGGGGACTGGGAGGAGCGGGGTTGATCAGAAGAGGGATCCCTGTAGTTGTTGGTAACAACCAGGTGAAGGACATAGCATGTTTTGGCTTGCCTTGTCACCCTGCGTCACAAAGGCCGCAGCTTTCTACCACAGCAAGCACAGTGCAAGGGTCAACTGGAGGCTACATTTCATCCAGAACCACGGGTCAGGGCCACTGGTTTTGCCAGACAGAAATCAAAGGCATACTGTTGCTTTCCAGAGAAGTACAAGAGAGCATTCCCTTAACTAGAGAGAAAGTATTTAATATAATACAATCCCAACTGTTTCACCCAATTTAGTAATTCTGTCTTGAGATGCAACAACCCACGTGTAAAAGAGAAAGGGAAAAAAACCAGAGTTTCGAGCTGCCAGAAAAGCCCGGCTGTGCAAGAACATGACTGCAGAAAACAAGAGCAATACCCAGACCAGTCCGGCTCAGAGAGCGACACAGCTGCCCCAGGGGAGAGAGGGGACCCAGGGACGGAGAGGTCCCTTTCCTCACACTTCCACCTCACCACAGCGAGCTTCTTGCTGTTTCTGCTGTGGAAGTCCCGTCCGGCGGAGGGAAAGGAGGCAGAAGATGGCAGGCATCCACACACCTTTCGGAGCCTGTTCCTTCTATTGTGTCAGCAAACAATAGTTTCCCCGTTAATCTGCGAATCTCCTCAGGCTCCCTTCATGCCTTTACCATCCTGCTTCCCCAGCCCAAGTCCCCTTCTCTGCTATTTACAGCTTTCTGAATGGCCAGGTCATTTCTCTGTATGCGCTGCAAGAAGGTAAGTAGATAGGAGAAAAAGATGCCACCCAACCAAGTGACTAATTTTTCAAGTTTAACTTGGTTACTTTCCATATGTTGTCTCCAAAATTTTATGTGATTTATAATGTGAGCTAGCGGCTGTCTTCTGTAAACTGCAGAGACCACACAGCCAAAGATTAAGAGAAAAAACTCATGTTGTGGAAAATACTTCCAATAGTGACAAATTCTGTGTTTCTCTCCCTGTGGACTGTTAGTAATTTCAATTGCCTATGGAAATCAGAATTAGTGTTAGTATACAACTTACATCGTATAATGTTGGAGTGTATATGGAGTGTATATATATGGCATGTTGTTGCCATGAACTTCTTGAATGTGTAGTAATCCTTATTTTCTGCGGCTTTTTGGAATATACTGAATAGATAGGCTGCACTTCAAAAATTCTAAATATTGATAGAAATAAAAATACAGATACTACATACCTATTAAGTAAGGGACTTTGGTTTTTGGTTTTTTTTTTAATTTTTTTTTTTTTTACTTGACACATGAAAACCCTAACATCAGATTTAAATATTATTACTATTATTATTATTATTACGCTTGGAATCTGCTCAGATGAACATTTTGGGGGTTAATATATCAATGAGAGAAAGAGAAACCTCTGATATGGGCCACACAGAAAATCTGCTATAATCGTACACAGTAAAGACATGATATTACTAAGGGTTAAGATTATATACATCATGCAAAGCTCTATCATCAATAACAATTTTAACCAACTGCAGTGAAAAGGACCGAATCTTATAACACAATTCATCTGGCTAAATGCCGAGCTTCTTACCAGATGTCGAGCTAATATAATAAATCAAATGTGGCGGCAATGTATCTCGTTCTAATGCAGATGTTTAAAATCTAAGAATTAAAAAAATTATTAAGTTATTATCTAATAAATTCCTCCCCTGAAGTGCCTATTTCTCTTCACAGACTATAAATGGATTCAAGGTGAGTTCATCTAGAGATCTAATAATCAGGGATCAGAAATCACTGGGAAATGGAAATAAAGGTTACTAGCAGGAAGTACAGCTGAGCAACTGCATTGCGTGGCAGCAAGCCAGAATTTGTGCATTTGCAGTGATATGTTAATAACTTGGAAAGTAAAGGCGCAGAGCTGGTGACCAGCAAGTTTCACTATGAGAAGAGCTTTTGCACGTAGTTTAGCACCTCTGCTCACAATCAATCATTTTTAGTATTATTAATGAATTCACTTTTTTCATAAGAAAAGAAGTTAATACATTTTAATGCTTTTCTCCACATAAAAAAGGAACAGTTCTTTCAATACAGTACTGTTCAATAAGCCACCCAATGACCTCAGGCAATGGGAAATTCCACATGGGCAAGGAACTCACATCCCCAAATCTCATGAAACAACCCCAGTTTCAGTGATGCTTCACAAAGGTGTAGGGAGCCACTGGAAGAGAAACACTTAAGCCATAAACTACCCTGTACCTCTTCACTACAAGGGATCATGACAATACATTATTTTTTTACAAATCTGGCATCTTGACCTTTTATAGTCTGACATAAATCCTCCCTCCCAGATTCTACCACAACTACAAGTTACAACCATTTGAATAAAATGCCTCATGTGCACCAACGCCAATACATATGAAAATTAGTATTTACCTATCAACACACTCAGGTAAGCCTGAATTTCCCTGAAAGTAAAAATGAAAAGCAAACAGCAGATAACAACTTCCCGATTCTCCATGTAGAATTACGTAAGTAAAAATCTAAGGCAACAGGTGTGTTGTTGGTTTGTTACTGACAACACACATACACACAAGAATTTTCTGTCTTTTGTTATTAATTTACCTCTTATGTCTCTGTTTCTTATACCTTAGGTATTCTTTCTTTCTGTCAGCCCCTTCATCTCCTTTCTCACCCGACAGAAAACCCCAGCAGTAATAAACCCTTCCTCTGTCCGTGCACCTGTCCCATGCGTGAATGCATGTTTCTCCACTGCATTGGTGGCATACATTGTACATGAGTTCAGAAATCATTACCCTGTGCCTTTTAAATTAAGAAATTAAAAGACCAAATGAAAACTGACCCTTTAAAAGTTATTTCATGAGGAAGCTAAACTGAACACGCTTTTTCAGACTGACCTGGAAGGAAAACTTGGAGATGAGCCCTGCTGTTACTGCCCTGGGCACTGGTGGTGCAGCAAGACAACTCATCCAGCCCAAAGTGACAGCACTGCTGTTTAGGAGGACAACTCAGGGATGTCCTGTAGATCAAGAAAGTGTTTTCACAGCAGCAGCCTGCTACTGGTTACCAGCTCTTCTGGCAACCTAGCAATATTCAAGAGACTTCATTTAAAATAACAGTGATAACTGAGCCATCAACTTTATCACAGATTCACCACCACTCTAATGCTGATGGAGTATTTACCTTCACTGGTTGAGTTTTTGTGAAGTCTGATGAATGTACCAGAATAGGATCCAAGGCCTATAAAGTTTGCTTGTATATAGCTAAGACATTTTTTCCCTAAATGATCAAATCTTTCATAAAAATGCAAGACAGGATATTAAAAATCTGTACATATTTCTATAAAGTGAACAAGATCATGCATGTTCCCAATCTAATTAATTTTAGGTAAACATCAGCTTGAAATTTTAAAAAGATCATTGTAGACTGCTGCAATTAAGTTGTTGTTCCGGTTTCAGCAGGGATGGAGTTAATTTTCCTCTCAGTAGCCAGTGTGTTTTGTATTTCCTATGTGAAGAATGCTGATAAACACACTGATGTTATGAGTTGTTACTAATGAGACCAAGGACACTGTCCCGCTTTCCAGCTCTTGCTAATGTGCAGGTGCAGGAAGCTGGGAGGGATAGAGCCAGAATAATTGACCCAAACTGGCCAAAGAGAGTATTCCATGCCATAAACGTCACACTCAGTATATAAGTGCAGGTTGGCTGCGAGGGGCATCTGTCTCTCTCCCTCTCGCTCCTCTGCTTGCTGCTCGGTTTCATTTCCATGATCGCTGCTCAGGACAGGCTGTCACTGGGACATCAGGTGGTGAGAAATCATGCATTGTTCACTTGGTATATTTTAGTATCCTTACATTCTGTTGTTATTGTCATTTTCCTTCGCTATTCTAGCAAACTGTCTTCATCTCAACCCATGAGTTTTCCTTTCTTCCCATTTCTCTCCTCCATCCTGCTGGGAGGGGGAGGGGGCGCGAGAAACTGTGTGGTGACCAGGGGTAAACCACAAAAATTGCAATGGGCATTATCAAAGTACCTGAAAGGCACTGACCTGAGTAACAGAAATGCTGGAAAATAAACAATTAAAATATTTGTAGATGATCACTGTATTTGCTCAGTAACTGATGAGTATATTCAGTAAAGTTTCACTTTAAAATAAGGATGGGGCCATTAAAAATATCGTAATTACATGCTCAGAACAAATCAGGAAACTGCAGTCAATTGATGGGACATTCATATATATGCCTGTGGGTACTTCACATCTATAGCAGGGCATTTTCAGATAAAGGTTTTTGCAGTATTGTTCTAAAAATATATTCAAGAGTTTCGCAGAACTTTGTAAGAACAAAAACCTAAATTCTAGTCACTTCTAAGCACTGTGTTTGAAATCCAGAAGTCATATGCTAAAAGTGATCAACAAAATGTATTGACAAACTCAACAAGGCCTTCAGTTTTCACAGTGATCCAGCACCAGGGAAGCCAAATTTGTTATGTGTACAAGAAGCCTGTGGAAGCCCACAATTGTTTTCAATTTGTCAATTCATTCATTGGCAATACTTGTCTATTAATTAATAGCCCATAAGGTCTCTTCTGATCTCTGGCACCAACTCAAGCCAAAGACTTGATTTACGTGTTTCTCTCCTATACGACTTTCATATTAAATCCACATTTGTCTTGATGGAAACAAAATTTTAATTATCTCCAAATAGTCACTCAATACAATAATTTATTTTTCCAGCACAGGTTTCTTAATTGACTATGCATGGCATACTTTCCACTTTCAATTTTTCAGCATGTGTATTTTGCTTTCTCCACGACCAAACATATTTTCTTATGCCAACAGCCAAGCTACCTTTATGCAGCTCTACCTCCATTTTGTTTTGCATTTTTGTTACTTTTATTTTCCCATCTACTTTTTGAGGTCTTCTTCACTGTTGATCCCACCTTCCATAACTTGTTGTATTAAAAAGTTATCTGCACGCTGACCCACTTACAGAGCAGACATATACGTCCTCAAAAATCCTGCAAGCAAGAAGACAAATATACCTTTAAAGAGTACTCAGACCTATAATAACACGCAAGGGAATGCTATCAAACACAAAATTAGGATGTTAAGTTCACAGAATCTGTTAATATGTTTGAGTTCTTTTAATCCATCTGCAATTACCACGGGTTTTGTCATGCAGTTTCACTGTACAAGATGGACTTCCCTCTTTGATACTCCTTTCTGGGGGCGAAGAGAGTGGTGCAAAGAGAAGGATCTCTCCTACATAAAAATGCCAGAAAACCTAGATTCAAGCTACTCGAAGTCAGCATAAATTCAGTGAGACTGGTTAGGCTGTAAAATGACAGCCCAGTGATTAGGTGACATGAATGGAGAACCTGTACCCTCACTGGGCTGCTTGCTGGAACTCCAGTTTTGATTATTAGCCCCTGACGGGTCGGACGGCCCAAATATGAGTCACTCCAGTGTGAGTGAGTACCCACGCATTCTGAGAGGCACGGCAGAGCTGGGCACACAACACAGTTTTGCTTTGAGCTTGAAAATCTGCAGCACACAGGGTTCAGCCCACAAAACCTACAGAGACACTGACAGGCGTTCATATAACTTTCCACAGCAGCCCAGAGAAAGTGCTGATCACAACATGGCTTGCTTTGTTTCAGTCAACAGCTAGGCAAGGTCAAGCAGCTGGAGCAAACTGAATACATCCTGGTCTACAGTTACTCTGTAATACCACCGACATTTTTATCTAGATAGCTATCTTTAGAATAGGAAGTAAGCGCGTTAAGCAAAACCACCTCCCTTCTCTTTCTGCACCCTGATCTCCTTTACTTGCTTTACAAGTCTAATTGTCAGGACTAACCTATCATTTTATGAAAGATTACATCCTCTAATTCTGATAGATTACTTATTTGAAAAATTTCTCTCTTTTTTTTTTTTTTTCAATCTCTGCTTTTTCTTCCACACTTTTTACTTTCTTACCTGTCTACTCTTCAATACCTACCATCCACTGCAACAATCAACGCCAGCAGCACCAGTTTTGGAGGAAACCATACTGATGCTTTCATACAGTTGTATGAGAACTCACAACCATCATAAAAGAACAATATAAACTTTAAAACCCCCTCCCTCCCAATTTTCATGCTGATGAGATAAGAGCTGTCAGCAGCAGTCTGTTTTCCTTTTTGACAGAGATGATGCATGTTTCAGAAGATTACACTGAATATGTAATTACCTAAAGATAGGAACTAGCCCTTTGAAACTCTCCTTCCTGATTTATGGGGCATAAAAATCTCTCTCAGTCAAAAGAAGCAGTAAATAAGACTTCTGTTTCCTGAAAAAAATTATGCTCATAGATCAGTATATAAAATCCATTTCTCAGTGCACCTTTTAAAAGGCAGATCAGGTTTTGAATGACCTTGCATAAAAGAAAAACAGACACACTCTACCCCCAAATATTCTTTTCAAGAAAAACTTGATTAAAGCTGCTGTAGAAAGAACTTAGGACATTCTGAACAGAAACAGAAGTATACCATGCAAGCCCGATGCTATTAGACAGAGCATGCTGTTAGGTATCTCCTCAATAACTCCTGTTCCTGAAAAATGTGATATGAAAAAATGAAAAACAAAGTATGCTGGTTTGGTTTAGGGTTTGTTTGTTTTTTTTTTTCCCCACAAACAGAAATAATATCCATTTAAAAAGGAGCTCCCTATCGTTCAGTACCTTATCTGTATCTTAGAAGTAGATGTAATTATCATAAGCAATAATAATCAGTGCATTTAAGTACAGAATGAGTAACCTTCACCCTAAGGCTGAAGGCCAGGTGACTAACCTTAGAGATATATTTGCATGGTTACTTTTAAAATACAATTTATGCCACATATTTAATTGAAAATTTTTAGATTCCAAGTGTGTAACAGGGAAATAAATTAAACATAATAAACATGACTTATGGATATGACCTCAGAGTTAGAGCACAGGAGGGACCTGGCTGTGGAACAAACAACTTCTGGAGACGTTCCAGGACAACAAACTCTCTTTTTTTTCAATTAGATGATCTAACAGACCCCGTGACGATCCAGCACAACAAACAAATTGTCTGAGGCCATGCCAAATAGTAAAAAATAAACAGTAAAACATGATTTTTGGCTCTTAGCACTAGGAATTTACTCTCATTAAAAGGGGGGCTCTTCTGCAAATAAAATCCAGTACTGTAACACACAGTACTGCATTCTACCCTTATGATTACACTAAGATCCTCTTGTCCTAAAAACTGAAAAAAGTTTACTGTAGGAGATGAATAAGTTTAATACAGGAGATGAATAAGTTCATCAACACAGTGAAATGGTTAGCACGCTTCCAAGTCAGTCACATTTCAGTGTTTAGGAAGAAGACAGTTTGAAACCGAAATCAAAACAAACCCAAACCCTGTACAGGATTGTCTAAGGACTCATCGCTGTGTAAAAATAGCTCATGTGTTTGTTTGATCGTCGGTCATGACAACACATTACAGAAACCCGAAGAAAAATGGTGTGTGTATACATATATGCACAAACCCGAATACCTTTTAGGCACATGAACACACACGTGTAGACTTCAAAAGAATAAAAATATCCATCCCAGACATAAACTAAAAGGTGAAAGGAACTCACAATACCTCTAACTCATGAAGGAAACACAACAGCAGTTTAACAGCGAGAAAGCAGTGCTACAGGGGACCCAGCTGGCTGCTTGTCTCCTCGTGTACCCGGTGCACAGCGCCTGTGTTAGGAGTGCATTTTCCCTGACTTGCTTTCTCAGCTGAAAAGCTAATGAAGTCTCAACAAACAGACTTAAATTCAAACATCATTAATTCTGCTATTAAGGTATATCACTGAGAGGTTCTCCCACTTATATAGTTATCAAGTGCTTGGCAACAAGGACATTTATAATTCATTTCTCTAAAGAAGGAAAGAAAGACCAGAATTTTATTGCAGATCACTGGCTGCGTCATTCTTTACAGTTTTAAGCCCCAGAACGGCAGCAAGAAGATGAAAACCCCCAAATAAGTGCACAGTAAGCTGCTGATAAAATGGCATCAACAATTATGCTACAGGTCTATAAAACAGAATGTATCGATCAATCTTTCAAAGCACTACTTCTGATAAAAATTAGCAGGGGCCTTCAGATTAGGATAACATCAGGCACCTCTAAAGCTGTCTTGAAAATAAAGGCTTCAGTGAAGCCACAATCATTAATATGAGTACAGCTGCTGAATCATAGGCAAAGCACAGCAAAGGGGTGTCTCCTCTAAAAGTCAGGTTCAAGATATCAGAAGGCGTCAGCCTCAAAGCTCTCCTTTATCTCCTCCTCCCCTGTGGAGTGGACCAGGTAGGATCTGTTCCAGTCACCCACTCCGTGCAATCCTTTCCCTTCTTCCTCCACGGCGCCTCCACTTCCACACGCATTACGGGTCCAAAACCAGATGTTCCCCTGCCATGTGTCTGGCATGCTTCAGTTACAGGACAGCCAAGCTGTTACATGTTTCCTTTACAGAACCAAAAGCATATCCAGCATGAGATGCAGGACTGCATTTGGGCCACAGAAGACACATGCCTGGTCATTTGAGGGAGGGATTATAACGCATGAGACTCTTCCACAGGCACCTGAGGATGTGGCCTGAAGCCATGGCTGGAAGATGGGCATCACCATTCAGAGCAGTGTGGTTTCTGCAGAACGCATGAAAGGCGCTTCAAGCTGTAGATCACATTAAAAAAAATGGGATCTCAAGCTGCATGTGCAACGTTTTTGTTTTCTTGTTTAATTTTCCCCTGTTTAAAAGCAGCTTCTTCAGTTATAATAGTAAAGCTGAATACCATGCAAAGAACTGGAGAGCAGAAAATCATTGCTCTAAGGTGCCAATAAGCAATTAGTGATGTCCATTGTGGGTTCTCAAATGCAAAAAAAAAAAAAGACTGGTTTCCACAACAGTTGCTCCCTAAGCTCTCTGCTCAATGAAAGGGAAAAATAATAAACAATCAGTTAGTTTTGGGGATTTAGTCACCACATTTAGTGCAAGGTAGAAGCTAAATGTGCCATAAGGCTGAAGAATGCAACATTGTACAGTGTGAGGATTTTAACTCATCATCTTGGAGCTATATTTACACATTCAAACTATTTTCAACCGAGAAGGATTTCACAGTGCAGGCAGGAGATCACACTATGAGGAAGAACTCAACAGTCTACTTCAGAAACCACGAGACTGAGGAGCACTTGATGATGAATATTTAGTTAGTTCTAGGTTAGTATGGTGATGTGTTTGGCAAATAAAACAGTGATGGCAGCTGAAATTCTGGTGTGAATCAGCTGATGTTTTTTACCTTAAGACAATGACTTCCATGAATACAGACCTCACCCACTAAATCTCAGTACGTTTGGACTTGCGGAAAACAATAGTTCACTACCTAACGGTACATTCATTGTAGCACCACCAAACTGATAAGTGCCTCCACTGTCCTTACTGTATCACCACTGCAGCCACAACACACACATCGTAGGGAGGATGCTGCCCACCACCCTCCTGCTGCTGTTTCTCCATTTCCAGTTTCTTCTGCTTTCCCCAGAAGGCCTCTGACCCCAGCATTGACCCACCCACTTCTCACAGATTACATGGTATTTTTCTCAAGCAATGTTCAGCTGCAAAATGGGTTGGGACCAACTGCTGCAGGTGAATTCCTCCCTGACAACAGGGCATTAAAAATCATGGGATTGCAGAAGGGGAAAGAACTGACGGGCCAGAGCTGACTTACGGCAGCACTGGAAGAAGCTAACGCAGACCTAAGGAAGACAAGTTAACACAAACATGGACTCATTCATAAGCAGACATGAAGTGCATCTCTTTTTCCTCTCTCTTTTTAACTATCCTACCTACAAACTTATGTTGAATCTATATTTGCAGTACTTACTAAATTATGCAATTCTCACTAAATCTGAATCAGAAAAGAGGAAAGGTAAATTAGGTCATAAGGAGACAACCAACATCACAATCAATCAAGCTTTAATGATTTTTAAAAAATGAAGTCATTCATCAGCAACCAGATTTTTTTTTTCTTAATCTCTGAAGAATACCTGACAACCATTGTGGTCAGAAGTGGCATAATTTTTCCTAGATACCTCCTGATCAAATTAATATTTAATTTCAACATTCCTTTGATCCCCTCTCCCTCTACAAATACCATCTCTTAAAATCTGTAGTACTGACATCAAAGCAAGGTTCCAAATTTTCTCTCAAAATCTATGGATGTGTACGTATTTAATTTTAAACTACTGACATTTTAAGAGGCATCTCTAATCTATTTACCAATTTTTTGTTTCAGCTCTAGCTCACATGTTACTCAAAAGCACAAGTATGAAGGCAACTGTTAACAAAACTGTTTAAGTATTTAAAGTAAGATTTTAATTCCAAAAAAAGCTTTGGTAGATAAGAGGAGATAACACAGAGAACAGTGAGATGGAGGGAGGTTTAATGCAACACATCAAGAGGAACAGAGACTGAAGGAATACACACCTGGCCAGACCTCAGAACTGCATTCACTGGGGAAGAAGCGCAACAAGTGAGATGCTGAACAGGGACAAGCAGCGGCGTGAAGACTATTGTGAGAGAGCAGCTGAAATGGTATTTGCCTCACATATCCAAGTTAAAATTGTTCAAATTAAGGTCAGCATAGACAAACCCTCACCCAAGCAAGCCATTCTGGTGTTTATCTGTGTTTATTATGGATTTTTAACTGTAATTTTTATAGATGACTTCCTTGACCAGAAAGGACAAAATCATCACTAACTCTGTCACACAAAGAGAAATGTTAGAGATTGTTCTTGGTTAGAATTAAGAATGTTTTTACACACTTAGCAGTTGCCAACCCTCCAAAATGAAAAACTGCCTCCTCAGCATCTCCACAAAGCCAAATTTCTACTGTGATATGTAAATAGATAATGCCCTTCTATGTAAAAGGGTACTTTTCCAATAGATCAGAAAACAAAACAAAATATATGGGCTTTTCTGGATTGCCTCAAAGTTTGGCACTTTTATTGGAGACTGAGGTGCAGGGAGGGAGAGGAAGCTGGTAACATTAATGTTCCCAACTTCAGCATCTGTAATTAAATGCATATGTAAATCTGAAATACAGCTTTTTCTTTCCCCTCCCAAATTTAACTCTTCTAAATGTTGCTATCCTTTTCCTGCAATATGAAAGTGACAGATCAAACCATTGCTCAGACTGTGAAAATGTTCTCTGTCTCAACACTTTCCCCCATATTTAGAGTACTGCACTCACCATACAGTCAAAAAAGTGAAAAGAAAACAAGATTTAGAGTCCAAATGTCAGCCCAGGCACAGGCTTTATACTCATGAGACAGTGCATTTGCAAAAACTATATATCCAAATTAATTTCTAGCTTATCAGTTTTCACTTGAGCAGAGTGGATGGAAGAAGCACTGAATTTGAACTGTGTTCAATCAGTATCAGTGTGCCTAACATGAGTGGCAGAAATTTGAAAAACAGTAAGAAAAAAGCTACAATTGGCATCTGTAGACTTTTTTTTTTTATTTTGAAGAAATGTTAGCAGAGTATAACGAAATTCTGAAGAATCAAACTACTTCTGAAAAGAAAACAAACTGCATAAATGAATGCATGCTTGCAGGGCTGAGAAAATTAAAGAAGGAAGAAAGGAGCTAACAAGAAAAGGGGATTGAAGCTACAGTGAAAAATTATGGGAATAAAAGGGCGATGCTCAGGAACAGTAAAATTTAGCGCAGATGGAGGAAAGAAAGGAGAAGATCCTGATCCAGATGCAGAAAATCCAGATGACAAAGAAAATAATACAGTTATTTGACAGAAGAAGGAAATTAGTGGGAGGAATGCTTGTCAGCTCCACATTCCCTTCCCTTGAATGTAGGATCACAGTAACCCTTTCCTTTAAGTTTCCTTTTAATTTTCTTTAAGACAATCTCCCTGCTCCCCAGATGCGAGTGTCACACTCTTCGTTACCGGTAAAACCAGGAAAGGGAGCGAGGCTTGTGGCTGTGGAGGGGAGAGGGAGTATAATGGATTTGGGTATTATTTAGAAAAGCCTTGACCCTTTATGTAGTTTTAATCTCTTCCCTGAGCAATGTGTGTTTCACGATCTAGGGCAAAACTAAAGAAAATCTTGGTGTTAGAGTCCTGGTACTCAGGGACTACAAATCTAAGTGCTATCAAATATGTACTGTGTTCTTCCCTGTAGAATGAAATACTTGCCAATTTTCACAGTCTCTTCACTCTTATGCCACTAACAATACACTTTTCACTAACATCTCATTAAGCCTACAAACCACAATCACCTCCCCTTCATTTCTGACAGCGATTTATGAAATCACATCTTTTTGTTAACATATGCATGATCCTCTGCATCACATTACCATCCCAGCTCTGCCAACTTATTCCAGTTGTTCCCCGCACCATTCGGTAGAGCTGAGGGTGGCTGCAATATTCCCACAAAGATGTCCAGACTGCTGCTAGCACTTACTAGGGACAGAGCAAAGATGGCATGTGTTACGTGTCTCACATGTTTCTCACTGAATTTTATTAAACTCACCACTCTGCAAGACCATGAACTATCATCACAAATCCTCTGAATGTGCCACATCTGGACTGCAAATTCTGGGCTATGCCTCCTAACATGTAGCACATCTCATTACAGCTGCCAGATTTGAAAGAGGGGGCAAGTCTTGAGATTCGTCTACAATTATATTAAAGGTACCTAAAACATTCTAACCAGTAATTTGCAAACTGACCCCAAAGATGCAAGATCTGGTTTGGATTGTGAGCATCACATGTAGTAAATGTATGAATGACAACTTGGTATAAACTAAATTAAGGACTGTATCAATTCCAACTGCATATGCATGTATTTTTTCTGCCAAATTTGTTTGTCACAGATTTAGAATTTTGCTGTTTGAAAAAAAAGGATGCAGTTATTTTCTTCCACATCAGCAGCCCGTGAATTTCTGATGCAGTCATTTGAACAGAAGTCCTGTCCCCACTATTTGCATGAATTACATAAATACAACCTATTGCACAAATTACAGAAATTGTACATATATATACACAGTGTATTATATAAATCATTGAGCTACCCAGCTAGGAGCAAAGACAATGCTTTAAGTTAGCAGTGATTCAATGCTTCAGCAGACTGCTGTGAGAACTGCTCTGCTGAAAACCAGGTTAAGCTGAAGAGTGAAAAGAAATACAAAAAATAAGGCAAAGACTCTGCCTACATAAAATTCCATGTAGATTTTGGGAGAGAGAGAGTGTTCATTGTAGACACAAATCTTCAGCTAGCAATTATATTCTCCTTAGTTTTTCCTCTCTCTGAGTAAGCAGTTATTCTTCTATTTCTCCTATCAAAAATAAGCCAAACTAACTCTGCCACATTTCAGCAGTGAGCAGCATCAATACATTTCCCTCCATAAAAATTCTCGTGACTCTTACTTATTGTGATCCTGTATTATACATTAATTTTGCCTTGAAAGAGTATTTTAATATTTATGATAAAATCAGAACTTCTTTTAGAAAGGCATATGGAATAAGTTATACAATATATTCTTAAGACTAGGAAATATTAGTGCTTTACTCAATATTGGAAAATAAGGAAAATGTGAAGAAAGTAATGGCAAAATGGTGCCTTAAGTCCAGATTGGAATCACTTACACCACTTAACTGGATGAATCAAAACTTGGAGATGAGCTTAAATTTCTGACAAAGTTTAGCTCACTCCAAGCCAGAAAAGCCTCAAGCAACTCCACTGTTCTGAATTGTTTTAGCTTTTCTAAACAAATCAGAACAGCAAGTGCTATTGGAGGCATAAACAGATTTCCTATTTAAAATGCTCAACTTTAAGGCTATTGACCACATTCCCTCCCTTCCTGTCCCAATTTAAACTTGGCTTTCACAGCTCCTGCTGAAATCTGAGGTGACCCAACTTTGAACCAAATTTAGTTTTGTCTGCTTTTAATTTGATTGGACTGGCTTTCAAAACAAACCAAGCAAATCCTCACAACACGGGGATTTCAAGTTGCTGAACTTGTTTTGCATAATCTCACCCTTTTTATCCTAACATTACCCCTTACTCAGGACTGAGAAAATTATGAAAAATACATTTTCAAAAAGAGTTTTTCTTTAGAGATTAGAAACTGCTTAAGAAAATGAAAGATAAGAATTGAAAATTAAATCAATATGCTTGTCAACACTTTCAAGTAACACTCAATATGTACAGGGGATATGTGGAAAATGTGGCCCAAAGCTAGAGCTATTACAAAAAAAAAATACTCATTGATAGTGGAAATAACCTCAAATGAGGCAGCTTTCAAAACCATCAGTATGATAAAGGTCCCTCTTACCACAGTTCAACCAGAAGGTGTATTTTCACAACCCAGCAATTTTGAGAGTGCATATTGCCTTAGCTACAGCCCTGCTCTTGGATGCCCCACCAATTTTTCCTCCATTGTGTTCCTGGCAAAGTTTAGTAAGTCTTGTTAAAAATAGCCCAGTATGGTTATTAAGCAGAACTCAGACAGCTATAATACTCCTATTTCTGTGACAAGTTCAAATTGATTCCTCCTGGGAAGAAATTGTCCTTACCCCATATGCACTGCTGTTGTTCCAAGAGAAGCCCTGCCACAGTACAGACTACTCATCTGAACACCAGTTTCCTGCCCTCCTTGGCATGAAGTGGCACACGTTTAAAACATCAAGGAATGAGCTATTACCTGATACATTTTACTGGTGAAAAAAATTCCTACATCCTTGAAGAATGAATTCTTACTCTTACCGCTTTTTTTCTGAACTAGCGATCCTGCTCTCTTCTGTTGCAGAAAGAGAAAGAGAGTAATTATTCCTGTCAAGAAAAGTTAGAAAATGGAGTCTCTAGTCAATTTTTCCCTTAGCTTGCTCAGATTTACCTTATGCTTCGATAAATACAATCTATACCTCAAGGCAAAGAAAAGCTTCTACTGACCATAATGTGCCCAGGATTTTACTCTTACTACTCATCTATTTAGAAAACAAGGAGAAAATAGTACGTTTTGAAAATGAAGTTTTAAATTATCAGTCTCTGGACTGAGTATCTAAGGTAGTCTAAGCAAAGAAGCAGCTTGCATCTCAAGCAATTACTTGAAGTGATAGGCTAATTCTATAGTTCTAAAGTTTTGCGTCCCATATGCAGGTAATAGAATAGCTATATCTATACCTGGGCTAGCAGTAAAGAAATTACAAATATTTACTTTGCTATATTATTCATAATATACTTCATTGCTCTGGCAGCAGTGTGTTAAAATCAGGCAAATGGCAAACCAGTTAACCATTAACCCCTGCTATTTCTGCTATTGCCAGTGACTCAGCTGTGGAATACCACCAGCACTCCTGCAGAAGCAATGGTTAGTCCAGCCAGTGCTTTTAATGTTCCTACTTCCTCTAAAGTCCAGCTTTTTTAAGATTCTAGCTACTAGTCTTCTCCAAAGCTGCTTCTTGCTGTACAGTCGGGTTCTAGTTCCCCCAGGTAAAAGCATGCTCCTAAGGTTGCTCTGCGCTACCCTCTGTGAATTTTTTTTTTTTTTCCTTCTCCAGGTTCAGCGCACTTTTGTTATTTCTTTCCCATACACTTCACACAGGAACAGTTTCCAGCACCAAAATAGCTCTTCCACCACTGGGAAAAGAGAAAGTAGACCCATTTTCCTGTACGCTTCTTGAAATGGTCTTCTTGCCAAGCATTGTTTCTCATCTGTTGTGGAACATGACACCCTATTTAAATGTCAACAGGAGTTCAACTCAGGCAACCAGCGTATTTTTGAAGTGGCTCTACTCCGAACTTCTTCCCTACTACCGGCAGGTTACTAAGAGACGACGTTTACAGTCTCTGGATTAATAATAATCCTAATGTGCATGTTATTTTAACCTTTATATACACCAAAATTAGAGGAACCGTTAAACTAAGAATTTCTCATCTGTGCAACAACAGTTGGTACTACGCTACGTACCTGTAGCACAGAATAACTCAGTAGTCTGTGAACTGAGTCCCCTGGGCATCTGTGCCGTGGCTCGTGTAGACTTACTTAAAAAGTGAGAGGATCTAACACAAAAGGTTGAACCTGCAGTGGCAAGGCTCCAAATGTGTGTTACGAATGTTAAAGAATGAAAAATTTACATTAAAAGGAATACATTAAGAAGTATTGTTTAGGTAGCTTCTAAAGAACTACACACTTATCAATTTCACAACACTAGAAAAGTGTGAAAAACCCTCACTTAAAAAAGTAGAGGAATACTTAAACAGAATAATACTTAAATATTACTAATTTATTCAGTCTAACATTTCTTTGAATGTTTGCTCAAGTGATCACAGTTGATTATTTTAATAGGGTGTACATTTTTATTTTTTAAAAAATAGTTACACTCTAGCAAACATAATTATTAAAAATTAATTGGAAAGGACTTTTTATAAATCTTTAAATCCTCAAGCTCTTTGATTAGCTTCCAAGAGAAAGGTAAACAAATAAACATTCATTAAAACCCCAAATAATGTGTGTAATTAGTACAGCATTTTAATATAGTTTCAGAAAAATATACCTATTTAAGGTCTCAAAATGCTTTGTCTTTACCTGTTTTGGTTTTCTGCTTTTGTATCATAATTGCCAAAAGTCAACATTTGAGAGGAAAACCTAAAGTAGTTTTTCTTTTTGATTGTTTGTTTATTTTTAGAGTTTCTCTGCCTAAGGAAGCCCCGCTCTCAGTGAATACACCAATGTTCTCGAAGTAAAAGATCAACTGCATGGCAATTGACAGCTGCAGCAAAAGAGTTGTTAAGAAGATCAAAGATGATTTGCCATACCAATGGTTACCTTCCACTGCCACCTCAGTGTACTGAGAATATTTTGGGGGTGTCTTTGGGAAGAGGATTTTCTGTTGCCCAAGCACACAGTCAAGAAGTGTCAGGCTCTAGGAAAGAGTCTCTCAGGAGACTTCAAGGTTCAGTACTTGGCCACAGAGAAGACATTGACACAGTATCAGCTGCAAGCAAGCCTAACTCTTAGAAGCCAAAGGATTTCCTATGCTGAAATATCAGGATTTTGGTAACACTGCAAGTTGTCAGGGAGTTATTTTTCAGATAGTGTTGGTAACGCCTACTTTTGTTTCAAAGCTAACATTTGGGAGATCTTTCTTATGAAACCACATAGCTAAAACTCACTAGCATATTTCTCATATGTGCTTCAAAGCTTGCTTCAAAATAGACACTAGAAGACATAGAAGTATGTTCCAAAGAAGATACATACAACCTTTAAACCAAGAACTCACAATAAAAAAAAAAAGTCTTAGTTGAGAGTATACAATACCTTAGGAGAAATAAAAAGGTTTAATGGGAGGGTAATGTACTGAAATAATGCAATTTATTTGACAGTCAAAGGTGGTTGAATAGGAAGAAAATAGTCTATATCAGCCATGAGAAAGCGGAACGAGACAGCAATACCTCCTACAAGGTGCTTTCAGGTCTTTAACAAAAGCTACGCTTCTGAAAATCTCTGCAATTCATGGCTGACAAAATCAGAACAACATAACTGATAAACAATTGCACACCTAGAAAATTTAATATAGTACAGTAACTTGCAATTTGCGCATACTCTTCCATTTTTTCTCAGGAAATGTTTAATTTGTTCTCCCAAGACGAAACAGTCTTGGGTCATCATAGATGATTATTAAATCACAAGAACTAATCTCAAATAATAACTATGGACTCTGCTAAACAAAGCAGTGACAAATAAGGATTATAAAAACAAAATATATGCCAGAACAATCTTATTCTGCTCCTTTGTGTAGACAGGAAGATCTAAGACTGTAACTGAAGACCGGTGTATCAGCTTTTCCATAGGTCATCTAACTCCTTTCAGTGAGCTAGCCAACTGCTTTCAGGAGCCAAGTTAAAGACTGTTTTCTCCTAGTCCTACTTCATCTTCACAAAAGCTGCGTGGAAGTGTTTCCATACGACACAAGGACAGCAGCAAGGAAAAGCCTACAAAATCAAGTTCCTGGCCAAATAATATGAGTAAACAGATAGACAAGAGGAGAACTGTGGACAGACAAAACAGCTTCTCTTATTTCAAGTATTTGAACATTGTTTTGGAGAACTAGTCTACCCTCATCTCTAGATCCCACTGTAGAACCAGAGTCTATCCTCACCTCTAGATCCCACTGTAAGTTGGCCATTTGATGGGTGTCCGATTTGAGAAACAGCGACACTTAGATTAAAAAAAGTCTGGTTGAATACTTGTTTGGTTGTTTTTGAATTTAGAAAGAGTGTCTAAACATTTGCTCTATTACTAAAATATTGTAAATTTGCTAACAAAATTAGTAATCATTAATTCTTGTACTATACAAGCACCTCCTGGTTCTGTAACACTGCATACTAGAAACCTCTTCCCTTGATATTAGCACTAATGAAACCCTAAAATATTTCATTCACAAAAAAAATGCAAATACATAAAACCTCAAGTAAGGTTACGCGCCTTACACAAGGTGTGACTTATTTCTTTTGATCTCCACTTACTTTGCATTGTATATCACCAGAACCACAGTGATCTGAAATTGTTTTACAAATTTCTGAGAAAAAGCACAGCTGAACTTGACTCACGTCTCATAAGAATACTTAAATTACCAGGATTTGAAGTGTTGTATGGCAACTCATTATCAAGAACTATGAACTTTGTATTAAATTGTTATGCATCCATTTCACTCGTATTCAAGGTCCAAATTATTTCTCCCTCTCTCTCAAAAGCTTTAGCTAAGTTATTTAAAAAACCCACCCTTCACTGGCTTCCATTTGTAGATCTAATATTGCAAAATGCCTTAACATAAATAAATGTACGTAGTCAGCAGAAACTGGTGCCTGATTTGCAGGAACAGCAAGCACTCACAGATACACGCAAAGCCAAGGGAAGGGGAGGAGGGAGGGAGGGAAAGCTGGCCGAGGGGGCAGGGAAGGAAGCTGTGCTCCGAAGATATGGTACAAATTTTGTAATTGTTTAAAATTTGGCAAACGACAAACATCTGGCAACCTCCACAGCAGCAGGTTCTGAGTCCTGCCTGTGTTTCGGTCTCTTATGCAATGCAGCAGGAAGACAGTCACACATCTGATACAGCCTGAAATCACATTGCATTTCAGTAGTAACAGCTAATAATAACTCCTCCACTTCCCAATCAAGGAGAAACCAAGCCTAAACATACAAGAACTTCAGTTTTGCTAGCTGGTGTGCCAACATGGAAAATCCAGCCTCAAAGAGTCTCATGGAACTCGAGAGAGTAGACATATGAGTAAACTACCTCTCCCTTGTGCATGTTTAATGAATATACATTTTTATGGCCACAGATTTGAAGAGAATCTTTTTCTCCTCGGAATCCCATCTCCAAGGAATTTAGGTCTGCTTAAGCTTTGCTTTCCACATTTCTCTACTAATTTAGAAACTATATATATATAGCTAATAAATATAACAAGCCACGTAAAGCATAAGGCATGCCAAACTACCTTCTCTTTTCAATATTTTTAGATTTGGTTTAATATACTAACATGGTTAGACCATGGTTAGGTAAGGGCATCTCTCACTGCAATAAAAAGGGCAAGGTTTAACTTAAGCTGTAGGTAGTGTGGAGGTTGGTGTCTTCTATAAAAAGGAGTTACCCAATTTAGCATTTTTAAATTTAAATATGGAATTTGAACTCTATTTTAGGGCTGTTTTCAGACTTGAATGAGCGAATACTTGATTTGAGGCCCTTGGAGCTTTAGAACACTTTTGAGAATAATTTTCTTTTGTGAAAAAAATGTATTTCTCATTTAAGAAATTATATTAAAAATGTCTCTGATATTACAGCCTTCACACAAAACTTTTCTGATGGATTTTTCACTCTAAGGACAGAGTATTTTTTTAAAGATTTCAATCACGGTGTGTTTTTCCATCCTAAGATTATCTTTAGAAAATTCATTCACTGTCTTCTCTTCATTTGAAGCTAATGGACTAGAAAATTTAAAGAGGCATGAATGCTATTTGGGGGATGGGGAAAGAAAATATCGGGCAGTGGTGGATGGAAAGGCAAAAAATACTACTCACCACTCCTCAGAGGAAGTGACAGACTGCAGAACGCACTGAAAACAATTTTATCATGTAAAAATATTATTCTATGATTTGCTTAATTTAATTTTTATTCTATTGGCAGAAAGCATTTGAGAGATCTTGTATTTCTGGCTTTCTTTAAAGCTGAGGAAAGAAAGTTTGCTTCTTGCCACGGTTAGAGTAGACAAGGCAATCTGAACACAGGCCTCAACCAACCAACCTCCCCACTCACCCAAATTAATATAATTCCAAGTAAACACCTGGCACCTGGCTTTCATGGTATATTTCAAATGCCAATTTACAATTTTTTTTTTAAAAAAAGTCATCTTCTTTGAAAGTACATGGATCACTTCATGCTGAACTACATAGTGAGCAAAAAGGGTGACACAGTGATGTCCCGTGACACATATTTGCCAAGTATTTGTTGTAAGAGATTGGGAAAAAAAAACACAATAAAAAAAGGTAATGTACCTCATACAGCAAACACACTGTCCTTTCTCCACTTTCTACAAAGAAAAAGAGAAATAAACACTGTTCTCCACAGTTTAAACAATTTAGCAGGTGAAATATTGTTAGCTTAATATAGTCCTTTTCCATCTAGTGCCAAATACTCAAATTTATCACAATGTTGTTTTAAGATCTCATCAACACGGTCCCTGAGAGGGCTCTTCAGACGTGCCATGCATTGCAGTACCCCGTCCCATGCCAGCGGGACGGGCACCCAGCCGGCGCTGCACCTCCCGGGTCAGCCTTTTACAGGAGCAGCAAGATAAGGATCGTTATTTGGCCAGCGTAAAACTTCCTGCTCTGATGTCTGCGGGTGCCCACAGCCACCTGGCCAGGCCAAACTGGCCTGCTGGGGACCCACATGTCTGACTTGGCAGACGGGAGGAAGTCACCAGGGGATATAGGCAGTTCTATAGCACATGGGGCTCCGTCAAGTGCTGTAGGGTATGGGGCTCTGTTGCAGGTGAGTGTGGGAATCGTGTTGGGGACCCTGTTTGCACATCGGTAGGTAAGAGCAGTGCAGAAGGAGAGCAGAGAGGGCATGTGCTGGGCAGGTGTGCATTGGATGGCAGTGGAAAAGGGAAAGAGGAGCGCAGGACTGTGTTTTGCTTTGGAAAGAGCAAGACCTGCAGTTGGAAGGGAGAGAGGACAAGGTTACATCGCTGCGTGCGACAGAGAACAGGCTGGGGTTCAAATTTGGAAAAGTCAGAGGCGGGAGAGCATGGGGCTGAGGATGCTGAAATGGTCACCCTGGATCAGGGAGATGAACGGGATCTTGAAGAGGATCAGTTTCTACTTTGGAAGAGAGAAGCTGCATGAGTATGCTGGGCTACCATCTTAGCCTGGGATTTCCTGGACAAAAATAAATGCACGTGGCCTTTCCTCCTCTGCTGGTCTTACTGCAGCTGCACCACACAGCTGATTTACACCCATGCACAGAAATGCCTGGGATTGTTCAGTTTATGGCAGCCTGACCAGAGGTACTGTACAACAGCTTGAACAAGCTTCCAAAAGTTTAGAAATCCTTAAGGAAAGCTTAGAGCCTGCTTTATGCCTGAAAATGCTGTCAAAGCCAAGCACGAATGCCTACTTGCTGCTGCTGACAGCAGCAGCTAAGCAAACTCGGTCTGGAAATTCCTCATCCATCCTTTAGCCGAAAGGCGTAATTTCTACATGGGGAAGAGTTAGAGAAAGACGACAATACCAGGCATGTTAACATAATTACACAGCAAAGCCTTCAATCGCAGAGAAAGCAACTGCTGCCTGGCCATCCAGCCCCAAAACACACGCAGAGGACAGATGAAATGTCTGCTACGGTGAACAGGGCTTCACATTATCCCCAAAGTGATTTAGATCCCCTCAGAGGCTCTGCAGCTGCCAAAATCTATTCTTAGCTATTTGAAAAAGTTACAGCATGTTTGAAGATGGTATGCTTTTCTCGTTCATAAACATAATTTTTATTTTAGAGGAGAGTTACATAAAGTGCATTATTGTAAGCCATATTTAGTAAGCCTCTAAGGAAGAGATGCAAATCCATTCCACACTTTACCAAAATATTTTTAATAAAATAAGTTTAGAAAACATAAAGGTACAGTTTCAACTTAAAATCCTAACACTGCCTTTTTGCAGCCCATACAGAATTCCACCCTTCCCCTAAAATGAATTAACCTTTCCTACCACATATCAAAAAAAAAAAAAAAAAGGGAGGGGGGAGCCATTTAAAAGATTCTACTACAGCAGCCACAGGCTTCATGATATGGTTTTGTCTTTCTTTGAAATGCAGTATAAAACCAGGTATAGCCATTTTTTTTTCTTTTTGTTATGCACACTCCTATAATGTGAGTTACAACACAGTTCCAATCCTTATTTGAAACCTCTAGCCACTGACACAAACAAATGAGATTCATAAAGATATGCCAAGTGAAATGGAGAAAAAAAAGGTGCATGCCAGAGATAGTAATGCAAAAAGTCATCTTGGACAGTTTAAGCCTCAGATCCGAGCAAAACTTCCTCAAAAAAATGAAACATGGTAAACAGGTAAAAGTAGCACAGTAAGCACTTTACAAAACATAAACACAAAAGTATTAGTTCACAGAATTGAACGGAAAATATTGCCGCACATTTCATAAAACTGAAGCCATCTGTTCAAAAGATCTACAATGGGAAAATACAGATGAGAAAAAAACGCCCAACATCAGAATGTTTCATGAAAGGGCATTACTGAGGGAAGAATTTCTTTCAGAGGATTTTCTTTTTGGAGCCAACAGTATTAAGGATGATTGTGCTTACGTTAAAACGCAGACAGCACGCTGCTTAAAACATGTTAGGGAACACAGTGTAAGAAAAATGACCACACATCTACTGATTACAGTAACAGGAAATTAAATTATACACACAGTTCAGCCAAGGAAAGATCCCAACCAGTTGGCAGGACTGTTCTGGTACCCAGTGTATGTGGCGATTCTCCCCATGTTCCTTCTCCTGTCAGGAAAGTGAAGCTTCTCCTGGGGTAATGCAGAGGGGGAAAGAGGGACACAGGAAAAGTAAACCTATATCAGTGAAACACTGATTGCTTTCAGGCATCTACTTCAGCTGCTTCCTAGAAGCTGTTGTTTTATGGTAGAGCCTAAAATCGGGCATTGTGAATACCTTTAATTTATAATTTTATTGCTAATTATGTAAAACTAGTTCTGTTAATTTAATACATTTACAGTAATTTTTCTTGAGACGGACATCTATGATCTATGCCATGTTTTACTAATCCCCTGTCCTGAAGTACTGGTTCAACCATCTGCCACAGGGGTCTTCACTAGAAATTTCACTGTATTTAATATTCAAGTTCTTCCTTTTCTAGACAGTTCACTATCACTTTTTCAATATCAAATACCTGCACAACTTGACATGAGTGCATTTTGAAGATTAAGTCTGTTTTGGATACTAAAAGAACTCCCAGAGTCTGTTAGATTGCGATGCTGTAGCAAAAATAGTTATGGAGACCACCCTGCCTCTTAATAATGCACCTCACAAGAGTTTAAACTCATCTAACCTCACAAATGCAAAGTATCTTAGAAACCAGAACTGAGATTTCTTACTCTGATTTCTTTATTCCTACTTTTGATTAGTAATTTCTTAGATTTTAAATATTTGATATTATGATAATCCTATATTTAAAAATGAAAACTGTGAAATACTTAAAACTGACTCCCAATTTTAATTCCCTCTTACAATAAATGTGTTCCATTGAAAAGTAACTTTTTTTTTGGACAGAAAAGCAGACAAACAGCTGTTTTCTACTAATCCAAACATTATAGTTGCATATTTTGCTATACATGCCTTGATACTTCTGATTTCTTCAACTCCATGAATTTTCATTTTAAAAGGCTGTAAGAACAGGTAAGTTACGTGATAAATAAGACATCTACGCTTACTAGGCTTGCTGAGGAACTCATTCTCTAGAGTTCTGGCATACTTATTTCGCTTCAGAGTTTGGTTCAAGCAAAATATATTTTTCACCAAGTTATTCATTGTGGTTTGGAAAAATAACTAGAAAGGACTTCTAGTGTTATCCATTTTAAGGAGTTTAGCATGTTTCTGTACTAATTTAGTATGTCCTTGTATAAATCTTTTCAGGTTCCCCTTTTACCATATGTTGAACAAATTAAAAACCTATTATACATACTCAGTATTTCCTCAATGTGGTATTTTTGACATAATTATAGCTTCTTTTAAAAATAGACAAAATCATGTTTAGTGTTTTTCCACAAACTAAAAGAAAACAAAACAAAACAAAATCTCTTCTAAAGCCACATGATCTTCCAGATGAATTACAGCAAGCAAGGACAGAAGCCTTTCAAAGTCTGATAGCCCCTTCAAGACAGACATTAACACAGTAAACACAGTCTGAACCGAAATGAATTTCAAAGGTATAACTAAGAGTAGCCTATTCTGGATTTGCCTTTACATTTTAATTTATTTCAGTCTAAAACTGGAGTGCTACAGTATCTTGTATAAATTCATACATTACATCTTACTAGAAAGCAAAGTTCATATTACATTCAGGAATTAAAATACTGATGTTCTTTTTTTAACTTAGAATCAGTATTCATTTTGAATGTGGATGATATTGCAGGAAAGAGAAAACACAAAAATTTAAATAAGGTTATACTACAGGGCAACGCATTAACGTTATGCAAGGCAGCATATCCACTTGAAGCAAGAACACCCATTTATTGTTTCACAGTGTCTAAGATTAGAGCACTACATATATGTGGACCTACAGGTTTAATGACTTCTGGGGGTTTTTTTTGGAAATTCAGTAAGACCTTCCACAGTAATTTAGAATATGTGCTTTCTAAAAGTATGCTATGTAAATAAAGTCTATTAATACATGGCTAAAGGCAAAAGGTCAGAAGACAAGTATGCATAGTCTTCTGCATAAAATGTCTAAAGCTACAACACATCTACCTGACCATTTATGATACTCAGAATCTCAAGAACTGGCCCTGCTATAGGGCCATATTCGATTTTTATGGTCTAAGTTGGTACCTCAAGCAAATCCTGGACTTTGGTCCTCTGAATGACACCTCAGTGCTCTGCATCACCACTTGGACAGAAAAAGGTTTTCAATATGAATATGAAGAAGTGAATAATTCTGAGTTCCTAAGAAGTTTCAAGCAGCAGCTACGGGTAGGCTCCTGAGTGCTGTTTTGTGAAACAAGTCCATCCATAAAGGAAGTCACTGCTCAGTTAAAGAAAACAATTTGTATCTTGCTTGTACTTTAATGTTTCAGTTAGAACATTAAAACAACATTGAAAGTTCCAGATTCTTATTAGGTAGTTTGTTTATTTTTTCTTCTTTGGGTTGGCATGAACCAGTGGTATATAAAAAAAATGTTCTGAATAAGTAAATTTTTAAGACATGGACACATAATAGGTGAAGAAATAAGTGTCCCCTACGGAAAGGAAAAACAAAACAAAACAAAACAAACAAAAAAAACCCCAAAAAACAAAACTCCAGATAAAACCACCTGCAGGGACAATTCAAAATGGAAGGTTAGACAGAATCTGACGCTGTCTCAAGGAGGAGGGGACTGCAAGACATGAACAAAGTTACCAGCTCATGAAATCACAATCATTCAATAGGCAACCAGTTCAGCAGAGTCCAGAGTACGCTCATAGTGCTTGTTCTGCTCCAGAGGCCATAAACATGACATGCTGATCTATGTGAGCATGTCAGAAAAGAGCAAAAGTCATAACTCTGAATTGTTCCAGGAAGAACGGCAAGGTCAAGGGCATCGCCAATGGCTGAGGTTCCTGCAATGGCAGGAAATGTGTTAGCGAACTCGCCGGCAGCACACACCAGCTGCGTACCTAGAATAAGGCCATAAACCACAAACAGCAGCATATTAGACATCTATATTTTGTCTCTAACCGAATCTTCTGCATAATCACAAATACTTCCTTAAAAAACAAAATTACATGCCTGAACTCCAGTTATGCACTAACTGTAATTAAAAAAAAAAAACTTTTAAAAGGAAAGAGAATTCCCCTTTGATCGCCTCACAGTCAGGAACACTGAGACTGAATCAGTATCAGATAAATACAAAGAATATAAAGTACAAAAATGAACAGTCTTGCTGCCTTCCAAAACTCATTGGATATGTCAACATAGATAAGGATCCATATCACAGATATGGGGTTTTTTTTTTCCTCCTAGAAACTTCCTAATCCATCATAAAGTGTTTTGTGCAAGCTTGATAATGCAAAGTAATTCAAGCTCACAGCGAAATGGAAGGCCACTCCAATCAACACTGTTCAGGTGGATAAAAAGCTTTCAGTTTCTATCCTGCATTTACTTGTGACCAGCCTACTTGGAATTTCTCTAACACGTAAGTCAAAAATTAAAAGCCACAATGTCAAGAGGTCAAACCACTGTTTACATAGCATTTGGATGATCTAGGTAATACTTAAGTGGTTGTGTTATTCATTGGTCACTACCCCACCTATTACTACAATGTGTCAAACCTGATTGTTGAATATAGAATTTCAACAGAAAGGAGAAAATTCAAGTATTAGGTAGATTCCAGATCCCTTTAATACATTTTACAGGAATTACTAACAAGAACTGACGGGACTTGCTCAAATCAATACTGGAGTAGAGAGTCCAAAAACTGTAGGATGTATTAAAAAACCTTACCTGTGAAGAAAGACTGAAGAAATTGGATTTAACACAGAAGAGATTAACCCAAAAGAAATATGAAATACTTTTTAAGATGCAGGAGACTACTGCAAAGAAGATACTGATCAGCTCAGAGAAAACAGGAAATATTCAGCTTAATTTGTAGCAAGAGAGAGTTCAGCGTGATAGCAGGAGAAAGCTTAATTACAAGAATCAAATAAGCACCGCAACAGGTTAATTCAAGAGATCACAGAACCTTTAACACTGGAGAATTTTCAAGAACAAGTTGGATACATGTCTGTCAGGTAGAGCTTAAATATACCTCTTTGTCAGGGAAACATCTATCCGAAAAGTCTTCTCTAACCCTGTATTTTTATAATTTTGAGGTACATCTTATTTTACCCTAAGTGCAACCACGGGAAATCAAATGTCTTTTGCATAGAGTACTCTGCATTTCAGAACAGTATATGGAATATGTCAGTAAAATGGAGTTTTCAACAGTTAATCAAGTAAGCCCATCATCGTATGCCTAATCTGCATTGCTCCAACAACAAACCAGCTCTATTTTCTGCTTTGACGGATCTAAGCTCAGGTTCAAGTTTATTATGATGACGATTATTTTAAATAATGACAAACATCTGAAATTTTCCAAGACCAAATTTCCCTGCAGGCAGGAAGTTGTGTGCTTGGTTGTCCATTGACTTTCCTGGCTTAAAACAGCTCAGACTGCAGTTTCTAGACTGAGGAGGATATGCAGGCTGTCAGCATCATTGAGAAGTTACAGTTGACATCTCAACCCAAATACAGTCTCTCCTTTTTAATCCAGACTTCCTAACACCGTACTGCATGAAACACATCCATCACCAAACTATAAAAAACAATTTGAAAATTTTAATGGACTGCCTAATAGCAGACATTTAAAAGTAACTCATAAGCTTTTTACAGTCCGTATTCTACCAACAAAACCTTACCAATGCTGAGGCTTTAAAAAAAAATAAAAATGGACAAATGCATTAAATATCCCATATTGCTGCATAAGCAACATAACTGTGTAATTCAGTGACTGTCATCAATTACTTAGCTACCTCAGTTTTATAGGAAAGTACTTATTGTTCCATTCATGCGTTTGTGTATGTTACAAAACTTAAACAACTGTACTTGTGCCTTCATGAAAAAACAAATAAATCAACACTACGTACATCTCATGACTCTTAAATAAAAGGTATATCGGCATGGTAAACTAAAGAAGAGAAGTATACTTGCCCAAGAAGACAGTAAACAGTGGTTTAAGTAATTATCTTTTAATTGACTACAAAAACGTTAGTTCATCGGAGGAAGTGTATATTTACAAAACTGAACACTTCCACAAGAAAGTGGCTGGCAACATTTCCACAAGATTCTTCCTTTTATAGTCAACTGTGAGATGTCAGTGTGCACTCCAGAGGAGAGAAGGGATATTCCTTACATACACTGCAGCTTTCCCTACCAATGCATCAACTGATGCTAAATCCATAGTAAATCCAAACTCTTTTTTTTCAACTTGTTAATACTGCAAACTTGGATTAATTTATTTGCAGCCTTGAATTCTGCATCACAGAGTTAGAAGTGGCAGTCAAAACACAGAACAGGAGCAGAGTCTACTAAAAGAGAAGTAGCTGGGACTTCAGACTAGCTGAAGAGGGAGGAGGGAACCCATAACTGGTAACTGTGGAGGACAAACTGGGTAGGTGTGATATCTGCCACCTGAGAACTTGGTCACAGGAAAAGACAAACTAGTTCTGGAAGGAGACTAAGGAAGAAGTGAGTGGAAATGAATCTGACAAACTATGGACCTGACACTGAGGAGTGTCTTGATAAGCGTTGAACATCACCTCAGAGAGGTCCTGTGAAGATGAATTAATTTGTGGCATCCTCAAACACTAAGATGGTGAAACAGGTTAGAGAAGTGGAAAGAGAAGGCATTTCGGTCACACTGACATGACTGTGCTTGAGATCAGGATGTGAGAGAAATAAGACTGAAACATGGTTAAACTGGAAAGGGAGCAGAGGAAGAGATGACAATGGAGGAACCATATGGAAGTGGCTATGCTCACTGCCATTTACCTTAGCAGACGCCCAGATTGCTGCAACTTGGCACGCTTCTACAGCTAACACAAAGTATCTTCTCTGCACCCCCAAGAGCTGATGTACAGGGAGGATAACATGCCACCTCTAACATCAATTTAGATCTTCAGGTGTGCGCAGGAAGCACAGTAGATCCAGAATCTTTCTGATGGCTCATGTCAAGCTGATGTAAGATAATCTAGCATGTCTCATAAGCTTATTTTAAAAACAAACATAGGAACATCATCAACAAGAAAACATCCAGCAAGCCACACACAAGAATTAGTAAGATACAGAAGCTAAGCAATCTTCTAAACTAAGGATACCTGTGCGACTTTAATTCCCTCTCTAACACCATCCCTCGTGAATCTGTCTTATGATGCAACCTCCAATTAACTGACAACGTGCTACTGTTCCCAGCAGGATTCCTTCCTCATGCTAAGCACAAAACTGACTTCCTCTAGGAACGAACAAGTGTTGTACTATAAGGGATACTTGTTTCTAGGACTCTTGACTCCTCTCTTGCAAAGCTGCAGTGAATGAGGTCATGAACTGGAAAAGTTGTTAAAAGCAATTGAACATTTCTTAAAAACAAAACAGAACATAAAAAACCATCCTCTCTTCTAATTTTACAGGGCTTCACTGTGAATTTAGGCAAGTAGTTTAAACTGAGCATTAATCTCACCATTTTTTTTGTTTGTTTTCCAGATGCTGGACTTGGCACCTCTGCCATTAATATACTGGTATTATGTGCTCAACACATGAAGTGTAACATAAAATTCAAAGCACTTACCAGAAAGAATGGAAACAAGTCCCCTACACTAGATAAATACTCCCCTCCTCCCCCCCCCAAAATCCCAAATACCAGATTAACAGCAAACAATTGATGATTAGAGAACAGATTTTTTTTAAAGGCTGTGGTTTCCAGGTGCCTATGCTACTAAAATCTCATCTCAATTAGGTGTTATGCACATCAGTTTATTGCTACTTGTGAAATTCACATCTATGGTGCTGGTGAGTGCTCTAAGAACTCTCAGAAGTGTAATTCAGCCTTCAAAGCATTGTTTAAATGATTTGTAGGATGGTATCCCAGCCTTCCAGCCAGGAAGGTCATATAAAATCTTTCCTCACTGTTTAACTAGGATTACTGTGCATCTTCATCAACTTTCACCTGTGAAATCTGTGCAAATAGGGGTCTGTAAAGTCAGAGAAGAGCTCGTCCTAAGTCAGCCCTGGCTCGTGCCAACAATCCACGCCAAAAGACGATGCCTGAGGAACAGACTGCCAGAACCAGAGCAATTTAGAGAGCTTGTAAGGAGCTTCCTATTCAAAGGGCAGCCAAGAGTGGATTCACCAGCAGGCCTGCAGGCCACAGGCTGCTTATACCAATAATGAAAACAGGTGCCCTTACAGATGTCAACCAGGAAAACATAAAGAACTGGTTTTATGTATTTTAAGTGAGCACTCATTCTGTGCTCAGATTAACAGTAATGAATGACCAAACACTTTGCTTCTGCTTTAGCAAAAGTGAGAAAGTGTCATCGATTTCAATTTATGAAGGTGAAAATGAGTTAGAAAGCGCTTATCACTGCCCTGAGTAGCCACAGCAACATACTGGCATTCCTCTGGTAGAGATGTGCTGCCTCTCAGAGAGGTGTTTCTCATGCTTATGTTCATTTGATTTTCCAGATGAGAATAATTTTACTTATTTCTGTTCATGAAAGTTAAGGTTTTAATGCAAAAATGATTAAAGAAAGACTTCAAGGATGTTAAGTTGTTAACTGACATGTGAGTTATGACAGCCTATATAAACTTCTAAAGCAATCTTTGGGAATTGTTAAAACACATTTCCAATATTTGACAAAAACAGCTTTCAGACCAGCGATATTTGCTGAAATACATGCAAATCTACTGCATTAATATTATGAAACAAAGAATCCAAACTCAAGAGCTCTTAGATATCCTAGACACAAAAACTTGAGATTCCCAGTCTGCAGAATAAATCCAATAGTCTGTCTTGCAAACCCTAACTGCAACCTAATCTATAGGGTGGGACTACCAATCAGTTCAGATCCCAGGATCTGACAATTCCATTTCCCTATCTCCCCATACTTATTTTCCTACAGAGATTTCCACAGCTCTGTAAAGCAAGTGCATGTGATGCTTCGTGAATTCTAAAACATTTAATGAAACATTACACAAGCATTCAGAATGACAAGTTAAGTAACCTTAACTTAAAGCAGACCTTGAGCACACCAAAAATATATTCGGCTTTTACAACAGCTTGATTCATCATTTGAAAAACAAGGTTTTAAAAATGGGTGCATTGCTAGGTCGGGAGTTAACTTTCAATGATACTAAAGTATATTGCTCTAGCACTCATTTCCATTTGCCTTCTGCCATCCTCATGTGAGTTCGCATTTTACCAAAGCACTGAACCCTGAGACCTAAAAATGAGTTCTTTAAAGTGAGGACTAATTTGCAGCTGGGTGAACTTACCTGCTCTGCTTTTCCTACACTTCACCTCTTCACAGAAATTTCCTGTGTTTCAAACAATAAAGGCAAACATGGCACAGTATACGAAAACAGCCTTGGTGTTCAAAAATGGTTAGCAGAAGGATATCTAGGAACACAGAACAGGAGCCTGATTTTTACACATTTTTTTGTAAAAGAGAAGATTTCCTACATCTTCTGTAGGAAATCTGTTAAAAATTGGTGGTGCGTTTGGATGCTTTGCTGTAACTGCAGAAGATGGGTCAATGCGACTACTGGCTAACCCCTGCACTGAGCCTTCAAGATGCTCTAAGGAGAAGCAAGGTATAAAAAGTGGCTTAAATATTTTATTTATTAGGTAACATTCTAATATACTTGGCCATCAGCTCTCAGTGTACTGCTGTCAAGGTTCATTGTACCCTGTAAAACAACAACCAATCCTCTCTAAGAACTTTTTTTTTTTGTTAGAAACTGACTACCTAAAAAAAAAGAGAGATTAAAAATTAAAAGATCTAGTATTTTTTAATCCGGAGTTATTTTCTTTAAACACATTTTAAGAGAAAAGAATGTTTGAGTTCATTCCAAGTCACATTAATAAAAACATTAAAGTAGAACAGATTTCCTGCACCCAGGATAAGTAATTGAGGATCACAAGTTCAGGAGTTCATGACTTAAATCCTCTTTTGGATGCAAAGACCAATATTTCATCATGTTTCCTTCTTAACTCCTTACTATTCCCTTATGGAATTCACACTCTAAGCAAGAAAGAACTTTGGCTCTGATGAAAATAAATCTGTCTCTTTAAAAAATACACATTAACCCCAGCTCTTACCTTGGAGGACTATGGGCAATTTCTCCCTTGCAAGATACGACCATAAAGTTTGAAATTATTAATACTTTAGATGAATTATTGTTTTTTAAACTGACACTCTGTAAGACTAAGAAGATGAACTTATCGTATTAGAAGTGTATACCAAAGATAATTTTCTTTCCTATTGAAAAGGCATACTAGCCACAACCAATACCATAGATTTAAAAACTGACAAAAATATAACACTTGACATATTACATATTTACACAGGACCCTGCAAACAAATATTTCCCCCAAAAAAAGCAAAATATTGCTTTCATAATATTGATTTTAATTCTATTTCCATGAGAGATTTTCAGTCCCTTTTTCAAAATACAGTAAAAGATTACTACATGACAAGTGTCTCTCATAAACACAAAATTTACCATCATGCTGCTAACTGGATATGGTTCCTAGACTTATTTTCAAAGCGTGAACTCAGTAACAGTGACAATAATATTTTTCTCACGTAATTCATGGAAGGGTACCACCCCAATTTCACATGTTCTGCAAGTGCACAACCATTCATTAAAAGTTACAATACTAATTTGTGGCAGCATTGAAATATTCTCAAGTGGCCAGAAAGTCTTTGTTTCAGTAAAACATTAATTATAGACCAGTATTCCCAAATCGTGATATATGTTGTGTAGCGCAACGTAAGCTGGTTTTCTAGCTGGTACATGGCTCCAGCCAGTGCTTTTCTTTGAGGCAGTTTCAATACCCAGCCCTCCTGACAGTCAGGCACCTCTCAGAAAAACCCATTTCTGAAATCTTGATACAGATAACTTAGTGCTGGCTTTTGTTGTTGTTGTTGATGTTTGTTGGTGTGGTGCCTTTTTCCTCCCCCGGGGCTCTTAAATACAGTCAAGAAATATTAACACAACCTACATAACAAGAATTGTTGCCAAAGCATGGGAATAACTTTGCTGCTAACAGCCCATCCTGAACTCTCCCAGGGAACTTGGGGTAGAAGGTAGGGCAGTTAAGCAAGCCGTCTAAGGTGCTGGTTTCATGGGGGGGTTCTCAGCAGTCCTCATTCACTGCAGCTTGACGGGCTGTCTCAGGTCTCCCATGACCTTTCATAAATTCCCTTAATACCAACTCATACACACCATTCCCGCCAAAGCTGTTGCAATCCTTAAGCCTTCAGTTTTGCATCACTGCTGCTGGGTGCTCCAGAACATGAAATTATTTCAAGGCCTTCTTGCAATATTTAAGCTATTCTTATAATAGACCCACTTCACCTGCAAGACTGCTTTTAAGCTCACCAAGATTCATCACGCCAGTTCTCTTGCAGCAGTGAATGCCATAAGATCCTAGAGATCCAAATGAAACCTGGTTCTGGAAATCCTGTTTTATATACCTGAGGTGGGCTGTATTAGTGGAGAAAGGGAAGTAAGATGGTATGGGATTATATTTAAAAGAAGGGGGTGTATAAAAGGAAAAAAAAAACCCACAACACCCTGCAGCTGTGATAAGACACCGCTAAGATTCCAGGAAAGTGCATTTAACTGTCATTAAGTCTGGAAGGGAAACTAATCTACAGTCTGAATTCCCACAGAGCTGTTTAAAACACTGCCCCTGTTTCTAAAAACACACCCTGCTCAGCTGCATATGACAGAAGGAAGAAGTTGGGTAACACCATCTGCATTCACTGGCATGGATTTTAATGAAGAAAAGCATTATAAACTGCATCACTTTTTGCATGCTCACAAACAGGCTGCAGCAGATACTATTCTCCCAAAGGTCCTAAGTAGGCAGGATCTCATCTGACTAGCTGATTAAAGAGATTAGTTCACTTAGTCACGTCATTAGAATGAGTGTCACATTTCTAGCAAGCACAAGAAAAGGCCCAGGCTGGAGCAGAAAAAGAGCTCCCTTCACCAACACCGGTGAAGATGTTTTCTATCAACTATAGTCAATTCAAGGGGTTGCCAACCAGAATTTTTTTAAAAAAATTTTTAGGCAGAAGAGGCTTTTCTGGATACGGTTCACCTCCTCCTCATTATGCAAAGAAAGAGGAACAAAGCACATACTTAGAAAAACCCTGGGAAAAAGGCAAGATTTTTTTGTTGTTGTTTTTCTATTATCTACCTTGCTCTCAGTTCCCTGTCTCCTCTACCGTCATTTTATTTACTGTGTCCTTCAAGACCAAAAAAAGAAGCACCCCATCAACCAACTGAAGAAACTCTGCTATCTCCTACAATCCTAGGTGCTCCTTGGACACCTTCCTCTTCCTCACTTCCCCCAGTCCCAGCCATCCATGCTAAATCTGGTCTTAAAGATTTTGTTAACTGCCACAGCCCCACAATGAGAAATTATTAAGTGGGAAATATTTCACTGCTGCTACCCCAATGAATCTGAAGACAGCTGTAACAAATAATTGTAAAGGGGATTTTATGTTTTAAATTGTATAATATCTACCTTATGAAGGCGTTTTTACTGAAGATTGACAAGTGTGGGAAGTGTGAATTGTGCAAGTGTTCACAAATTATAAGGATCCAAAAAAAGTTGAAATGCATGTGTTATAATATTGGGGAGAGGGGAAGTGAGTGGAGGTGTCAAAAAAAAAGGAAAAAAGGGAGGCATTTTGTGGAAAATTTACCTAGAAAAATTAAAATGGTACCACTTCTTCATCAAGTTTCACATTTTGCCAAAGCCCACCTCCAGTGCTTTTCATGTATTTATTTGAATATACATTCTACAGACACCAACTCTTTACAAACACCTTTTTATAACAAGCACTAATAGCAACTTCATGATTACATAATAAAAATACATTACTCTTGTAACTTGTACAGTTTATCTAACAAATTTATCTGAGTGTTATAGCCACATAATCAAATTAAAAATGAATTCACCTACCTCACGCTTTCTTTAGAAAATGCAAAATCCTAGGAAATGCTAAACAAACAGCTATTATTAATCTACGTGACTCAACATTAACAAGAAATACAACCAGACTGACTGCTGTCGTACTGTCGTAACTGAAAAATACCAAAACACAACATTTTTAGGAACAGTAATAATCCCCTAAAAGGTAAAGCTTCTGTAAATTTAGATGGATTACTGAAATCATCCTGTGTAGCTGATTCTACTGATATAGCTTACAGCCTCTTACACTCTCATGCTCTGTTCACGAGACGACCAAAATGGCTTACGAAATACAAATATTCAAACACAGGTGAAGGAGTGCTAAGGAAGCCACGGAGTTCAGTAAACCCTTGCTCTGCCTCCAGCAAAGAGCAATGTGGATTTGCGAAAGGCACTGTTCTGGAAAAAAAAAAAAAAAAAACAAAAAAAAAAAAAGCACCAATTGGAACTGAGAAGTACCTCTACAGGAAAATTGAATAAAATAAAAAAGAAAACAGGATGATGTGAGTTGATTGTAAAAAAAAAAAAAAAAAACAACAAACTGACAGGGAAGAAGTGGGCTGTAAAGGGAAGCTCTTGTGACCTCTCCAATCCAGAAAAGAGACAAGCAGCTTGTAGGTATGTTCATAGTTTTAAAAAGACATTCTCCAAGATTTTTTTTTCTTTTTAACAGATAATGCTGTGCCTTAGAAACTCTTCAGTCAGGGCTTAGTAATCCCCTTTCTTCTACAAGGAACAAAGCCTGAAAAACCTAGATGAAAGACAGACATGTTAAAAGAGTGGCCATTTAGAGATCCAGCATTTAAACGCAGGGAGAAATGACCGATCCCTCCTGGAACCAAATGGATGACTGGAGCTCATGAGGGAATGATTAACAAAAAGGAAGGGGAAAGGACATGAGCTCAGTGACTGTGACACAGATAACCTAAAACAGATTTCTTAATACTACTCTTTTTTTTTTGTCCTTTATAAATGATGCAGATAGATGGCCTTTTAAGGATTTGGGTACATTTTTAAACAGAAACTCATTTACTATATCCAATATGCTTACACATACACATCTTTTATGCAAACACAAATAGAATTTATCAGTATCACTAATCAAAAAAAGAATCCAAGTCTGGAGTGAAACCACTCCCAGCTAATAAAAATATTTTCATTTCTTGCACTAAGGTCCTGACTTATGCTTCAAAGAATCTTAAAGACACAAAAGAGCGTGTGTTTATAAAAAGATTTCAAAATAGATCCAAAGCCTTTGTTTTACTTATTCATAAATTCATCTTCTCCAAAGGAACAGCCTAAATGATAAAAACAAATCTTTAGGTAGACTATAAATGCTGTCAAATGGCTATATATAAGCATTTTCTCCTCTGTGAAGGACACAGTGCATGAGGATGTAGTTTAGAAGAATCTTTATTCCACAAAACTCTCAATACCTGAACAGCAGAAGGAAGTTCAACAGATTTTCTCCCAATGTAACACAGTACAGGAAAGGATAACATGTTCAAATACTTATTTTTGGACACGGATAGATTCCATAAAGTAAAAAGTGTCTATGTTCGCTTTACTGTATAGTAAGAAAGTGGGGAATCACTGGATTTGCCCTTTACTCTTTGGTATCGTTCTCTGTGTAACTGATGGAAGACGTAATATCATAAGCCAATTAATATGAATTTGCTTACCAAGTCTGGAAAGTAAATCTTGCAGCCTCAGCTGCCAATATTTTGTACAGAAATCTTTTTGACTCCACCCATAAGCAGTATTAGTCTTTGAACGTTGCCAATACCACTGAAACATTGTGGTTTGAAAACCACAAAGTTTTAAATGCAAAATATGTAACAGACGAAGCAACCAGCCTTTTTCTTCAGCAATTACTCTTTGTGTAGTATACACCTACTGAACGTGGGAATTACGTCTTACATGATCCGTGTTACAAATTCTGGAAATTAGCATCATCCGTCAACGAGCAGTTACGTATGTTGTACAGCCTTAAATAGAAAAGTACCAATGGGCAATAAAGTCACATTTTGATGCAAGCTAGTCAACAGAAGTATGACATTTCACATAAAAGACTGCAGTGCTATTGCCCATCAATTCTTTGCAGAAACCATCGCTTCCAAAGGCTGTACAGACACAAGTACCGATATGTGACTGCAGCAACTACAAATTATTTTCTGCACCTCTCAATTTTGCATGCAACACCAACTACGCATTAAAAGCCCCACAATTTGATTAATGTGTAGAGTGCTGGCCCAGTTTCGATGAATCCACAATTTTGACAAGTGTACCCCTTCCCCCCAACTACAAAGCAGTAGCCTCTTCTTCACAGGAAGTAATACATCACAGTGTGCGTAACAAGGTGCTTCATGGAGAAGTAAATTCTTCCAAAACTCAAGAACTAATTACATTTCTGAATTCCTACATCTTGTCCATTTTCCCTATGAATTTTCAGTCTAGGACACTGCATGTCAGACAGTTCTTGGACAGGGCATTTTCTATCACCAGGTCTGTTCTTGAATGCAAATTCAGGTTGCCCTGCAGGTAGGACAACCCTACTTTTCCAAAACTCTCAGTAAAACAGCAAAACAAACAACACACACAAAGAAAAAAAAAATCCCACATAATCACACAAATCCCCCTTTCCTGATTATACAGAAAAAAACCAGCCATGCTCTTACATTCTTTAAAAGGCGGTTCAGCTTTTGCAATACATTGGGTTGTAGGAGGAAAGTGATGCTCTGACCATAAAATACACGAAACCTTATGTACACAATAGTTTACCCACTTCCAACTGGACTGATTGGTCTAATGTAAGTTCTCTTCCCACAAGCTTGCTTTACACTGTGTAATTAACAGGACTAACAAAGGAAAAGAATATCCATCTCAGTCACCAAGAAGGAAAAAGAACTTTATTTGTACTCTGTTTCATAACCACACTGCACCAAATAGTGCTTTTTCAGCAGTGAAGGTCAGTAGACTGTACTATATTTATATTTACGTGAAAGGGCAATCCCATCATTAACACTTACAATACAAGTAGTGATTTGGGGAATGGAAGTTCATAAATCTACCACATTTAAGAACATAAAACAAGGCTTATCAAGCTTCAAAATTCCCTTGGACAAGACAGTGGCAAGAAGGCAAAATAAGTATTATGAAAATGGAAAGGAGATATGCCAGTTGTTGAATAACACTGTAGTTTTAAGATCTAACACTGTGATTTTCTGAAAAATTGCAGGTTTAGATCTTAAACTTGCATGACTGCAATCAAAAGCTGCACACATCAGCCTGTCCTCTTCGGGACGCATCAGCTTGAGCTCAAACACAAGTTATCTCATATTAGAAATAACATTCCTTGTTTTAATTGAGTTGGGCTTGATGCATGCTCCTTGTAAGACCAATATGAATATGGAGAACATATTGTTCTTTTTCCTAGAGTATTTTAATGCTCTTTACAGAATGAAAAGTGAAAAATTCTCTTCTTGATTCTCATACACTAACAATTTATCCTGGTCCTATAACAACTTCTGCAGAGTTTTCTATCTTGAGCTCTCAAATTCATTAAAAAAAAAATAAAATCAAACAACTAAAATAAAGACTCAAAGGAAAATGAGCAGATGTCTTGAGGCACAATGGTTTATTCCTTCAATTTTTATTATTTTTTAAATGCATTTATCCTCAGCAGCTGGGGAAGGTAGAGCCATTAAACTGGCCTTTTAGCCCACTTCAGAGATACAGGAAATAGCCTCATATAAATATTTCTTACTTATTTTCCACCTCTTGAGTCTTCTAACTGGAATACAGTGCAGAGACAGACTGTATTTTCATCCTCTCCTAAGTGAGGGACACCTGAACTAGTCTTAAACAAAATAAGCTCCGATACCAGAAGTAGTCCTGAGAAAACTCTGCACAGACCGTATTTACCTGCTTTCCATAAGAACTGCTGTTTACTTTCCTATCTTATTTCCTTCTTCTTGGTATTTTATGAACTTCAACAGTATTTACTTCAGTTTTAATAGTTTGATATATGATAAGATCTTCACAGTATGCCAGTGAGACAGAGAAGACAGACAGAATAAACAACTGAAAACTTCGGGCAGGGAAAGAAGATCCCAAGAAACTGATGTGTGATTCTGAGGTCAGGGAGATGACATGAAGTGACCCAATCCCTGTGCTGGCTTACAAGCCAGCGCTACTACCCTGAAATAACTGTTCATTCCCATATGAACAAATGGGACTAAGGAAATAAATTTGACTGCCTATGATCAAGCCAAGTGATGCTACTTGGAAAAGGCTGTTTCAGACACTCAAAAGTAGTTCTAGCTCCCTTCTTTAATTAGCACAGTATTAAATCTGCAGTCAATTTTTAAATTTATTAGTGATTTCCCTTTTTATTAATTTGGTTATCAGTACTGTATTACTAAAATTTTATATTTATTTCCTAGCCTTGCCGTGATAGGTTTCACTGGATTCCAGCCCTGACTATAAACTTCAGAACAGTTATGCCACTATTGATCATTCAGGTTGATACAGTCTTTCTGCTTCCAAGGTACATCCGTCAGACAGACCCTGACTTTGTATGCAAATTGTTGTATTTAGAAAAGACTATGGCAGTGCAGTACCTAGAACAACAGACTGCTGGTACCTGTGCTGCTTTTAACAACAACAAAAAAATAATCCACAAATCAACAACTAAAATAGCTTTTGGACAACAATTTGGGCTACTGGACCTCTAACCCTGTCATGTAAGTCTTCCCAACAGTTGAAGATCTTCACTAATACTACCTTTACCTGCTGCTGTTGTGGGTCAGGAGGAGGAGAGGACATCTTTTTCCCAAATAAATGGCTCTCACCAGTTCATACAAACTGAGCTGAAGTCTCAGAAAGAGGAGGTTTGCAGCTCAAGTTGGCCGCCTGTTTTTGAGCTGCCCCACTGGAAACAAAAGCTAAATATAAGCATGTTCTTTTTAACTGTAATTAAACTACAGGTTGTCTACACTGCATTAGCTTCTTTACCTCTAGCATTTGCTGCCACCATGAGGATCAAAGATATAATGCAATGAATATATGAGTTCATCAAGAAGAACTCATGGTGAAGAATTGCTCTTCTGATTAGCAAATATATTTACAAATTTACAATCAAAAAAAAAGTCTCAATTAGTCAGTTTTCTCAAAATATACAACAGGATAATCATGTTTGACATTTTTAAATCAGAAGAACACTGCATTGGTAATTTTATGGATTAACAAGATGGACAGACTTTTCTTTAATTATTCAGCTATAGTTTTTCCGACCCTAGATAAGAATAGCTTTAAACAGTTTTTGGTAAAAGACTAAGCCTGTATAAGAACGTTATTCATAGTGTTGGTAATTGATACACGCAAAACCGTAGTAGTCAAGGATGTATTGTCCCCTCAGAAGCCAAAAACCCATAGTGACAATATTCATTGAGTCATAGGAATCTCAAGAGAGATTGCTCCCTTCCCAACATCTTTAGAGAAACATCACATCCCCTGAACTATTTATACTTGAACCTTTCTAATCCAAGTATCAGGTATACCGCGCCATCCCTTCTGCATCAGCAAATTGAAGGGTTTCTCAACTTTACTTTTTCTTTTAAAACTTGACATCGCTTGTTTAGTCTGAGTTAGTTCTGTCTCAAAAAACAAGCTAAAATTGGGTTTAAATAAATGTCTTTTGGGAGATACTAAGTTAGGAACATCCTCATCTCACTGAAGACCTGTGAGTTTACTATTTACTCATTACTAATGAGTTTCAAATGACTGATGTCTGCAGTTACTATGCACACCAGTACTGTAAATATGCACATCATATTGCTCAAGGAGCAGGAGCCTACGGGAACACTTGTATTTGAGCCTTTCTCAAGCACAGCACATGGGTATGCACAGAAGAGTAAATCCAGTAACACTGCAAAGCAAATGTGCAGTCAGGGAGAAACAACAACTACAAGAGGTCACAAGTAGAGGGGAAGGTGAACAGAAGAAGGTTTAGAGGCAGATGTCGTCCAGCTGATCCACACATACTAAGTAACTTGTTCTTCTGCTGATTAGCTGCTCTTTCTGCTCTGCTCTTTCTGCAAGAGGTAAGAAATTTCAGGGATGGTAAGAAGTTGGGCAGGGGAACTAATTATAAAATGAACAATTCTACTGCTTCTTAAAAGGTACTTAACTCGGACGATCAGCCCATCAGATGATGAGACACAAAGCTCTCCTCAGTTCTTCCACTAAAGATTCAAGGCCCTGGAGCAAAACAAACTGCTGAGTTGTCTGGAAATGGATCACAAAGGATAACTACTGCCTGGCAAAGGAGATCTGAGTTTGTGCCTGCTCTCTTGTGGTTGAGATTGTCCACTGACATTCTGATGTACAGATCTCCTCTGGCAGGTCACAATGCTTTCTGTAGCCTGAATGGTTAAGGAAGCTAGTGTGAGGCTTCAGCTTTTCCCAAGATTATAATCTCTGCATAACAAAATTGCTTAGGTGAGCTCCACACCCAAAAGAGGGTGTACCCGTTGAACACTGACAGGAGTGTTTCATAGCCTGATGAACAATTAAAGGGAGAAAATCTACTGAATGCACATAGCAGTCACATAAACCACCTAACCTCTGTACTTCCTCTTTTTCTATCAGGGCAGTGACAGGCATAGAGTATCATGAATATGAAGTCACGTGCCTTGAAAAGGATAAACTGTATTTTAGCATCACATCTATCACTGTATTGGCTTTGTGTGGCAAGGTTTTGGAAGCTGGTGGCCTACAGAGGTGGCTTCCCTATGTCATAGAATCATAGAATGGTTTGGCTTGGAAGGGACCTTTAAAGGTCATCTAGTCCAACCTGCCTGCAGTGAGGGACATCTCCAACCTGATCAGGTTGCTCAGAGCCCCGCGCAACCTGGCCTTGAATGTTTCCAGGGATGGGGCATCCACAACCTCTCTGGGCAACCTGTTCCAGTGTTCCACCACCTTAATTGTAAAAAACTTTTTCCTTATATCAAGTCTGAACCTGCTTCCTTCTATTTTAAAACAATTACCCCTCATCCTATCACAACAGGCTCTGCTAAAGAGTTTTTGATGGTATAAGGTTCAAATAAAGATACAAGAAGTAAATTTTAGGCTCTAGCCTAAGTTCCCTTGATCAACTAATTTTCTAGATAACTAAATGTGGTCTCACCTATATGTCTGATGCATACAGCAACCCAAAACTTGGATGAACAGTTCACAAAAGAGGAAAGAGATGCACCTTGATTAACACTGATCTTGTCTAAGGAGACAAAATTGGTCAGACTTACTGCTTTACAAAAAACTGGGCAAGGCAGTTATAGACCTGAACTTTGGATACTATCACCATTTGAATTTGAACCATTTCCATGGTGGAAAAGGTAGAAAGAATTTACTAAGTCAAGGACACTTAATCTTCCTTCCCATATGGCTTCAGGAACAGTAGTTTTAGAAAATGCAAAGGGTACATGAACTGGTTTTAAAGCTCTCTCTGACTTTAATATCTATCTTTAACCAGAGTAGATTCTCCACAAGAGGAGTTGCTAAAAAAATGGACAAATTGGGAAACTGTGAGACAGGAAGGAAGTAATTAAATTGCATGGCTGTTATTTACTATCCAAGCACCTAATATAATTTCACAATCAATACAGAAGTGTATGCATTGCATTCCAAACACAGTGTAAGCTGGGAGGAAGGCGGGGGTGGAACAGAAGAAAAATAAGTCACAAGCTGTAATAAACTTTCACTAATATCTTCAGAGCTGCTGTTTCCATATCTACTGTTGACTAGTTACCACTGCTGAACCACAGAGCCTCAATGCAACTTGTAGCTGTAGAATACATCTCCACTGAGACTATTCACAGTGGTTTTCACAATGACTGTCTTAGTGGCAACAGGTTTATCTGTGACTCAAGTTTTTGATACAGGAGAGCCATCTTCCTTATATAACGTCACAGAGTAGCTCAAGACATATTTAAGGAGTTAATATTCAATATATGAGAATCACACAGTGAGAAACCATCAAGTGTGAAGTCCTAGATGTATCCCTTCTCATTTCTGTATCTATGCATATTGCATCTGCCTTTCTGATTGAACATTGAGGTTTTCTATCTCCTGCATCTATTGTAACACAGAGTGATGCATGACTGCCAGTCTAGTGTATCTCACTCCATATAAGCACCCTTTGAGACCACTTGGCCTCCCAAAAGGAACTAGTCCCTGCTCTTAGTTGGGAAAATGTCTTGCAGAAGAGTTTTAACTTAAATCTGGCAGAAGGTGACTGTAAATACATGAGCCTGAAAAACAACCAGCCAGAAACAACAGCTGACTTCAGGATATTCTCATTCACAGGCAAGATGTGAAAACTGATAAAGAACATCCACTAAGCCACATAAAGGTTGCAACTCTTTATTAGGGAACCATCAGGAGGCTGAGAATTTGCTTCAACAGGAACTAAAAATAATGGTTACCATTATCAAAATACCAGAACAGTGTCTGCCTTGTGCTGAACTTTCACCAGAAGATGGTCTTTCATAAGCTGATCTTGATCATGCCCTCCCCTTGTTTAAAAAAGAAAAAGAAACCAAGCTGCCTTTAAAATAAAATTAACACACAAAAATATATTTTTCTTTTCAAGTTTACTTCCAATTCACAAAACTGCAAAGATAGCATGAACAGTTTTGATTATGCTGTTGGACAAGCCCTGGCAGCTTAGCTACGAAATTCTGCTTCATTCAGTGCAAAGCAAATGGTGAATAAAGAACAAATCAAGGCAAATCAGCAAACGTCAGTGGTACCTGTGAACTGGTAAAACTGGTTAAAACTAGTGTAAAGACACCTGGCACAGCAAACAAGCTGTTACAGTTTTCTTCAAGGAAGAGGAACTACAGCCTCTTTGCCACAAAGAGGTTTCCTTCACTGCACATTTGATTGCACAGCAAGTCACACACAAGTGCCTCCATATCCAGTGTCCCCATTCTTTACACTTGAACTAGGAGGTAACTGGGGACATGGGATAAAGCTTTGAGTATTACCACAGAAGTAATGTGGCACCTGAGCTATACTGATGTAGGTCTTCCACTCTATAGCTGCAGTCAAGTCACAGCTTCTTCTAACCACACATCTGCTCAGTCATTCAAATCCTGCCTAAATTTACTCCATATTTGTGGACAAATCATTGAACTTCCTTCATAATTCCTCCAGCCTTTTTAGAGCAATTGGCAATACCCAGAAGTTACAACAGACAAACTAGCTCTGCAACTCAGTTATTTCTGAATTACCAACATGGTTTATCTAACACCGACCTCAGCTTAGATAAGATCCCACAGGATTTATTAGTTCAGGCATAGTACCACAGACACAAGTCAAGCCCTGAGCAACACAACAGATGTCGGATCTAAAATATTAAAATAAAATTGCATCATGTTTTGAATGGAATTTGGATCCCAGTTTGTTCCAATTAAGGAATGCAAGATCTCCAATCTCCATTGTTTCTCAAGCAGACTGATGACATGTTCAATAACTTCAATGGCTCAAAGATTTGTGAAGTGTAATTTTTATAGTCACGTACATTTTCTAAGGAAAAAGATAGCAGACTTTATAATTATAAAGAAGCTTTATAATTACAGAGAAGTTCTATACTAAAAATTGTACCACTGTGTAAACAATTTTATCATCAGAGGTGGTAAACCAAAGCAGTAAGTATTATGAAGTAGCTTGACCACACAAGAAAATCCTGGTAATATTCAATTCATTAACTACTAGTCTACTTCAGCTTGGGGTAAATCAGGTTATTGACTGCAAGTTGCTGTTGTTGTTTCAATTTTTTTCAATGCACTAAGCAGCGTTGGGGCAGGAACAAAGTTTTTGCTTGTAGGAATACAACTGTCCATCTGTCTAGGCTCAGAGTCCTTTGCTTGATACAGTAAGAGACTCCCATTATGCAGTGCTTATCCTCTTGCTCCCAAAGCTAGTCAGAGGGATTCTTTCCAGTTATCAAAATCTGCAGTAGCAATGCAGTCTGATAACCTTTACAACATAGGGTGGTATTCCCAACACAGCATGCTGCTGCCAGAACACCCTCCACTATATTGCATCTCATGCTTATCTGAAGTGGGGTGAAAGGCTATCAACAGTTGCTAGAAGCCATCATTCTTCATTAGCCTAGAAACAAGAGATCACAGACAGGAAACCCAGGTATACTTCTGAGATTTAAAGACATTTTCACATTGTCATGACAAGGAACTTGTCTGACCAGCATCTGAGAGGCCCAGATCATTACGCTGGCATTAGGACGTAGAAATGGTACTAGAAGGTTCAGTTTCTTTCCAACCGAGTCTTCACATCCTGGATGCACAGCCACCAGATGAGCCTGTGTATAGCTGCAACATTATCATTAAGTTTCCCCACTCTCGAGAGTATTTAGCTTCAGAAACAGTTTTCAGAAATTCTAGTAAACATTAACATAGTAATTTGGACATCAAAGGTCGCAACTTTTTCTAACAGTTCTCTAAAATAATTTTAGAAGTAGACCAGGCTGTAGACACCTAAACTAGTAATTAAAATTTAGATGGTATGTATGTTTGATCATGCTTCACTTCTACCTAGATGTAGCATCTGTACAACAGGAAACATCTATGTTTTGCTCCTTAGAAAAACCCACACGAGACACTGTATACAATGCAGGAATTATTCTGCACGGAAAAAAATGAAGATCACATGCAGTGAACAAATCTTATTCAGTTGCTATTTTTTTATTCTAAACTGTATATAGTCTAAGGCAGGCACGGGTCTATAAAGAATGTAGAAATTAAGCACAGTCATTCATGTAATCAAAGACAACATAGAATCATAGAATGGTCAGAGTTGGAAGGGACCTTCAAAGGTCATCTAGTCCAACCCCCCTGCAAGGACCAGGGACATCCCTGACTAGATCAGGTTGCTCAGAGCCTCATCCAGCCTGGCCCTGAACATTTCCAGGGATGGGGCATCCACCACCTCTCTGGGCAACCTGTTCCACTGCTCTACAACTCTCATTGTGAATTTTTTTTTTCCTAATAACCAACCTAAATCTACCTCCCTCTATTTTAAAATCATTACCCCTTGTCCTATCACAACAGCCCCTACTGAACAGCCTCCCCCCATCTTTCTTGTAGGCCCCCGAGGTACTGGAAGACTGCTGTAAGGTCTCCCCAGAGCCTCCTCTTCTCCAGGCTGAACAGCCCCAACTCTCTCAGCCTGTCCTCATAGGGAAGGTGCTCCACCCCTCTGATCATCTTCGTGGCCCTCCTCTGGACCCTCTCCAGCTGGTCCATGTCCTTCTTATGTTGGGGGCTCCAGAACTGGACACAGTACTCCAGGTGGGGTCTCACCAGGGCAAAGTAGAGGGAGAGAATCACCTCCCTTGACTTGCTGGCCACGCTCCTCTTGATGCAACTGAGGATGTGGTTGACCTTCTGGGCCACAAGAGCACATTGCCGGCTCATGTTGAGCTTCTCGTCCACCAGCACTCTCAAGTCCTCCTCACGGCTGCTCTCGATCCACTCTCTGTGCAGCCTGGATTTGTGCCTGGGATTGCCACGACCCAGGTGCAGGACCTTGCACTTGGCCTGGTTGAACTTCATGAGGCCCACCTCTCCAGCCTGTCAAGGTCCCTCTGGATGCCATCCCTCCCTTCGAGCGTGTCGACGGCACCACATAGCTTGGTGTCATCGGCGAACTTGCTGACGGTGCACTCTATCCCACTGTCCATGTCGCTGACAAAGATGTTGAACAGGGCCGGGCCCAACATGGACCCCTGAGGGACGCCACTCGTGACCGGTCTTCTCTTGGACATCGAGCCATTGACCACCACTCTCCGAGTTCTGCCATCCAGCCAACTCCTTATCCACCGAGTGGTCCGTCCATCAAAACCATGCCTCTCTAGTTTAGAGAGAAGGATGTCATGTGGGACAGTGTCAAAAGCTTTGCACGAGTCCAGGTAGATGATATCCATTGCTCGTTGCTTGTCCACCGTCATAGAAGGCCACCAAATTGGTCAGGCACGATCTGCCCTTGGTGAAGCCAACATAATGCATGCCGATACAAAGCATATATACCAAAGGTTTGAACAGATGCTGGAAATGCCTCACCTTTGCATGTATATTTGACAGTTTAACTATAGTTAGAATCAAATCCTATTGGTTGTTGGAGTCTTCCTAATGATTTTCATTATATAATACCATTCAGTTGATTTTATTAGGTTTTAATCTCTCAGCCTGAAGTTTTCCACGATGAATACAAATGGGCATTTACGCTCAGAAAGGACAATTTAAAAACTACGCAAATAAGTGTTTCTGTCAATATTTTAAGAAGTCTGCGGTTCTGAAATATACGTTAAGTTTTTCAGCATCCTGCTGTTGAATCAGCAGTTGCATAGTGCACTTCATGGGCTCCATGAAAAGAAACTGCGTTTTCAGTTTTAAGTCTCTGAATAAAAGCTCTCTCTCTAAAAAGAAAAAAAATTATCCTATTTTAAACAATTGAATTATCCCTATCATTTAAATACATACCCAACAAACGGCCCAGGTACAAAGTGACAAAAATAATTCTAAAATTAAGGAATATTCTTCCTGTAGGAATTGATATATTCAGAGTATACAACACAACACCTCTGTGTGTAAGTCTTCCTCGATGCTGACCACTTGACTCCAGCTGAAGTTGGTGGAAGGCAAAACTGCTCAGTACTTTTGAAGCACTTCTGATGACATGTACCATATTCAAGCTGAAAAATGAGACACTCAAAGATGGCATGCATGAAAGTGATTTTCTGCCATGCCTCTGGGTCTCAGCTCCCTCTTCAACTTGAGCAGTAAATTCTGAACTGATGACACTGCAGAGTTAAGTTCACATCTGGGATTCTTGCGGTCACAGCAAGACTTACTATGCTTTCAATGTTATGCATTTTACATATTTGCACATTACATTGACTTACACCTTCAGATCCTTACGTACTACAGCAGTAACACAACTGCTCCTATACTTTAAGTTATTTTTTTCTCCTCCAGTTTATGCTTGCAATGTGTTTTGGAAGTTCTTTTTAAGAAAAAAAAAAACAAAACATGTTTCCTCCACAGGAAGACTCCCTGTGTGGAAAGTTAATTAAAATGCTAGAAGACCTGGATCTAGCTAGAGCATTCATCTGAACACCCACAGAGGAAGGGCTATCCTTTGAAATGTTAAATACATTGCCAACCATGGATGGGGGTCAAGAAACCTTTTCAAGTCATTTGGTGCTCTGAAAAAAATGAATACACCTGAGAGGTGGGGGGGAAGAGGGGAGGGGGAAAGAGGTGACTGCCTATGATGACAGGATGATGGACTCAGTCAAGTATTTTATAAATTAAGATAATTGTGCGCATTTAGGATGAGTTAAACAATGAGACTATCCCAATGCATTCACATAGACTTAATTCTTCACTCAAGTACATATTAATAAAGATGAGGATTATAAAGGTAAGAACTCTATCCTTACGTTACAAAAGGGCTAGAATAAGAATTTATTTCCAACATGTAACATAGACAACAATTCTGCCAGTAAGCAGGTTTTTTGAACAGGTATTAATTATCTTTCCTAACTACTACTACAAAAAAAACAAACAAACAAACAAAAACCTCACAACACAAAAAGAAACACCAAAAAGCTGACCTAAAAGAAAATTATCAATTTACTAAGTGCTTGAATTTAAGAGCTTTACATTTTGAGTTGGACTCCTCTATGGTAAAGCCTATTTCAAATCCTTAATGATCAGTAATTTCCCAGTCATAAACAAAGGCGGCAAAAAGTAACAGGAGTCAGCTGATTTGAAAAACAGCGTTCATAAAAGGTCCACGCAACTGCCTGCAAGATCTAACAAAGTACAGAAGACACTTCTGGACCACAGCCACTAACAAATAAAAGAAGGAAACAAAAAACAACATTATGAGATTTTTTTTTTCCCCTCCTCCTGCTCTAGTCTGTAGCAGCAGTAAGTATTCAGTTAGCTTAATATTTCATATTGATAAAGTATTTTCAGCTTGTTGAAAGTATCAATTTAAATAAGCAGCTTGTCGTCTTCTTGGGAAAAGGAGAGCAAAGTGGACAGTTTGGACCACCCTAAAAAGAGACTATACTTTAGAGATGGAATGGACCAAGCAAAACACTACTGTTTCCAAAATATCTCCTCAAGTTAATAAAGTTATTTGTTTTGCTAGAAATCATAATAGCACCATGCTCTTCTAGACCACGCCAGACCAAGACATGGATAACCAGCCTCATTGTTTAATGAAAACATTCACCCAGAAAAGTCAGTTGATGTTCTGTACCTTAAAACAGTAACAGCAAGTAATGCTGCATGTGTCAACACAAGCACTTCTTTAAACAGAGATTCCTGGCCTTGTTCTTCACAAGGTGATCTAAACAGTTCTTTTCTTAATATTTACAGGAGAATTCCTTACAGGAAGGATCTGAGCATGTCCTGCAAGTCGCCACAGATAACAGCATGAAGAATGTCAATCATGTTTACTGTTACTCTATGAAATAACCTGAGGGCCTCAGAAAATAAGTCTTTCACGTATGAGATCCCGTTATTTAGGATTACACACAGTTTGAGAAAAATCACATTGCATCAAGCACAACACTGGTATCTACCACCTAAAGGTCAATGAATCAGTAATAAGTTATTTACTTAATTAAAAATAAGTATTTGAGGGGTATTGATAACAAACGGTTGATTAAGTTAAAGGCTTATGTCAATATAAGACATTTGATACTATAAATGAGCAGCACATGTATGCTTGATGTTATTCTGAAAATGATCAATATAACACATTTTTAGTGGAACAGGAATCAGCTAATAGATGGATTTCAAGAACTAATTGTGAATCATCAACTAGTTGCAGTATTACTGCCAGGTTGGATGGGGCCCTGAGCAACCTGATCTGGTTGGAGATGTCCCTACTCCCAGCAGGGAGGCTGGACTAGATGACCTTTGAAGGCCCCTTCCAACCCTAACCATTCTAGGATTCTATGATTAATAGCAATCAAAATACTGGTCCTTACAGAATCAGTAAAGTTTTAGTCACTGATTGAAGACACCACTGTCAATAACGCTAACTTATCAAAAGACTGAAGTGTGGATGGACAATAATGTTGGAGAATAGCAACTCTCTGATAAGCATGGTACAGTCAAATAACACTCTTCAGGAAGCCACTGGGAAGTTGTATCTCTAGAAGTAGCAGAAGCAGAGCACAAAGATTTTTATAGGCCAGTTTCAGAGAGACTTGATATATAGTAATTCTATATTGTCTGATGAACCAAGTGGAAAAAAGAAAAAACAAACAGAAACCCAAACCAAACCAAAAAGCCCCAAAACAAACAACAACAACAAAACCCCACACCACCACAATGCTTCCTTCAGAAAATGAACACAAATTAAAAAAAAAACAATTAGAAGTGGGCACCACCCACTTCTGAGACATTGGAGTAACAGTTCAGACAAGAGCAATAGGTAAAGATAACTGTCACCATTTAAGGAATATTTTCCAGCCTGTTTTATTTCAAGGAATGGAATAACTATGCAAGTTACAGCTACAAACAAGCTGAAGAAAGCAAGTGTAGTGTGAATTCCTACCAAGCAGATGCTGAAGTTGGTGGGTGGGACAGAGCGTGTGTCCTGTTCAGAACCGAAATAAGGCCCCAAACAATACCACAGCTTAAACACTTTATATGAAGATTACCTTGGTAATATTCATGTTAAAATTCCAGCAACTTATTAATTTAAAGCACAGAGACTACTGGAAAGTAAAACAATTTCTTGGTTACATAGACAGTCAAATAGAAAAAAAAAATCTTACCAGTTACTTCTAGACTTTCAATCTACTTATTCATAAATTCTTTAAAATTGCTCCACTGTCTGGTTACTTACGTCATGGTGATGAAGCAGCTACTAATACTGAAGTCTTTAACAGTTTAACTTTAGAGAACTGCTTTTAGGGGATACAGGACCGAACTCAAAAGATGCTGTATATTCTTTTATTTGGTACTTAGTATCTTCAAATTGTTTCTTCTGACATGGGATTAAGAGAGATTAATTCAGCGTTTCTTTGCACATCACTTACAGCCAGTCCAAGTAAGTTTCTAATTACTCTTTTACCAGGGGTATCAGAATATAGAATAAATAGGGGGAGGGGAAGCCAATGGCAGAAATTCTTACTTTTCAGTAAGTTTATTTGACCTGTAAAGAAACACAAAGTAAGGTATTACAGGAAGGCTTTGGATTCACTTTAAATAGGAAGTCGGGAGGGGGAAGAAGGGGGAGAAAAAAAAAAAAAAACCAAAAAAACCAAAAAACTTTTGCTCCACACTCTTTTAGCCATCTTTATTCTAGAGAAATGTTGTAATTAAGAAAAGGTTACATTTCCGTAGTAGGATGTACTGATGTTATGCTTGTTAGGCTTGAGAAAAGTATGTATTTGTTTCGCCCTGCACCCAATCTACATGTACTGGAACACCAGGTGCTGGAGAACCTTGGCAGGCTGTGCTGTTGCTCACACAACCAATGCACAAAATCCCTGAGAGACTCCAGTATTAAGGTAAATGGTTTCACTCAAGAGCAGAACCAGGTATGAATACATACCTGTTCTTAAGCATTGTATGGGGAAGTACACCGAGTACGAAATACCTGCTCATTCTTGTTCAGAGCATCAGAGTCCCTATTTCCCTTTCCTGAAACTCCTGGACCAGGAACACTAGCAATGGTACTGGGCATAACATGAAAAACAGTCCCGTCTCACTCCTGCCCACCCCTCAAGCCCTTCTGTAACACAGCCACCTGAAAGGCTGTTTGACCTTTCACTGAATTGCATTGGAAAGTATTATTCAGTCTCTGGCAGATGGACCACGTATCTGTGAATGCTTTTAAACCAGACAAGGACTATTGCCAAATGGTCTTTGGAGTGGATTACTCTTCAGGTGATCCTTTCTACATTAAATTATGAGCAACTTTAAGTTGCAACTTCAAGAAACTATTCTCTCCTTCTCAGCTCTTCCCTGAAACAGTTTTTATTCCACCTCTGGTAGTTCAAAGACATAGCTGACATACACCTGGAGCCAGAATGCACTGACAGAAGAGAGCTCTGCATATCACAAGCCAGACATCATTGTAGGCATTCTTGTTGTTTTTCCCCCTTCTCCTCTGCTGAGTCAACATCCTCACCTCTATATATAGTTACTAGGTAGAAGGCCCTAGGAATGAATATATTGCCTCCTTAAATATTGTTGTAGTTTCCCCATTTAAAAAAAAAAACAAAAACAAAACCAAACAACGAAAAAAACCCCCACCAATTGTACTGTTTCAATAATAATAAAGTTTGAAAGACACTATTGAACAAACGGGCTCATGAATCCAGGTGTCACATCAAGTGGAGTAAGAAAATCTGAGGGAGCAGAAATGGAATTTGCAACAACAGCCATACACACCCTGGGTGCACCTGGAAATTCAAAGAAGCATCTGAAGGACTGCTACAGCTCCGGATCTGAAAGCAAGATACCAGGAGGCACTGAATCAAGCGCAACTCTACTGCTTCTGTATCAGTCTTCCATCAAGATAAATTAAATGCTTCAGAGCACTGAAGAAGAGTGTAAGGCTGTTCAAAATATTTGTAAAAGAAGAAAATTTTATTTTACTAAAAGGATTCATGCATGGCAGCCACGTAAATGCAGTGCCAAAAGCTTGTGCTCCTTTCCCAGTGCTACTTCATCTCAAGGGACAATCCAGATCAATATGATCTTAAAGTTCAGTTCTGTTAAACAAATCAAAGCCATCAGAATTCACATAAGATAAAGGTGGTTTGTTGGTTGGTTGGTTTTTGTGCTCCCCTCCTCCCCCTGAAAAGTGTGAGAAAATACACTAAAGAATGGGATTTCTGTTTTTCTTTCAAAATGTTAAAATCAAAGGAACATCAACTATTCAATCTGAACCAAAAATTATTGTCCTGTAGTTCCTATCCGTTTTCCTTCACTGAAGTATTTTCAAGGGATAAAAGCAAAGCAATTTGAACGGCTTCTGTATGAAGCCGTTCTCACAAGTCAGTAGAGTCAATGAATAAAACGATCTGAAAGTCATCCTAAGTTATAGCCAACCCTTAGTACCATTTTCCTGCTTGTTTATACATGACTAGGTTGCACAGTGTCATACGTAACAGTAGTATAGTAAAAGGTTCTTAAGCACAGCTGAAGTAGAAAAATCTTATCTCATACACATCAAGGATTTTTTTCTCTGTTCAGTTTTCAATATTAGGTGATTAAATGATTGAGGGGAAACAGACACATTATGAGACATACCTTCCACAGCATCTTGCCATTTAGAAAGGAATATTATTTTTTTTTCCCAATTAAAAAAAAAAACCCTCCTTAACCATACCTTTGCAGATTATGAACTGGTTATTTCTGCATATGTCCTTTATACAAATCATTATATTCTTCTGCATCTTAGGTTTATAATTTGTATAAGAATACAAAAAGAAAAAAAAAAAAGTTTGTCTTTGCAAAGGCTGATACATGTTAGAAGCACTTAATATCTTGTTCCTATCTCTCCTAGAGAGTGAATTAGACAAGTACAGCAAGCCGAGAACAGACAGAAGATAACACTATAAATCTATTTTGTAATTCAAACGTGTAGTGAGTCAAAGGATGACAAAACCCCGATCTTGTTACAGAATCTGTTAAAACTTGCTCTGTTCTTACAAAGCTTTAAGCCTATGAGATACATAGGCTTATGATATACCAGGTTATATCCTGGTGCATTTAACTGGTGTACATAAACTAGCCTTCAAGAATTACTTGGGTTAACTCACCTAGACTCTTCATGGTGATCTACCATGTTTTACAAGAACTTCAGTGGTCATGTGTGTCTCTCTATCTTAAAAGTATCATATGGAATAGAAAACTATTCTTCAATCAACATTAAATTCTTCAGACGTGAAATATGAATGAGTGCTCTCACTTAGGAAAAAAAGCTATTTGCTCCTGCTGTAGCTTAGTCCTCCACACGTGAGGCATTCAAGAAAATAAAAAATTATTAAGAAGGCACTGCTTAACACCATGCAGTGCATTCTGCATTTGCTTCAAAATCCAGAATGACTAATTCTCCACAATTAAGAGAACTGTAGCATAGCAGAACTGGTAATGTCTCCAGTAACTTCACAACAGTTTTTAATAAAAGATTAAGTTGTTCAATATAAGCTACACCTGCACAGAAGACTAAGGATCTATGACCATCCACACTTTAGGTAGTTCAACATAGCCTTCTTTCCTCATGATGGAAAAATAAAACTTCTTTCTATCCATTTTAATATACCTATTACAAATTAAATACAGAGTATAGTACATGTATCAAAAAGTAGGTATTTTCAAATAATTAAAAAAGAGGGATTGAGAGTGGGGAAACAATACTTATAGAGAGAGAGAACTCAATTTATTGCCAGGTTTTTATTACAGATGTTTTTCAGCCTGCTACTTATCTCCATGGCATGCGCTAACCCAAATCACAGAAGGAACATTCTCCTTTTCCGCAGTTTCTAAAGACCAACTAGACAATTTTGCTTAACTGAATTGCTGAGAAGAGCTTCCTTTTTGCCCCTGTAGGAATGAAGTTTTCTTAACAGAAACAGTCAAAATCGCATTGTCTGTCATAAAGAAAGTGGAAGACTTTTCAATTATTGTTCTTTTTGTTCATTTTAAATTGGGGGGGGAGCTTTCTACTTTTAAACAGCTTTATAAGCTCTAAAATGCATGTTGTTCCCACATGATGTAAATTATGGCTAAAATAAAGTTAAGATAACACTACAGAATTTGAAATATGACCTGGATTTGACTTACTACAGTAATGGTACTTTGGGAAAGGATAATTTATTATTCTTGAAACCTAACATTACTTTAAATGTAAGTGGAATTTATAATTCTTCAAACTTAAGTTTAAAAAACAAACAAATACAAAATACCAGATTATGAGGAAGCAATTCAAGTCTGACTTCAAAGAGATCTTATCAGTTAAGATCTTCCACTACGGGTGATTGATGTTATGTCTTATGTTACAGACATTAATCGTCAGGCTTTTTCCATCCTTTGCATGTGAACACAGAAAAAGGGGGGGGGGAAAAAAAAACAAACAAAAAAGTATTTTCTTAAGTACTTTGTATCTATTCTAGTCCCAAACAGCACATCCTTTCTTCTTCATAAAGTTTTTCCAGTGAGGCTTTAAATCCTTAAACTTTTATTCAATATCCACATTCAGACAAATCACAAGACAGGAGTTTCACCTATAGCTATACAGTGCTACAGGGATAATATGAAAAACCTCTAGTCAGTATAATTAACACACTTAACCACTTCTGGAAAAGGCATAAATATGATGTGCCCAGGCCAAGCACGAGGCTGCATTTCTTCTAGACCCCGCATTCCTGTATATTTTAAAAGTAAACAAAACAACCACCCAGCCTTACTGATTTATTATATCATCAGTCAAAAGAAAACATTTACATCCTCATCTCTAAACTGGAGAGATATGGATTTGATGGACAGACCACCTGGTGGATAAGGAGTTGGCTGGATGGCCACACTCAGAGAGTGGTGGTCAACGGCTCAATGTCCAAGTGGAGACCACTGACGAGTGGCGTCCCTCAGGGGAGTGTATTGGGATGAGCCCTGTTTCACATCTTTGTCAGCAACATGGACAGTGGGATAGAGTGCACCCTCAGCAAGCTTGCCAACGACACCAAACCGTGTGGTGCAGCTGACATGCTGGAGGGCAGGGATGACATCCAGAGGGACCTTGACAGGCTGGAGAGGTGGGCCCATCTTAATCTTATGAAGTTCAAAGGCAAGTGCAAAGTCCTGCTCCGAGGAAACCTTATAGCAGCCTTACAGTACCTAAAGGGGGTTTCTAAGAAAAATGAGGAAAAACTCCTTAGCAGAGTCTGTTGTGATAAGACAAGGGGTAATGGTATTAAAATACAGGGAAGTTGATTTAGTTTAGATATAAGGAGTAAGTTGGGGGTTTTTTGTTGGTGGTTTGGTGGTTTGTTTTGTTTCGGGGGGGTTTTTTGGGGGTTTTTTTTTGGGGGGTTTTTTTGGGGGTTTTTTTTGGGGGGTTTTTTTTTTTACAATGAGGGTGGTGAAGCACTGGAAAAGGTTGCCCAGAGAGGTGATAGATGTCCCATCCCTGAAAATATTCAAGGCCAGGTTGGATGGGGCTCTGAGCAACCTGATCTAGTCAGGGATGTCTCTGCTCCTTGCAGGGGGGTTGGAGACTACATGACCTTTGAAGGTCCCTTCCAACCCAAACTATTGTATGATTCAAAAACAATCAAAATATTAAAGAAACTAAAACAGTTGGGTCAAACAGTTGTAAGTAATGACACAGTAAGATAAAGCTTCTGCCCATGAAATGAAAGATGTGTTGATGATGGCAGCACAACAAATACCTCAGAGTTGAGCAACCACACAAAGCTGTAAACCTTAACCATAACTGGATGATTTTAAATATCTATGAAAGGCTGTTTTTATTAAGTAATAGCTACTCACATACATCTTCCATCTCTAAAAATGGATCTGCATCTTCACTGAAAGATAGCTTTAGATTTCTTTTGGACCGTGGCACCAGTCAATGGCCTGAATAACATCTGCTCCGTGCTTCACTTTACTCATCTGTTCAACCCATCAAGCATCAACTCTAAGAAGAGCCTCTTACTGCATATTACAAAAGATCCAAACCACACAGAATTTAAGAAAACACCAAAAGGTATGGTCAAGACTTCCCTAATACAAAATTGTAACTCAGAAGTTTATGTCCTTTCTATGGTAGGGTAAGCAGCAGCTCTGTTATCTTACTTGCACCATTTTCCTTTTCTACTATTATTCAGAAGTCCATGGAAAAGAACAATTTCCACACCATTCAGCAAAAGCTAAATATTTCTAGAACAGGCTACCAAATAAGTTAAAGTTAGTAAGCAGAGGGAGGACTAAGTTTCCCCCACAGCTCACCCAGGCTGTTAAAGAAGAAAGAATTAAAAAGAAAGAAAAAAAAATAATAATTCAACTTTCTAAGCTCAAATGGTACCTGATTTGAAAAGCAAGTTGAAGGAAGTCATGACTCTAGGAAAACAACAAAAACAACCACCCCCACCACAACTCACCACTAAATATTTCTCCGAGTTTCTATAGTTTCACTGTGTCAAAGATGCTAAAATAGAAAAACAAAAATGAACCCCCCGATATCCCTACTATTTATACAGTTATCTTATAGTGAAAAAGATCTCATAAGAGTCAGTGCCAAAGGGCTGACAAGGTAGGAAATAACAGGTGTGGGGCTGGGCAGAATAGGGTGGAATAGAAAAAAAGTTTTTTTTTTTTTTTCTTTAAATATTAAGTGACTAGAAATTAAGCAAAATTAATCAAAGAATGGAAGTTAGTTGAAACATGGGCTAAATGCCATTAGTCTGTAATCTATAGAATAAAGAAAAGCTAAGTGTTGTAAATCAGGGATCACTTCAAGCACACTTAAAAAACTCCAAGTTAAGAACTAACTCCAACAAGTCCTGATGACTTCTGCCTACTGGTTTGAGTGCATATACACTTCCATATGACAGCATCATAAGTTACAACAAAAGTAGAAGAGCATTTGGAAAGACACGTGAACAATGCAAAGGATTAGGGATTATAAAACCCATTTACTTTATTACATTGGTCAGTATTTGCAGTCCATTATCTCAAAATCCTGAAAATACCTGTTCCTACCAATTATATGTTTATCATCTACATGCTAGAACTACCTGGCTGTAGGGATCCTAAATCTATCAGCACAAACCAACAAGTTTTTTTGTAAATAAGACACGGGCTGCAACAAGTGGGTGCAACACACTGGAACAAGCGGTGGTGCCCAGCTCAGTTATGGAGCAGAGAGGACATCATCTCCGGTGGTAACAGAAAAACACTTCAAGCACACAGCCTTATGTAGGCACAGGGAAAATATCAGCACATCAAGCTAAATAAAATTCAGGTATTTATCAACAAGCATGAGCTGGCACTATATAAAAGTTTAAATTACAGTTATTTTTTCAATAAGATTTATTAAGTTTCATTTTAATACTTAAATTGGTTTGGGGATGATAAACCTCGGGGTTTCCTGATGCAGCATACACAAATAACAGACCATAATTTCAGTCTAAAAGCCACTGTCAGAGCAGAAATACTTTTAATTCTGACAACAGTTTAGTTAAGAAAATAAAACCATAGTAAAGCATTAGTTTTGTTATACACCTCTGAGCTTTCAGAAATCTACTGCTCAGTAACTTCTCAAGCTTGAGAAGACATCTTTGTGTTTGATTTCCATGTAATCAGGGGAGCTATGTTTCTTTGTATGTTTTATGCATTTTTGTACATAAATGTTATCAAACGTCTAAATTTCACTATCAAGTCAATACTTAAACATCACGTAAGCAGCTGCAGTACTTTTTAAATGAAGGCAATTACTATCACCATTTTCCCTGCCTCAATCCCCATATCATTACTTTCAGTTTCTGTTGAACAGGAAAGCTTTTATTCCCGGCACTTTCAGTTTCAGTTTAGCAGGGAAGTGCAAAAGAATGGATTCTGCTCAAGAAGAATCCAAAGTTAGGACAGCAACCAGGAGTCATGGGAAACGGAAAACACAGGAGCCACAGAAGACTGGAGGAGAACAGCTATCTAGGAAACAAAATTATTTCTGTCTATGGCTTACTTCAATATGAGCCTTAATTATACCACAATGGTTATCACTTTGTTTAAAGCCAATCCCCCTTCACCCCACTTACTCCTAAAATACTTTAAAGTACAAGACTGGAAATGAGAATTTAAATTGCTACTATAAAGTGATTTGTAATGTTTGTACGGTTTCTAGGAAATCAGCAGCTGAAACAGTCTTTTAGAAGAGAGTGTTTGCAGTTCTCTGGAAAAAAAAGACCAAACAGAAAACAAGACAGAAACCAAACGTACCAGACTCTGACCAAGCCTTGTAAATCTGTGCAATAAATATGTATGCTTAAAAAAAAAAAATCCTCATCTCGGGGTTAGCAAAAGCATCCAAAGAATTCTGCACAGATCCACATTTTTCACTTACAAAAACAAAAGTAAATTTAAAAAACACAAATAATACAGTGCACAACAATCAATTCAAGGTTTCTAGCCCTTTCTCCTCTTTTTAAAGTGGACATTAAACAAGAAACAGCCCATTGTGGTGGAAAACAAGTTTCTATTCCATGTGGCTTCACCTTCTCGCAGAAGAGGAAAAACAAACCGTGTTTGCTGTTATGCCAGTGCACTAGTAAAGCATCCCAGCTATAGCCACGCATGCACCTATTTTTGTGGGAGGCAGATGCAGACAGCTGATCTCGAGGACTTGCCGCACACCCCCCTTCTCATAATTATTGATTATGACAAAACACATGAGGTGTTTCTGAACGTAGGTTAGAGGGGATCATCAAAACATCACGTACGGCACAAGACATCAGTTGGGGGGAAGCTGTGACAGACAAGAATGTGTTTTTAGAGAGTTACTTACCAACATACCCTAAAAATGCCATTGAGACTTCATAATATTTTGGTAACTTACGCGCACAGCTCATCACAAAGCTGATTACTTCTCCTTTTTATTATGTCAAATGAAAACAGTGTGCTTTTAGGGAAAGGTTGGTTTCAAACATTTATAGAAGCTTCTCTTATAATATACTACTTATTTGAAGACTCTAGAGATTATTAGTGTTCTTACACTAGTGTATTTATTTGCATACCCTTTTGATATCTAGCATTAGCTCCTGAAAATACACTGCATTTTCCTCTAAAATTTCTACAGTAACCTCTAAACTTGCCCCAGTTCACGTACAAGGCATACAAGGACAAGCCAAAATGAAGCTATTATTTACAAACTTGTATTTAAAAAAAAGAAACAAAGCCCACACCAAGGCTGTTGCTCAACTTTGTTTATTCTGTGATGGTGCTCTGCTGTCACTGCATTCACCATTTCCCTTCTGCTATGCGTTTCCTCCATGCTGATCTACAAAAACATGCCCCCTCTCTCAAGCAAAGGTACACTTTTTAGGTTCACTCTGACAGGAAGGCCTTAGGGACAGGGATCAAGTTATTTACCACCAGAAAGGCTACAAAATATCAAGCCGATAATATTTTTTTGTTCTAAAACACCTTTGTATACATCCCAAGTGTTTTCCCCTGTGCAAGACTGAAAATTATTTCCTTGTGGAAGGCAATTTTGCTTTAGTCCTTCTCTGAAAAAATACACCTTTCTCCATTTTAAATATTTTCCTCTTATCAAGAGCAGCATTTCCACTTCTTTGCTAACAGCAACACAAAGCACCTGCAGCTCTCCCTACAACCAAATCAAACATTCGTGTCAGGCCTTGATCTGCCACGGCTGAAACAATAATCCAGTGTTTCCTCTCTGCAATACAGAGATCAAGAGAGTATTTTCTGATTATGACACAGATTTAATACAAAAAATACAGAGAGTCTTAGGAGTGTTGAGTTTCTTTCAGGGTGCCAAGGGTCAGAGACGGTTTCTTTTTCAAATCGCATTGTGTCTGAACAGGTGTTTACTGCTCTGGTTTACTATGACAACCACCTATGTTACAGAAGACAAGCAGTATCTATTTGTTAGGATCCTTTTGTTCAAGCAATTACATTGCTTTCTAGAGGAAGGCCACTAACCAGTATCTTTGCCTTCTTGGAGCCATACTGGTCACAACACACTTTCAGAGGTTACAAGAAGAAAAACCTTCTAAAAATACGCATTTTAAAATTGAATATTTAGAGTTTTAGAGGTAAGGACTGTAACAGTTCAAGTATCAGAAGAAACATATCACAATTAATATTATTAATTCCATGGAGTAGGAATGGCATCTTCTTCCTCTTTCCTTTTACTGGCTATGTTGGTATCCTACAGGCTAGTATTTTATTGGAAATAATAAAGCCCAAGATTTGGGGTTTTTTTTAGAATCGCAGCAGTACAGTTCTAGCAAACATTGCTTACACCTTCTGTACACTGTTGTATTTTGTATTTTCTCCTCCCCTCATCCACCAACAGGAATGAAGGAATCCAATAACATGGAAACACGGCCTTGTAAAGAAAGACGTAAGACTACCCAAAAACTGGAATGCACATGGATAACCACCAAAACTCCATACCACACAACTTTCCGAAAACACACGAAGTGAGCTAATGCGAAAGCAAATCAGTATTTCCACACTAAGAGAAAACAGAGATTTACAGCCACAGCTAAGAGGCCCAATAAGCCCTCTGCTCAGACCATAAAAAAAAAAGCCCTGCAGTATGACTGTTCTGTTTCCTGCAGGAAATGAGATGCTTGTATTAGATACCCCTGTGGTTTTCATACTGTAAATGTATCAGCTGGTACAAATCCTCCGGAGAGGACTATTAACTAATGCTTAGAAAGAGCAGCGGCAACAGCAGACTGCACGTAGCACCTCAGAGAAGAGGGGACAAAAAGCTGACAAGTCATTCCCTAAAAAAAAAAATTTGAGAGCCAACCGCTGAAGCACACATCTTGTAGCAGAGGCGATGCCTGCGAGGACTACCCATACCTACACCCGCTTATTTCTTCTTACACCGCTCCCTGCTTCTTTAAATGAGGAGCCTATTGCTCATCAGCGCTCCTCTCATTTCGGAGCCACCGCTCCTCATTAACCCACCCCTGCTTACACACGGCAGAGGAGGATCACCCACAGGCTACACACGCACCTTATGCATGGCCATTTTCCCTCCTGTCTACCGCGTAGGGTTTTTTGTTTGTTTTTGGTTTTTTTAACGTTACCGAGTCGCTCAGGTAACTCCCCGGCGGGGCCATGGGGGCAGCCCCCCACCCCGGGCAGGGCTCCTCTCCCCGGGAAGACCCCGCTGCTCCCCCATCCCCGCACCGCTCCCACCCGGAGGCCTGGGTGGAGCCGCTCGCCCTGGCAGGACCACCGCCCACCGCCTTCTCCACGGCAAAACCAGGGCCCGAAAAGGGGGGGGGGGGGGGGGG
>WHYT01016869.1:99557-237822 GCA_009806455.1 Tetrax tetrax | reverse complement strand
CCCTTTTTAAAAATGGGGGTTATGTTTCCCTTTTCCAGTCAATGGGAACCTCACTAGACTGACATGACTTCTCAAATATGTTCAATAGTGGCTTAGCAACATTGTCTGCCAGTTCCTTCAGGACTTCTGGATGCATCTCATCAAGTGTCATGGACTTGTGCACCTTCAGATTCCTTAGATGGTCTCAAAACTGTTCTTCTGCTACAGTGGGCAGTTCTTCATTCTCCTAGTCCCTGCTTTTGCCCTCTGCGACTTGGGCGATGTGGCTAGAGTGCTCGCCGGTGAAGACTGAGGCAAAAAGTCATTGAGTACCTCAGCCTTCTCCATGTCCCGGGTAACCAGGTCTCCTGTTTCCTTTCGGAGAGGGCCCACATTCTCCCTGGTCTTCCTTTTATCCATGATGTACCTACAGAAGCTTTTCTTGTTGCCCTTCACATCCCTGGCCAGATTTAATTCTGTCAGGGCTTTAGCCTTCCTTACCTGATCCCTGGCTGCTCAGGCAATCTCTCTGTAATCCTCCCAGACTACCTGTCCTTGCTTCCAACCTCTGTAGGTTTCCTTTTTGTTTTTCAGTTGGTCCAGGAGCTCCTTGTTCATCCATGCAGGCCTCCTGGTGTTTTTGCCTGACTTCCTTTTTGTTGGGATGCTCCTGAGCTTGGAGGAGGTGCTATAAACCTGCTTTCTTGGGCCCCTCGTCCTTTCAAGGCTTTATCCCATGTTACTCTACCAAGCAGATCCCTAAAGAGGCCAGTCTGCTCTCCTGAAGTCCAGGGTAGTGAGCTTGCTGTGCGCCCTCCTCGCTGCCCTAAGGATCTTGAACTCCACTATTTTATGGTCATTGCAGCCAAGGCTGCCCTTGAGCTTCACATTCCACACCAGCCCCTCCTTGTTGGTAAGAACAAGGTCCAGCATAGCATCTCTTCTTGTCGCTTCTCTGTCACTTGGAGAAGGAAATCATCATCAACAGATTCCAGGAACCTCCTGGATTGCTTGTGCCCTGCTGTGTTGTCCCTCCAACAAATATTGGGGTGTTTGAAGTCCTCCATGAAGACCAGGGCTTGTGACTGTGAGGCTGCTCCTATCTGTCTATAGAGGGCCTCATCCGCTTGGTCTTCCTGGTCAGGTGGCCTGTAGCAGACCCCACTATAATGTTGCCTGTCTCTGCCCTCCCTTTAATCTTGACCCATAAACTCTCACTGAAAAAAAAAAAAAAGCTCTCACTGTAAAATGACTTTCTTATATCGAGATAAAACCTCTCCTGGTGCAACTTGTAGTTGTGGCCTCTTGTCTTCTCCACATGGCTCCTTGTACTGAGAGAGTGTTCATCTTCTTTGTAGCCACCCTTTAAGTACAGGAATACTGTGATGAGGTCCCTCTTGAGCCTCCTCTTCTCCAGAGAGAAGAGAAGGTCCCTCCTGAGCGTTCTTCAGGGAGAAGAGACCTTGCTCCTTCGATCTCCTCATGGGGCAGATTTTCCAGGGCTCATCTTCGTGTCCTCCTTTGGACTCTCTCCAATCTGTCCAGGTCTTTTTTGAACTGTGGGTACAATTAATGATTGTATATATAAAAATACCGATATATAGAGGTAGATCTGAACTTGAAGTAAAACACTTTCAACTGTTTTTTTCTTCTTGCTTTCAATGTATAGTTCCACCTAAGAAACAAGTAATCGGAGATGGCTTCCAGTCATATGCAGCAGCTAGGTATGTCCACAAGATGGCTCTACTTATTTCAAGGAGTAATCCAATTCCAGTAAGTAAATCTATAAATATTATTCCTATGAAGAAGCTTCTTCACTGTTTCTTAAAAAGAAGTGAAATGTAAGCATTTCTTGAACACTTCATATGAAAATAATTTGTGTACTTTTCTGGTTTTATAACAATTTTGATTTAACAATAGTTTCTTATACTATGTAGCTTCTTGAGATTTATACAGTGCTCCAAGTTTTAACCAAGAGATTAATGTTTGTGATCAAACTCAAACAAATGTAGTAACTGCAGTTGCCTGGAAAATATAACTGCGTGGGAATTAAAGACACCCCAGTTAAGTGGATATTTGTCAGAAGTGTGATAAGGCAAGAATCCTAAAGGCAAGGAGAAGCTTCCCCAGGGCTGGACATTTTTTCATTTTCTTCTTGTTGCTGTGATTAGTCCCTGCATCAGTGAATGAGTTTATCCGCATTCTGTCTACAGTTTTGCTGTATTGTTTTTCTATATCTTGGTCAGAATACTAGTTCAGAAACTATCAATTCAGAGCCTGCACTGGGATATTATTTCTAAATGATTTTGCTATTTGTTCCTCAAGATTTTTCAGGACCTCAATGATGATTAGTAAAAAATGTTGCAAGGTTTCTGGGTTTATTACAGAGGAAAGGTATGCAATGGAATAAAAAAAAAAAAACCCAAAACCCGAACCAAAACAGAACCCAGAGAAACATGTACTGTGACAAACACTAGATATTTGCATTTGCTTAGACAAAATTAATTAATTTTCCTCATGGATAAGGGTCTAGATGAATTTTCCTTTGGTCTTCTCTTTGAGAGATACCATAAACCCACAGTGTAATTTCCTTCCTTGTGACCTGAAAAGCTGTGCAAAGGTATGAACATGGTAATTTTTGTATTGTGTGTGAATGCACTGGCTGCCTTTCCTCTCCAAGCTCTTTACGGGAGACCCCAGGATTTGTAACTTCTCCATCCTATAGTCTCTTCTTCCCAACATCATCTCCAGAGCTATGATTTCCAGGAGGAAAAATTAGCCTCATAAGTTACCTTGATATTAGTATTTTAAATACTGGTAATTTTGAGAGCCAATTATAACTGTTAAATAGATGCAGTCACCTAAGGCTCACTAAACCTGTGGAAATCTTAGCTACATGAATACCAGAAATTATTTTAAGCTCATTCTTTAAAACTTCTGTTTCTTTTCACTGATAGATCAGAAAATAAAAAATAGATAGGCAAATTATTCTGGACTGCAGTCAGCCCTTCTAGTTTCTGTAACACACACAGACACAATAAATATAATGTCTCTGTTTTCACGGAACAACTCCAACCTTCACCACGGATTTTATATGCCACTTTTACTGGTTGCTTGAAGATTCTTAAAATGGGACCAAATTAAGGCTCATAGTGGGAATTCAGCTGCAAATGGAATACTTGTAGAGCAACAGTTATCCAAATCTAATTTTATCAAATCATCTCTCACTCATCACCATGGTATTTTTTTGCGCCTTGTCATGTATGAGCATGATAGCAGTAAAAGAATTTAGCACTTCTTTTGGAGAGCCTCTTTCATATAAATACTGTAAACAATTTAGCAGAACTTAAAGCAGGTTTTTAGTTTGTTACCAGTGATAAAAGCATAAAGATTTGGGTTTATTAAAAATGGGGCCATTAGTGCCACCTACATTAAAGTTGCCTTGTATATCCCATTACTAGACTCTTACTTTTTTTTTACTTAAAACTGTACAAAATGGGATTTGGGCTAAATTTCACCTGCTGAAGTCTGTTTGGAACTGAATGGTTTTGTTTGTTTTAACTTCCAAAATACCTCAGCCATTTTCACAAACAGTTTAATGAGAAGCGTACTGATGCAATGTAAAAACATCTTGTTGACTTGCAGAAGGACTAATAGCACCTTACTCTTGCACAAGTCGTGATAGATCTTTTAGCTTTAAGAGAAGTGATTACCAGTATATAGAGACATTTTAAGCAATGTTGGAGTAGACAAGCTTAAGGGAATTTACTGCAAGCACCAAAATGAGATAAAGTAGGTCAGCTTGCTTGAAAACTAGGTTCTGAGCAAATGAAGTAGGAAAACAGTTAGAAAGAGATTTAAAATGCAAATTGTAGGATAAAGTAATTTTTTTTTTTGTGGTACTGTATAGAATAGGGAAGGGTTCTGCAAAGCAAAGCAAATTGGAGGTTTTGCGTACTTAGCAGTGTTATCAGATAACATAATGTGCTATTGTCAGAGGCATAGCTGTTGATTTCTCTGTACCCTTTAATTTGTTGCTACCTTTAAAAGAATTTGAATAATAAACTTATGAGGCTCCCAGTGATCTCTTTTAAATAACTTTGTAAAAATTCATTTAAAAAATCTGTTGAGCCATATTTGAATCAGGAGTTTGTAATATTTTTTATATTATGAATACGATTTTTACTCTGAGAAAATTTGATCAAATCTGACCAAATTGTAACACTTTAAAAACTGTAACTTGCACCATCTGAAACACAGAGCAGAAAGCCATCACAGCTTTGTTCTACGACGCGGAATGATCCTACTTCTTACAGACCTGATCCAGGCAGAGGGAAAGGACGTGGCTTCAGGAACACTTCTATTAAAAGACTCTGATCCTGTTTTGCGTGTGAATAATGTATGTATCTATCACGTAGCACATTTCTTTTAAGTCAGGGAAGCGTGCTTTATCTGTGCAACCTCAATTCATTCCTATATAAATATTCATCATGATGCAGTCTTCAACTTCACACAAACAACTTCTCCAGACTAAGCTGTTTGTTTTGAGGACTCTGCTCTTGATGTGAACAGCCAGCAGAGCAGAAAAAGAAGTCTCAGCTAGCTATAGGGACTTCTGGAACCTTCTGAATAATTGGGAAAAAAAAAATTTTCTTTCACAAGATATTTTTAGGTTCGTGCTTTAATGGAAAAACTAAAATAAAGCAAGAGAACAGAAAACTGAGATGAGCTGCTGCATAAATGGAGATCATAATAAAAACTTAACTTTCATTTTAGCACTAAACAAATAAGTCTTTCCGTTTCAACTGAGAATCAACCTAAACAATATTTTGAATAATAGAATCATAGAAAAGCCTTGGTTGGAAGGGAACTCTGGCTATCATTGTTCAATATGCATTTTGAAGACTAAGAAAAAGAGAGGACAATGATATAAGTAGGAATAGATAATAAAATTTCGTTCAGAAAATAATTCTTCTCTGCAATGCGTTTTTTTCAGTGAAAAATGACAGAATTGTTAAAATCAGAATATTCAATCCAAAAATTAAATTAGACTAAATCAGGATTGACAGTTCCTTCCAAGACTAACCACTTAACAGAACTGAAATAGCTTACACTAGGGAAACCAATGAAAATAGGAAATAATTAATCAATGCTTATTGTAGAAATCAAGGAGAAAGAGCAGGAAGGAATATGAAATGAAGAGCAGCATTTATAAAACTATGTTTGTCTTAGGATAAAAACATTTAAGTAGTTTTAAAAGAAGATGAGATAAATGTCCATGGATTTTTATGTGTACCAAAATTAATTATTACTTCTTTTTACTGAGAAATCCACTCAGCAGTGGAAACCCCAGAGTGATTTTTATAACTGTTATAATAATTTCTTAGTCCTGTGTTTTCTAGATTCCCAGTACTAAGAAATTTAATTGGCCTGTGCATTAACATGGAAGAAGCTCTCCCATTCCTTTTTTCCCTTGTCTTACTCTTTTGCATTTCTTGATTCATTATCAAGGAAATAAATTAGGAACTGGAATTCTCAGCAGCCTTCCCACACTTCTCAGTATTGGCACAGCGGAGAAGTCTGAATACCTGAAGAAGCATGGCCTCTTCTGCATTTCTCATTGCTGCGGAGAGACTGTCACTTTCAAGCAGCCTTATACCAAACCCAAAATCTAGACCAGTACAAGCTTTCCTCTCCCCACATAATGTAAACAGAGGATCATCTGCTTTCCTCATCTTCTGCTTTTCACTGCTTTTCAGCCTTCATTTGTTTCCTTGAATAGAAATACCAAGCAGCTTTCAAGAAAACAGAAATGTTTAAAGTCAAAGTACTACTAAAAATAGGCTGTAACTAGTCATATTGTCTTGTTAATCCTCTGCGCATGCCCGGTTGTTCCTCAGGACAACATACATTCTCCTGCATTACTTAGTTTCAGATGACATTAGCATTAGATTTCTACAGTTTCTCATGAGGGAGAAATTTTCAGTCTTACAGAAAATCTCCCACAAATTAAATCCTGCAAATGGCAGTTGTTAGTGGCTGCTTTATGGCAAGCTAGAATGAAGCCTTTAGTCTTTCAAATTCTTATTTTAAAGAAGTTCTACCCAGGTGATACAATGGAGATCTAGAAAGGTTTGGTAGGTTTTTATTAAAGATTTTTATTAACTCTTCATGCTTATTATTAAATACTTCTGCCACACAAAAGTGGTGTAGAGTCACTAAATACCACAGTTCCTCTTGAATAGATGCCTGTTTATGGCTAAAGTTCATTAACACAAACTTATGCAGCTATTAGATAATATTTATTTTTTACGTGCTGGTAGCAGAGACACTGTGAAGATGTGAAAATATGCACAGAACATTATTCTTAACAATTTACAAAGAGACTTCATATTTAGAAAAGAGAAAGAAAATGACAAAAAAAAACCCCAATTATACATAAGGAGCATTTAAATTCCAATGGATAATACATATGATCAATATATAATTAAAAAAACATACATATTTCTACCCCTAAAGATGCCTTTTATACCTCAGTTTCACTCTGCTGTAACTGACAGAGTCACTGATTTCTATCCAATTTCACTTAAAGTATATTAAAAAGCAGTGCAGTGACACACAGAGCTTCCTGCCTGCATAGAAATAGGCTTTTGCTTTCTGTATATTAGTTTCCCTCCAGTAGCTGTTACCAGCAACTTCAGGTCCAACTTAAGACAGATTTAACTGGGCATTAGTTAAGTTGGGTGTTAAAGTAGTACGTTGCAACAAATTACATCTTTATTCATACTTACATGGCCTTAATGAAAACTTTAATATTATTTAAATGCAAATGTAGATTTCAGTCATTCTTCTTTTAAGTGAACAAGTTTTGGTTCTTCATGTAGAGTGCGTAGCTTTTGGCACCGTTCTTTTTTCCTAGACTATGCAGGTCATCAGGCTAGCAAGACCCTGAAACCAAGGTGTACAGAGCGAAAAGGTGGGTGAAAACCATGGTACATGCCTTGTATGGGCAGGAGTCTCTTTTATTTCTTGCTCTGTGGGTCTCACAGCCATACTGTGCTATCACAGACCTTTTCTCTTCTTTAATAGCGGTGCGTGGCAAAGCCAACATTGGAAGGTGTCTTGGACATTTTTAATTGTGAACATTATAGCCAGAAAGACAAAAAAAAAAAAGAAAGAAAAAAAAAAAGAGTTGCTAGAAACTCTGGGAGATTCAATTAGGCTACAACTAGTTTGCCCTGATAATGCTTAATAACTGCCAGTGGTATTAGTGAAGGAATTGCATCTATCCCTTCAAGTGGAATGCATTCACTCTGTCTGTATAACTAATTTATTTTCTTTATTATTAATTAATATTGGTTGAAAAAATAACTATTACTACTGTCTTTGATTTTTTCTTTAGGAAGAGTGGTAGCAAGGTAAAGTCAAGCTGTTAAAAACACAATTAGGGAGCAAAGCATCCACCTGTGCTGCCTGGATTCTGTAGGCAGAGGTGGGTCCTAGGGTTCTCTACCACTGCTGCCTCTAGGAACTCTTTATGAAACTGCCCAACTGCATGCTTTGACCAGGCTTGTTTGACATTTCCTCACGGCTATGCTTGGGCATGCGAGTGAGATCTGAAGTTCAAACAAGTTTGTACCATTCATAGTGCCTGTCGTGGTACCATGCTGGGGCCAGAGGAGATCCTGGAATAGCATCTCAAATTTGTGATAGACTTCTCGTAGCTGGAGACATTGTGTGCTTCATGATCCCTGTAGTCAACAATTTTGGTTAAAATCATGCCGGTCTTTTTTGGAACTGGAAACTACAGGCATCAAGAGTTTTAGGAGCGCTGATGTGGGAAACATGCTCTAATTTGCTAGCTCTCCTAACTCCTGGGAAAAACAACTGGCCATAGCTTCTAGAGGAGGTAGCCGGAGCTCTTCTGACTTCTTTCCCCATTGTTTTGCAAGTCTGGTGATGCTTGTGGGAAGAGAGCAGCTGATACTATTTCTGTAAGAGATAAGAGGTTCCAGAACTGTAAGAGAGACTCAATAGCATGGGAAAACTCTGCTTTTTCCTGCTTTTTTATGAAAGACAGGGCTACTCCTTTTCCATTCCTTATCTAATATAGTTCCTCCAGGCTTCATTGAATTATCCTTTTTTTTTTTTTGTCCTCCAAACAACTGTACCTTTAAAGAAACTGAGATATATGCAAATCATCAGTATAAAGAAGCTAATTGTCAAAAAGTACTGCTCAATTAAATTTTGCATACTGAATGAAGGAGAGTATCAGAGTCTTTGGCTCCAGGTGACTACTCCAAAACACAGGGACAAAGGAAGAGGAAAGAAAATAGTATATGGAAAGGAATCGCATCCTGGAAGGTTACATGGGTACAGTGGTTTAGGATGCTGGAATAGATGTGAAAGCTTTGAAAGCCATAAAACTAGTATTAGGTCTCAAGACTAAAGTTACAGCACTCACCGTAAACTTGCAATGCTATCACATATACGTTGGATGTGTTTCCATAGTGAGAATTAGGAGGGAGCTCGAAATCAGTGCTTAAAGAAATCCTGTTTTTTTTAAAGCCCTCTGTACTGTGCTCTTGTAAAGCTTGTTGGATGTAATTTGAATCACTATTATCAAACCAAAACCTTCCATACTATTTCATGTGTGATTTTGAGGAAAAACAATTAAAAATATCTCAGAAATTGCATCATCCTAACTGGCAGTAATCACCTTCTGTACTGCTAGTAGTGGTTTCTTCTACTAAATAATACCAAGTTAGAGAATAGTCTTTGTAAAATGAAGGAGGTAGGACTATACATGTATGTTTTTCTGCAGTGAGGTAGTAACTAAGTCCAGCTCAATGCAAGCCAGTGCAAGATATGAATGGCAAGGAAAGTAATTTCTTTAGGTGGGTGCTATGTTCCTAGGTGAAATCTCTAGATAGATCTTGTTCTTAGTTGGAAATTATAGAATCATAGAATCGTAGAATAGTTTGGGTTGGAAGGGACCTTCAAAGGTCATTCAGTCCAACTCCCCTGCAAGGAGCAGGGACATCTCCAACCAGATCAGGTTGCTCAGAGCCTCATCCAACCTGGCCTGGAATGTTTTCAGGGATGCGGCATCCACCACCTCTCTGGGCAACCTGTTCCAGTGTTCTACCACCCTCATTGTAAATTTTTTTTTCCTAATATCTAATCTGAATCGTTATCCTCTGTCTGAGACAATGAATCCCTTTTCTTCAAAACCACCATGCTATCCTTGTCTTTCTCTTTTATTTCTTTTGATGCAAAAAAATTTACATTACAGAGTGAAAGTGCCATCTGTGAGATATTTTCAAAAACATCTACTTCATGTTCACACCTTTCTGTCATTTTGACTGCGTATCTTATGTAGCATGCTGCACAACATAAATATGTAGCCTCTTCCAGAAATATGCACGTGTGTAGAGTGTAAATGCAATGCCATATTGCACTTTTTATTTGTGCTAGTTAGAATTTAGTCTATTTAGGTGATTTAATGGGTTGCTTAATTTCTCAGCAAACACCTCTTCTCAACAAGCACATGTACAAGATAACTCTTGTGATAGGGGGAGATTCTGCAGAGAGTGTTTCTGAGACACCATTGTGATGTAAGTAAAGGGTTAGAGGGTTTTTTGATCTGTCACAATATTCCTAAAATAAAGGAGAAGAGGTTAGTTCATCCAGAATCCACCTGTCATTCTGAAGTGACTGCTAATTGACAGCAGTCCAATGTATGTTAATCCTATTCATATGTCTATGTGAAGTATCCTTGTCGTACTGTATGCTTTCACACATGTTTATATGAAAAGCAGCAAATACTCTACGAAGGAGCTTAACAACAGAGTGTGAATGTTTCTCAAGTTCATGACTAAAGACACTATGCCACTTGAGAACTTAATGATTTGTACTGGGTTTAGGCATGGAAATAATATTAATTGCCTGTTTGGTAAGTGTGACTCTTAAACAAAGCCAAGAGAACTTTAGCATCTCAAGAGTAGGAGCTCAACAGATGGGTTGGGTTAAATGTAGTAATAAGGAGGGAACTGAACCTGAATGACTGATGAAAGCTTGATCTGGACCGTAGAATAAAGAAGAGGCATTTGGTGCTGGATTTCCTTTCATGAAGGCTAGATAATGATGTCGAAGGTGCCGGAGAAGTAGGGTCCAAAGGCCAGGTAGAACCAGCCGGGTTAAAACCCCCTCATCATCCATATCTCCTTAGACAAAACATGTAACTGGAGTAGATGGAGCCTCTGATAACTGAAACTCCACCATCAACAGCTGGACACAAGGCAGTTTCTTCTTCTGTTCTCCTTGCAGCTAAGTTTTTTTGTTGTGGGGGACAAGGCCGGCACAGGGAGCCATAACACCTATCTCTCTCTTCTTGTGTCAACCAGGTGGCTTCTAGGCCTCTGATCACTGTTCAGGACCAAATATTTTATCTGAACGTTCATTGTACAACCGTTCCAAAGATGTGAGTGTACCAGATCACAGGCAACAGCCTCTGGGGTGCCAACTGCTGCTGGACTGGTTACAAGCCTTTTCTTTGGGGTGGAGCCGTAACATCAGTGGGATTGCTTCTGGACATTCCTGTATGGGAGTAAGACACAGGAAACATGCTCTGTGTTCTCTGGGCTGTCTTTAATCTGCTTCAAGGAAAAAAAAAAATTATAGCTTGTCATTGATGCAAGGTATCTGGGACAATTTCAGCTAACAGTGGAAAACCTATTAAGAGCAAATGTGATTTTGTATATGGTGCATTTGTGGTAAAAATATCTGTGTATGGCACCTATGGATGCTGTGAAGATTTTGGGCTCAATTCTCAATTATTCCTATCATATATTTAGTGCATAGCAAAATGAAAAGATGAATAGTGCTCTCTTTTGCCTTTTTTTTGTGGTATGCGGAAAACTTAGCTCAGCTATTTAGCCATTGTGGGGGTACAGTACCGTAACATTTACAATGACATTAAAGAATGAACAGTTTTGAAATATGTAACCTAAAAAAACTTGAAATGTAAAAAATGCATTACTTTAATGAAGAAGTAATATTAATATTTATTTAATCAAACTTATTAATCATTGTTATACATTATAATATTTAATATGATGCCATATAATTGTTAATAATGGATATTGTTATGATTTACATTTAATATATTAATATTTATTAACGGAATTAATACCAGTTTAAATATTATAAAAATTCCAATATTTAATGCAGCTTGGTGCAAGCTTTTATTTCTTGTTGTTGTTATGGTGTGCAAGAAAACCATTAATCCAGGATCTGATTTCCTTGGATTCAAACAGATATGCAAGGATAAGGCACGCTAACGTACACTGCAAAAGGGAGCGGAGTGGGATAGTTGCAGATTTTAAATCCTTGTACATATGGACAGGTTGCTGAAAGCTGGTACCAGAAAAAGTATCTATTTTTATTTTAGAGAGGAAATAAAAAAAAAAAAGACTCATTGATTATGTCATGTGCAGCATTTTGATCCATTTCTGTTTTAAAATGACGTATTTTATTTGGTGCTTTGTAGCTTTAGCGATATGGTTATTTACAAGTAACGTAACTGATACTCTGACCAACGCCCAGGTCTAAGAATAGAGCTTACAAAATCTGCTTTGTTAACTCAGTGCTCTACGCTGTGTTCAAGGAGCGTATGTTTATCTTCAGTATATTGCTGTTCTGTCACTCTCTGATACGGTATGTTGAAAACGAGCAATTATGCTGAAGCAAACTATGTGAGTGAGACCCAGCAAAGAAATGTTGCGTCTGGCTGACTACAAAGTTTACTAGATTAGCTGGAGGGGTTTTTTTTGTTATGGATTAACCAGCTTAGTTTGAGTTTCATTTAATGTTCCAACATAAGTTTTGTGATGACCGTCTTCTGCACGTGCTAGTAACAAGGCTGGGAGAGTTTCTCGGTAATGCCTATGTGATTTAAAAGTAGTCTTTGACTTCCAATTCTACTGTCTTCTTCAACAACATGCTGGAGGATGTAAGCAGCAAATGAGTGGGAAATTAGGCAGGAGGAGTATTGGAGGAGTAAACAGGGAGCTGTTGTTATTGAAGGACAAGTGGGGAGCAGTAATTATTTAGAAGTGTTGTGCCTAACGGCATCACTCAGGCAACAGGATTAAACTGTACTCACAAATAAAAGTAATTGTGTACTTATTCAGTGGAGCAACTTTATCCATCCAAATTGTCAATATTAATATACTGTGAATGTTACATGTCTCTCATGGTGCCCAAATATAGAGAAGGAAAAGGAAAGAAGATATCAGTACATTTGCAGTAAAAGCATATTAAACCCTTTCTGTTTGTGGATTTAGGAAAAATATTTGCTATTGGACACTAGGTGAGTTACTAGATTTTTTAATTTTGAAAGTGATTACAAGTCAACTTTACATTATATTTTGAATGCATATGAGAATGCTGCAGTTTTAGAAGTGCTATAAACATTCAGGTTTCTCCCATGTATTTTGAATATAAAATGATATCTAATTCTATATCTGGGTTTGGCTGATACTCCAGGTACAAAACAATTTTATCCTCCTTCTCCTACTTACACAGCTGAAAATATATCAGTAAGTACACCAACTGAAATTATGTGAGATATAGAAGGTTTAAAACAATTGAGATCGGAACTGGAGAAAGCTCCTGTTGCTAGCTAAATTAAAATCAACACAAGTAGGATGATCAAGTTTTACTAAAAATAACCCAACAAGATTCAGTTGATGATTACATCAATGTCTTCTTAGAAGAAAGCCAATGACTTTCAGTTGAATTTTCATTGAATTTTCTCTCTTGTAGCTTGCCTCAGCAGTTTAGTTAATTTAGAAGAACCTTAGCTTTTCTCATTTTTAATCCCGGGAAATAGGATCCCTTTCTTAGGATGCTTGTGGACAGGTTTTCTGGCATCTGTAGGAAGAAAGTGGAAAAAAAAAAAGTAGTCACAAAGATTGAAATATTATTATTATTACTCCAGCAACAATTTTTAAAAATTATTTTGAAATATTTATATACTTTTTTTTTTTGGTATGACACTTGATATTGGGGACTTTGAGCCCAGCATGTTTTTTTCAGGTGGTACATCAAAAGAGGTAAGAAGTCAGGATTTCTCTTGTAAATGATTGCTTTAGCTATCATTATCCAATATTAAAATACTACTTCCAAAATAGCCAGTCCTTTCTGTTACTATCATGAAATGTCAAAAAGCTTAATGAGTATTTTTCTTTTCACATTCAAATAACATCTTCGTGGATTCCTGTTGTGGTTTCTCTGATATCTCTACATAGATTATCTTGCTAGTAGACCTAAGAGATATACAGAAAAATGTAGAGAGATAAATCTTTGTCTGTGCAATCTGGAAATGGTATAAACGTTTATGAGAAGGGAATTTGGTTTAAAATTTTCTGAGTGGGAAATTAAAAGAATGGGATCCAAGTACTAAAAACTAACTACTCCAAGTATTTGTTAGCAACGCAGTGAGGTAAACAGGCAGTTGTTCACCTTGCCGTGTTGCTAAGCCAAAAACCACGGAAACTTTGGAACTGGAAAGTTAGCTGTCTTGTCCCCTTTAGAGCAGAAGGGGGCAATGTTGGCCTTAGAAAGAGAATTTTTCTCTTGCCTGTCAGTCTAACTAAATGACACACCTCATGCTAGAAGCAATACTGAATTCACAGAGAGCAAAGAATTGCAGTTTCATAGGGCTTCTTCCCAGGATGGGTGACTTTTCATCTCACAACCAAAGTTGTGAGACTATCAGATGGTCTATAATGAATGTTTGATCCTGATTCCAACCCAGGGGAAATTCTTATTTTCTGTACAAATGTCACAGCTTTTATAAAGTTCACAATTACATTGGAAATGCGAAGAGGTCTAGGAAGAGATTTTTGAGCTTTATAGCAACTATTGTGTCACACTGTTTATGCATTATAATTTATAGTTTCCATTTCAATCCAGGATTCCGTGCAATATAAACCTTTTCTTCCTGCATTGCTAGCATTCCTGTTAAGAAAGAAAGAAACAAACAAATATCATTTTTTTTTCCTTGTTTTTTCCCCACACTGTTATGCATGTATAGCAGAGATTTGGACCAAATCACTACAACCATCTAAAATAGAACTCCTGTATCTGACTATATTAAAAAACTGCCGTACTTGTTCTCAAGAAACATGTTGCTTGCATGATTCAGATGGACTCAGATTAACATAATGCTACCAATCTGGTAGAAAATAGCTGAGAAAATAAAAATATAAAAATAAATAAAGCAATAATATGTAAATTAAAAAAAATAAAGAATAAAACTAAATAGCAGAGAAAAAAATAGTGTTTGTTAAACTTGTTTTGCACTTCAAAAATTGCGAAAAAAAAGAGGCAAGGCTAACCAAAAACCTATTGAAATTAATAGACAAACATATTTTTCTTTTTTCTTATTACTTAATGTGTATTAAACTAAGGATGCTATACTGGCAAGGTGCACACCATTAAAACAAAGCTTGATTTGTGAGTACAAATAAGTTTTATTATGTAATTATAATTTTAAAAATGGAAGTATATCCTTGTATTTGTAACTATCAGAATTTTTAGTCTCATAAAGTGAAAAAAATTCACTGCTGTGAAAATGACTACCATAGATGAGCAGTTAATGGAATTATTTTTGGCAATAAAAGTATTATACGCTTCACATGTAATGAAGAAGATTTATTCAGTTATCTAATTTCTGGATTAATTTGATATATTCATATATACTTTCTGAAAACAGAGAGAGATGGATAGTCATTGTTGTATCCTTGGGAACACTGAATACTGTTTTAGAACAAAATTATTTGTTTTTTTTAAAGTTTCATTGATTGAAGAAGTATCATTTATTAAATTATTGGAAAAACTCAGTAGTCTCTCAGCCAATTTTACAGCTGCCTGCTCTGTGCCAGTGACCCACACCGAGCAAAGAAAAGGGAGAAGGAGGAGTAGTCTTGTCTTCCTGTAGCTCCTGGCACTAGCCCAACATAAAAGCTGCTAGAAAACAATTCTCTTGAAAGAGGAGATACGAAAATTCAGTGAGACAGTGCATGAGCATGAGGAATCCAAAGGGATGTAGTTCCAGGAGAAAACCCCAGTGGCATGCAGAGAGTGGAGGAGGTTGCCACTTCACCTCTGGAAGAAAGGAAGCCCGGGAAGAGGGAGTGCAGAGGGGTCAGCATTGGAAAGGGCTGGTAGGGAAGCAAGGTAAAAGGAAGGAGTAAGCGGAATCACAGGACATCGAAAATTGAGCTTATTTAATTTTTTTTTTTCAAATTGTTGAGCTGCAATGTTGACAGTGGGATCTGGATGTTCTGTCAACGTGGTGTCCTGTTGAGATCTTCATGCAGTACAGTACAGGGAACGAACCATCTGTGATTTTTGTCCTTTACTGTGAGCAGAAGACTTGAACATTAGCCTGATATGTTTTGAAGCTTCTGTTTTATGACGTTACTGTAAAAAGAACCCAGAATACACCAAGTTGAAGACAAATCACTGTGAGGCATTGTGATCCTCTTCCCTAGAAAACTATAAACTTTTTTTTTTTTCAATCCTTGAGGTTGGTGTGGGCTCCTTGAAAAGAGGGGGTTGCCACCTCAGCTCTTTGGAAGTGCAGGGAGGGTGATTCATGCTGCAGGTGGCCCTCTTCCCTTTGAGCCCACCATAGCTCTGCAGCATGCTGCCGTGGGAGATGCTGTGTGTTGGAAGATGTAAAAAAACCAAGGTCTCACAATTTCTGATGAACAAATCCATGGCTTTTTTTCATGGCACTGAGTGTTAAATCTGTAAACTGGCCAAATACATATTTGAATAATTATACTCTGCCTTCTGCAGAACATGTTCCAGGTAGTTCAAATTGGAAAATATTTTTGTTTTGTTTTATTAAATTGTGGTTTCTAAAACAGCCTTGTAAAAAAATGATCATGAAATATTAATTCTAGCTCAGTTCCATTCACATTTCAGTGATGGGTAAATGACCAGTCTCAGCTCTTTTTTATGCCATTATTGAAATGCTTTTGATGAAATTGTGTTTAATTCTAGATTTTCCCATGCTCCTCAAATGTGTTATATCAGAAATTCCTAAATTATAGGTTATGGGCAATGTGAAATTGGTCAAAATCAAAGCTAGAAAATGCAATTAACATTAAAAATGCATTCAAACATAAACTGTTCAAGAAAATTGAGAGCAAGTCAATATATATATTTTAACATTACTGTACCACAGTGGAAATTTTGCTTGACCAGAGGCTTCCGGGCTTAGCTTCTTTTTATTATTTTCAACAGCATTGTCAAGGTATCTTACACTTTTCATACAAAAAATATGTCTTTGTCTCTTGGAGCTAAAACAATTTTATTTTAACATGACCGCTATTATGTCTCAGGTTATGCCTGAAATAAATTATAGTAATTTCTGGAAAAAAAAATACCACCTATACCATAAGCCTCTCAGGATTTTCTAGTTCTAAAACAATTTGCAGATTGTGTCCACATGTTCTTTGAATGGAGATAACATTTTAAAAAGATGTGTGTAATGGAGTTAGGTTAAATTTGCGGTGTCTTTTGACAGTATATTTAAGGCTGAGGACAAGGCTTATAAAAACCCTAATCTGCAGGCTATTTGTACTGCTTAGCTGTTGGGTTATCTCCTAGCAATCCAGCTGCTCACTGAGGGGTAAGCCTCCAGCACATCTGCATTTCGCTCAGGCTAGATTGCTTGCTGTCTGGATGAGCTCCAGCTTTCCCTGCCTGGATTTCTTGCGTGGCTTTGTGCTGGTGTCTGACAGTGCTAGAAGACTGACGTCAGGTAGACAAGTGATCCAGTACCATTTCTTGAAGGGCAAAGAAGCATGTGGGAGCAGCGTTTTGGCAATGCTGCTTTTTAGGTCCCTCCTGGCAGCTACCAGAGCAAGTACAATACTGACTGAGAAGTTATAATGCAACTTTCACAAGAGCTAGGATTTTTGCCCACACTGTGAAGATTTCTCTCACTGAGCCACAGAAGCCTCTTGGAAAGTAATGCATTTAATCCTCTTTTCTATTTCCTCTTGTCATTCTCTTAAACATTGAAAAACATACAGCATTTGCTTGTTGGTGCAGTGGTGGTTTGACTTTCAAATAAAGAAAAAGTTACTGTGAGCTCAGATGGCATTGTCTAGTCTAGCTTTTTACATGTTACTGCTTCTGGGAATTTAGTCATAGTTGTTTCTGTAATCTTCCCAAAAAATATGACTAGACCACTTCCTCAGTCCCTTAAAATTGAACTTTTAGAAGCTGGGTGAGCCTCAGAAAGTCCAATTAAAAAAATCACTTTATGTTGCCCTTTATAAATGTAATTTTAGCCATTGTATGGTCTACACCTGCACATATCTGCTAATGAACTCCTGAACTACTTTTTGGCAATATGTACCTCCTCTCTTCTAAAAGCACTGGCTTCCTCAACTGAAAGTAATTAGTAAAATAGTAAAGCTGAAATTTTACTTTTAAAAAAATATTATTTTTATTTAAAACAGGCATGGGATAAAATTGCATCATGGCCTTAATGCTTAACAAAGAACAAAAAGAAGAAAGATGTTAAATTCAGAATAATTTAAAGAAATTAGTTTAAATGTGAAGTCTAAATAATTGGCACCATTTTTCAGAAACATGGAACAGTTATAAAAATATGTTGTAAATTTAGGCCATTAATTTGCATATTTAAATACAGAAATTCCCTGTAGCGGGAAGATTTCAAATTGACATTCTGATCTGTGATGCCTACCTGTCAAGGGCTGCTCTTTTATTATGTGCCAGTGTACAAATGGCAGCTCATCTGAGGCTTTGGTTGATGGTTAGTACAGTTTCCCCAATCAGTAGCGCATAAAATTAATCATATAACTCCTGGTAGATGCCATGCTGTGGCAAAAAGAAATTGGGATAAAGCTGATGGGTGCTATAATAGAGAGGAAAGTGCGTTAGCAGCTATCTGAGATGGCACATTTAGGTGGGTGAGTTTGCAATTGGTTTGGCGAAGGCATGTTTTGAACCATAGCAACCCCAGTTTTTAGAAGCAGCAGTCCTCCCTGACGAATGGAGGAGGATGGGTCGGTCTCCTCGCTGCAAGCTCTGAGCAGCAGCCCGAGGCATATCGGTCCCTGTGAGCTGTGGGCAGGAGTCACGCAGGACAGGGTGGGTAACGCCTGGCATCTCTGCTCGCATTTGAAACTGGGTGGGATGTAAGTGCTCTATGCAACTGAATTCCTAAACATAGGCATCCTATGCATGTGAACTTGTCTTCAAAATCTTGTAAGCATTGTGTTTTTCTAAGTCTGTAACTTCACCCGTGTAACATGCTCTGAGACTGTGAGTTTTTGTGAAAAAGAAAGACCCTCGATTTGAGCAACATGAGTGAGTCCTTATGTCTTCTTTGCCCTCTGCCAATACCTTATGCTATACTCAGGAGAAGGCGTATTAGCACCCAAAGCCTTCCCCCCTTTCCCAGTCTGTTGAAAACAACATTTGCAAGTAAGATTTTGTAGACAACAGTATCACAACCATGGGTTAAAGAGATAAGAAATAAGCTTTATATGATTTCTTTTTACCTCATGGTACATGCACAGCACAGGAACCTTGCAGATGTGTAGTAAACCTGATGCTCCAGTGACAGGTTAGACTTAGTGTTCGTGCTCAGGTGGTGTGTGTACATGAAGTCCAGTGCTTCTTGAGAGAGTGTGCAGTGTGCAGTTATGTTGTAACTCTGAGATTTCCTGAACAAATTGCATTTATGAAGTCTGTGCAATATAACGCCAGGCATGCCAGAATGTACAGTAATAGGTAGGAGTTACTGGGCTTACCTACTGATCCGGTTAGGCTATGGCATGTAAGAAAGTCCTTGAGAAATGCACAACACATTAAGAACCTCTTAGAAAAAATTTACAAGATTCCATCCAAGAAAACAATCTGAGAAAATCCCCTGCAGAGATTACACTGAGAATCATCACAGATCTCTTTGTACATTCTGTTTCATGCCCAAAATATTTTGCAATTAGCAAAATCTAAGATACCATACACTGATTAAAATAAATCCACCCTAGTTATTTGTTTTGAAGTAAGAAAAGAAAAAGAACAGGAACTTCCTTGTCATGTCAGGTGTTGTGCTTTTGGAAGGAGTGCTGCTATAACTGTCGTAGGTGTAGCATATGAGATGGAGTGGAACACAAATCTACCTAGCAAATGGTTGAAACGTTGCTTTTGTGCGTGTGAATTCATGGATTAATGAGGATGTAAAATAACCTTGAAAACTGTAGTATGAAACAGGAGGAAAGGCTATGCAGGAGACTTTTTTTTCTGATGGATTTGTACCTCCAGTCTTGCTTGCCTTTTTGGGAGCTCTGAATCTCTGCACAGCCATCATGGTTTGCATGGACTTAGGTCTAAACAAAGCTCCTTCACAACAGTTGAGAGGAAGAAGAAGGTCCTTTCCTTTAAGTTTTTAGGATGCATTTCTTTCATCAGCACTCTTTATCTGTTTCTGCATTTCCTTCCTTAGCTGCAGTTGTCTTGAAATAAGCTTTGAATTAACCCATGATTTGAAAAGTACCAAAGGAGGCCCATTGTTTACTACCAAGGCACGTGTGAAGCTGTGTACCGATGGTCTTTCATGCAGAAACTCCAAAGGATGTCCAACAGGCAGATTTTGAACTTGACTCCCTCTTTCTTTGCCACTAACTGATATGTTATGTGTAAAATGTACAGATTGTGATGATTTATTTGTCATTTATGTTGCAGTTGTACTAAGGGTCATTGACCAGGCTCTTTAGCATAGTACGGAGATGCAGTACGAAGATAGTTATGTCCCCAAAAAGCATGTACGTGCACTAAACCTGTTGTTATTGAGGAAGCAAGGTAACTGTTTATTTTAGCAAACTGACTTGGTTGGATTCTTGGAGCACGCGTATGTGTTATGCATGCTTACTGCATATCTTAATGCAGCACTGTCGTGTGAGCATTTCTTCTCCTCTCTCTGTACCCAGTGGGACAGTGTTTTGCGTCACTGTGTTGAAATAGTTTCAAACGCATCATGTTCACTGGTCTTCTTTCCAGCCTTTTTGAGCTTATTATCCTCAAATGTGTTGCTGCCACCAGAGAAGTGGGACTTGGCAGTGCGGAGCAGTGCAGTCCCAATCGAAATTGGCCAGTGTGATATGGGACAATGACAAACTGGCTCAGCAAATGCAAGTGTTCTGCCTGCATGTCAAAAGCCAATATCCACTAGACACAAAACCATTAAGTTGGTTAGGAAATATTGTCAAACTAAATAGTTTCTGGGTTTGCTTTAACCCTGATTGCTTTAACACTGCCTGTGGAATCTTTTGCAGTCTACTAAGGTTGTCTCAAACTAGTTGAAGAGGAAGTTTTAACCACATTGCTTTAATTTCTTTTACTTTGACTTTTTAGGTTAACATTTGCAAATGTGCTTTTGGAATCTTCACACATACACTCGGGAGATCACATTTCCTAGGAAAATATTTAGGGTCAAATGAATTTTCCATATGGGGATTGTAACCTCTAGAACCATCTCAAGAAATAAGAACTATCAAACTAAAGAGACTATGTACATTTAAAATAATATTTTTCTCACTTAAGTAGTGAACAAGTGCTACTTCCCACAATGCCATGCATGTCGAACATATTATGCTGTGTTTGTCCTGAATTCTGTTAAATTAAATCAATTGAGCAGTTTCTGATATGGAAACATTTGGTTTCAAGCTTCCTTAGAGTTAGTGATAAAGTTTGCTACAGAAGTAATGACAAAGTCTTAGCTCTAGTGACAGAAATGTTAAGTTTGAAAATACAGCAAGAAAATCTATCTTGTGAGATTTGTGGAAACCAGCCTTCAGTGACTTGTTCACAGCTTTCTCTTACAGCCTGACAAAGAAATGGTGCAATCTACTGCCAGGTTCAGTATTATCTTCATGGGTAAAATGACAATAGTACGTGCTCTTTTCCAGCCGTAAAAGTGGATATACTGATAAAGAGGGAAATGGACAATGTGTGAGGAAGTGCTTTGTTTCTGTTTACCTTTCCTGAATTTTGGTGTGGTGTCCTGAGAATGGTGAGACATACAGACAGAAAGACAGACAGGCAGAAAGTCCCCCAATTTCAGTCCTTAGATCCTTGCAGTGCCGACTATGTATCAAACATACATTTCTATGCTCTACGCAACATCTGACCTACTTGCCTGGACTCTTCGCAAACAGGAGAAAGGAATAATGGTTTTGAGGGGGCAATTGTCTTACACAAATGCTCAAACCAACCAGATAAATTTTGATCTAGAATTTTGTATTTCTTTCCCTTGATGAAACTAGACAACCAGCTGAGAAGGAAACATTTATACTACAGACTACAGAGGATTAAAGTTAGATGCAATGAAATCTCATTCTAGGACTTGCAATAGGATTATAGGAATTGAAATACTAAGACTGACCTTTCCTAATAAACATATAAACATTATCAGGGCAGGGACTGAAAAGCTATAATTTAGACTTAAGTTTTGTTGGTGACCATAACAGAATTTGATTTTTTCTTTTTTGTATTTCTCCTACCAGAAGATTTCTAAAAAGGATAATTATTTTGATGGCAAGAATCTACCAGTTTTTATTTAAAATGTTTTCATACATGATTTATTATCCAGTTTCTCTTGGACAAAATTGTTCTTTATCATAATATCTTCTCTCCTTTTGTCTTTAACATCTTTCCCACCACTTCTGTCTTTTTAGTGTTTACTTTATCTCTCTCAGCCTTTTTTTTTTCTTTCTTTTTTTCTGGACTAAACAAGCTAGACTCTTTTTGTAGTTGTTTTTCTGGTATACAGCAATCCCTAATTTCCCTAATGAGCCTTTTTGTATTCAAACAGCTATCCGGAGGTTGGATACTGAGTGGATCCAGTGGATCTTCCTTTGCTGTGTTTTTTTTCCAGATGATGAGATCTTATTCACTAAATTTTGTTGGACTTCTAGAACTCCATTTCTCAAACCTGTATTTTTCTATCATTTTGCAGTCCTGCCCTATGATTGCACTGAATCCTAACTTTCTCATGAGTGAATTTACTAGCTTTCTTATATTTTTGTGCCAGAATGATTACTGCAAATATGAATTAGCCAGCTCAAGAAGGCCATTTGTAATGTCCTCCCATTTTAATAGTTCTTGCTTTCAGCACAGTTTATTACTCTTTTCCCTTTAAATAGTTTCAAATGCATCCCAAGTCCTATCAACTCTTACCTTTTCTATTGTTGGTTAGCTGCCCTTGTAGAACCAAATTTTCTCTGCCTTATCAAGCACAGTTATCACACTAGTTTTACAGTTAATGTTCAGTCCATTTTCCTTTTCCCTATATTTTTATTATTTTTCTCTTCTGCATACATATTATGTCCCACTAGCAGGACTGCAGTCAAAATGATACCATCTTTGCTTCCTTTTTTTTTAAGTAAAGGCGGTACATTTACTTGAATAATTAAAAAATTCCTTCCTGAGATCTTTATGGTTCTCAGGAGGATGATAGCTTTTAGCATTATCCTAAGATTACTAACCCACAAAAATGGAAAATTAAAGGAGAGAAGCAAAAGATTACTTGTGAACTGCCTGTTCTACTGGGCCAATGAATCACCTCCTTAAAAAATGCATTTGTATGAAGTGAAACTCTTTGTCAGAAAGCTCTGTGGGATGGGTTCATATCATGAATATATGGAGGATTTTTTTTTTTTTCCTAAACAGGTATGATTGTTTGAATTTACTATCTAGTTAAAGCTGTTCTTCATCCATCTTGGAGTCTGTGCCATTATCTAATATGTACAAATGTCCTTTTTACTATCGGTGAAAGCACCTGGTGTGGTGTACAGTGGTGCGAGACTGTTAAATGCAGCTTTGCCACATGGTGTCATATTTACAAACGAGCCATATTATTCCACATAGAATTATACTGCAGAACTATTATATTATATTTTATTTACATTTATACTATATATTATTATTTATACAGCATAAAAATATGTATCACTGAAGCCTGACTTTTGCTTCCAATTATCAAAAATGAAATTGCATCTAATGTCGGAAAGAGCTAGACTTTTTTTTCTTTCCGCCTTCAGTCACTTTCTCCAATGAGTTGGATGAGTACTCTGTAACTGGACGCTTTTGGCTTCTTTTGCTACTGAACCAAAGCCAGATCTATGAATTAATTCAGCTTTTGCCGCTTTTAAAATGGATGTAATCCCAGTGGAAGTCCCTTAGTATAAAATTATTTCATAAATAGCAGATTTAGAGGCAATATAAATACAATTATTTGGATGATTACATCTCTTCTTGGTAAAGTAAAAGAAAATATTTTAAAGTGAATCACTAGCTGCCCTTTACAGTTTTCTTTGTAGAGACCATTGTTAATAGTCAATGACACTTGGAAAGACAGCAGAGTTGGATAAAAATCATAGTAATAAGATATTAAAGCTATTTTAGTAGACTTGTCATTCATCAGTTAAAACCAGTGAGAAAAAGACAAAAATACTCACCAGTAATAATGCCTGACCTAATCATTACTGTGGCAGTCTTTGATTAACGCAGTAAGACCATTCATGAAAATCACATATGTACTTTAAATATAATGGAATAAAGTAGATTGGAATGGAATACATTTTCAAATAGCTTTCAAGAACTGGCGCCCTCACAATTAAATCTGTTTGGAAGAAATACTAAATGAAAGGATATGGTGCACGTAACTCCTCCATTAACTTGTGAGCGTATGGAGGTACAAATTGATGAAGGAAGTAGCTATGCCTGAATAACTTCGGTACTTACGTAATTTAGATGAAAGTTGCTTGTAGTGCCGTAAGTGATTTGTTCTGCTCTGGAACCACTGTATCACCTATGATCTGATCAATATTACTTTTTTTTTAGTAGAGAGCAACAACTAACTATGAAAACTAATGTAAAAACAAGCTCACTGTAACTTGATTTACCAGTCAGGATGTAACTGATTGTGTACTGACTTGTTCTGCAGTCAACACTGGGGCCTTGCTGAGCTGCTGTGACGAATTTTAGCTAACACTGTTTTCTCTTCTATTATTTCATACTGAGTATTGGATTGTTGTTTGAATAGTCAATTTGCTGTTAATGATTTAAAAAATAATATAAGTATTTTTTTAGAAAGACAGCTTGGCTTCAAGCTAGCATTGGAAGTTATTTAAAAGCTTATTGGCCATAGCCATAAGGACTTAATTTAAAACTTACAATAAGTATTTACCTGATAAAAATATAAATATAGAACCCTTTTTTTTTTCCCACCCCAATCTAATTAAACAATAAGTTAAACAAATGATCTTATGCTGCTGAAAGTGTTAGCTGCAGGGTACTGCTTAACTATTCATACACTGCTTAGCACAGTGTTTTGAAAATCTTACTGAAGGGGCAGAGTGTGAAAAGACATTTCACAGTAATTTATATTTCTATCTAGATCAAGGCAAACAATGTGCATGGCCCAAAACAGAAGGGACCGCCTACCCACAGTCCTTGGTCTAGTAACAAGTGCTTCAGTTTTGCAGTGTTAGAGCATTAGGCAGGGAAGGTGTTAGATCTGTCCCCCAAAGCTCTTCTCTTCCATGTGCACCCTCTTCTGCTACCTTGGAGATGGCTTTCCTAAGCTAGGACTACTGAGGCAGGGTAAGAAGTTGATGTCTCAGGCCTCTCCTCAGTAATTACTGTTTCCCTGATACTGCAAGGTTGTTTTCTTTGTTTCAATTTAGAAATTCAGGGGACAGGGTGCCAGTGTTGCCTTTGGGAAGCTGTTTCACATCTTTGGACAGCTTCTTGTCAAGAGCATTGTCTCTAGTTTTCCTCCATCTTGACTTGTAATTGTTCTTACTTATACCTCACAGAATAAATTATTCTCCTCGAAGACAGTAAATCTTCTTTTTATAACTTCGTAATTTACATTTAGATAACCTAATTGCATCTTTTTTGCTTTTTCTTGTTCTTTTCTAGAGTATTACATGAAATTTTCTACTTGATTTTTCTTGTATGTTAAACAATTCTATCCTGCTATCATATTTTCAAAATTTTTCTAGTTCTTCCCAGTTTTCTGATGTTTTTCTAGTTAGGAGCCATTTAAGTCTGAAAATTATTTACCAGAGTCAGAGAGAGAGCAAGAGAGGGACAAAGAGTAAATGTGTAGATCCAAAGAAGCCTCTATACAGAGCAGAAGGAACTGATTTTCTGTTACCTTATTTCATTACAAATTCAGGTCCAATTTACTAATTTTCTGACTTCTTTAGAATTATTTTGTATATTTTTTCCAATTTTCTTTTTTTTTTCATTTAATGCCTTTGTTCCAGGTAAGAGTATTTTCCCCTGATAGTGTTACGTACTTATATACATACACCTGTTTCCATGTTAAAATTTGTCATTGCTGGTGCCACCTCACCCCTGCAAAATTTATATATATCCCACATCTCCTATGCACTTCAAGGAAAGAAAGACCAGAAAGTTCTAACTATAAGTCAATGGTAACTACTTAAAACATACATGAGAAGACAGAAAGACCTCTGGTTATTTAAAAAGAGGTGGAGATGATCTGGATCTCAAACTGGAACAGAATCTCCAGCCAGAGGGTCACCAAAAGGAAAGCCTGGTTACTGGCCAACTTAAACACAAAGGAGGGTTTCATAAGGCATAAGCAGCACAAATAATTTCTAGTGGGAAATAAAAGGAAATTTAAGACGTTTTTTCCATCGATTTGAATTTGAACAGGATTAAGTCCTCAAATTATTGTGTCTCATTTCAGGTCTGTCCTTTGCAGCTTGCTCTGTTGCGCGCTGGGAACTACTCAGATGGTGCTGCACTGAACTTGAAGGTTCATATAATCTTTCCCTCATTGGCCCCATCTTGTACTGTCCTAGGTGAAGTCACTCATGTTTTGCACAGGAACAGCAGTTTTTGTTGCCTCTGCAGAAGAGAGGGAATATTTCACTAAATAATTGATCCATACAGGGCAAAAAAGCATTTTTTCAATAATGTCATTTTAAGCTTAACTTATCCCTGTAGCAATGAGAGGGTTCATTTTACATGCATATTGGCTTTGAGGAACTATATAATTTGGATCTCATTCGTTCTGAATCTATTTTTTTACTGATTGTAGAGCTTTGGGTTTGGGATTTAGAGTGAGTTGAGCCTCAATTGGATGATATAACATTAATAAAGGGAAATACAGCCAAGCTACATGAGAGCATCATTAACACATCCATCATGTTCCTAAGACTTGAAAAAGAACACCCAAGAGATTTCACAAGTTAAGAACATAGCTAACTTATTTAAAAGTTCCTTGCCTGTATAACTATGCTTGTTTAACTGTAGTACTAAGATCTGGACTGTGTGTTTTTTATCCTTGTAAGTCTGAAAATAACAGGAAGTATGAGTGAAAAGTTAGCTTTCTTTAAAACTTCTTTCTTTAGTTATCAATAAACCTTGCTAATTCCCTTTCCTCCCTCTTTCAGGCTTTGAGCAATGAAGAAAGTTATTATCTCTTGGGCTAGTGAGAATTACATGGAATAAAGGGTGTATTTTATAGTAGTGAGATCAACTGCATCTCCAAAATTTCTAAACACTTGAAATGTTTGTCTTAAAGCCTATTTAGGTACACAAGTCCTAGTATTTTCTGTAGATAAGGTTGTTGGGATACGGGCATGGACTCTACATTGAAGATAAGCAAATCAAATAGCAATGGTTAACAGTGTTTTGTTATTTATAACAAGTGAGAATCAAGGAAATATAAACATAGAGTGTGAGCAATAAATGGCTTCCATCAGAAATAGCGTGGCCAGCAGGATTAGGGAAGTGATTGGCCTCATGTACTCGGCGCTGGTGAGGCCACACCTTGAATACTCTGTTCAGTTTTGGGCCCCTCGTTACAAGAAAGACATTGAGGTGTTGGAGCGTGTCCAAAGAAGAGCAATGAAGCTGATGACAGGTCTATAGCTGAAGTCTTATGATATGCTCCCTCCCTGGAGGTGTTCAAGGCCAGATTGGGTGAGGCTTTGAGCAACCTGGTCTAGTGGAAGGTATCCCTGACCATGGCAAAGGGATTGGAACTAGATCATCTTTAAGGTCCCTTGCAACCCAGACAATTTTGTGATTCTATAAACTCACTGGATAATGTCTCATATCCCCTTTCAAACTCAATTTGCTGTGATTCTTACATTTTTATTATTTTTTGATGTTTTTATGGTTTTGTAGAAAACTGTTTTCTACAGATTTTCAGTTGTCCTTTATTCAGCTTATTTTATAAAATACCTGTGCAGTTCCATCAAAAATTTGCTTTCAGATGACTCCAGACATTCCTTTTTCATATAGCTCAATCTTTTGATCTCTGAATGGATCTTTAAAAGTCTTTACACTTGAATGGCTATAAAATAAATTATTGCCTCATCTTTCCTGCTGTGGATATTAATCATTTCCCAGAAGATGTGGTGTAAGTTAAACATTCATGGACAAGCAGTTCCCTCAATAAATTTTAGATTGATTTAAATACTCTTACAGTGCAAAATTATTATGGAATAATTTTATATAGCCTGCACTTCCATATATCAACATCTTGAAGGAGGCTTCAACCATTTTAGTAATTTGTAGCATAAAGGAAATGCTCAATAGTGAAGATGTTCTTGTTAAATCTTAGAAAACTGATTTAGAGTCTTTATAAAGTAAATAATTTTTTTAAAAAATGACTTGAGAATAAATTATCGGATATTGCAAAGGTAAGTGACAGAGATCACTTATGACTTGGAGAATGTCCTAGAATCTTAGTGAATGCTAACATCCAACTTCACTGTGTTGTGACATATAGTCTAATTAATAGACAATATCTCTGCATTGTTTTGCATAAATTTAACTCCTTCTAAAATGTAAAACAAATATCTTACATTTTTTCCTTCTGAAGAAAAATCCTTGTCTCATGCAAGCTAAAGTGTCTTTCCTCTTTGACATCATGAGTTGTTGTTTTTTCCTCTTTTGACTAAATGAATTTGGTCACATATGTGTACCTTATCCCTTATTAGTCATTTAGTAGTTTAACAAGCTGTGACTAAGGACTTTTATCAGATGTTCTATGTGAAGTACAGTTACTAATGTTTTGCATACATCTGTATACCTTGTTCAAAGGCACAGTACAAAACAGAGTAGAATGCTACAATGAAATTTAAAAATCAACTTTAAAGTTTCATCACAGAATATGGAGAAAATCTTTTAAAGCAGTTAAAATGTTTTTATTGTTAAGTAGATGACCTTCTATTTGATAACTAAGCTCTCTAATGGACTTATCAAATCAGAGATTTCTGGTTTGGTTTTTTTTTTTTTCAGTTAGGATTAATTTTTTTCCTATAATTTGTCATGAAATATATAAATATGTGAATAATAATAATATTATTTTTCTTTTTTTCCTCCAAATGATGAACACAAATTCAAAGCGTTAAAATATAAATCAGATGGCATTTTTATGTGTGCAGACTGATCAGCTTCCTGGACCCATGATTATTCTTCTGTAGAACCTGCAGCTAAGGAAGCAGCAATCACTGATGGAGCTTCTTCAAACAAGGAGTTTAATTTTCTTTTGGAAGCTGTGGTTCATGAATTATTTTTAACTGGATGCAAATACCGTTATGGACCAGGTTCTATGTCTACTCATGTCCATGGAACAATAAAATACTTCCATTTTATGCTACAGGCCTGGTTCGGTGCTTTGGGAAGAACATTGAAGGATTACTTCAATCTTTCTTTTCTGGACAAAGGAGACTGAAAAAAATATGCTGTGCTCCATAAATCTATATATTATTCATATATATTATGTATATATATATTTAGTATCATCTGGATAGTATTTTACTACTAGTTTCACAGACTGACATGAACATGCTCCTTAATGATCTCCGAGAAATTTCAAGGGGGATTAGCCAATTGCTGGAATCATGCTCTCCTTGCTGCTATTAAACAACATCTGCTGTGGGGTTTGTTTCTCATGGGTCCTTTCAGAGCACCCTCGGGAAAACAGTGGGACAAGTGAGTTTGCCGTCTTTTAGTGTTAAACTTATTTTTTTACTGAGCTTATGAGAATAGAATCCATCTATAAACTTTCTGAGGAAGGAGGTAGATTTAGACTTGATATAAGGAAGAAACTTTTTACAGTGAGGATGGTGGAGCACAGGCATAGGTTGCCCAGAGAGGTGGTCGATGCCCCATCCCTGGAAACATTCAAGGCCAGCTTGGATGGGGCTCTGAGCATCCTGATCTGGTTGGAGATGTCCCTGCTTCTTGCAGGGGGGTTGGACAAGATGGCCTTTGAAAGTCCCTTCCAACATAAACTGTTCTGTGATTCTATGGTTATAAAATTGTTTGTTCTTGCTCAGTAATTCTTTACATTAAGCTTCTACTGCACAGAACAGTCAGCTATCAGAAGAATATTGTTTATTAACTACATTCAACATATTAGAAAACCAAAATAAAAAAAAAGATCTTTTTGTACTTTATGGTATAGGGGAGCACATTATTCTACCATGCAGTTCAAATCTGAAGAAATAACTCATAGCTATTTGCACTCATATTATAAATGTGAAATCGAGCTCTCTGCTGTCTTTGGAAAGCAATGGAGCAGAAGAAACCAACGTCCCTACCAAGAATCTTAACATACAGTCAAATGTAAAATAGGTTTGCAGTTGAATATTTTCACCGATAGTGGCCGTGTGTCCTAAACAGCTGAATCAATGCCTGCCAGGCAACCTGGAGACAAATACTGCAGTGTTGCTCATTCTGTACCTGTTCTAGCTATAATATGGGAATTCATTTCCCAAATATATCATCTAGTACCACATTAACTAGTCAAGATTGAGACAAATCCAGTCTGTAAGAGCTATGTTATATTTTTAACTGTTTCCATGATGATTCAAGAAGAATAATAATCATTTCTTATTTGATAGCAGATGTTTTATAACAACTTCTCATCTAGTTATTGCTTGATTTGGGTTATTTCATTTTTCTGTGTTTTGAGGTCTCATGACTTCAACAGGAGGCATGTTCAAATATTTACGAAACCAATTCTTATATACGTATACCTGACTTCAGTGGGGAGATTACAGATGACCTATTATTGTATCACAGCTACCTAATAACTGGATTTAGCATGTATTTCTTTGCTAAAGATAGGAAGTTCAATATCTTCCATACTGTGGAACCAGGTGAAAAGACTAGTAGTTTTCCTCAGCTCTCCAGAATAACAGATATATGTTAACTCTAACTAAAGAGAACCTCTCAAACTGTAAACTTTCCTATTTTTCTGCTGATAGTATGTTTTTAGATATTTAAATATTAATGTCCTTTGGCAAGTGCATTAGGACTCAAGTGATAAATCTAAAACATATAGTTGCTTATCTCAAACATTAAAGTTAGGCTGATGGTCTCCCGAGTATTGAGGATTGACCATATATACATTATTCATCCAGGATGGTTACATGTCATTAAGCCCAGACTCATTTCTGTTTTACTTCCTCGTGTGCTGTAGGCAGCAAGCCTAGGTATATATTGACATTTGCAACCTATATTGCAGATCAATATGAAACACTTTAAGGTAATTATCCATACAGAAGGTAGTCATAAACTTGTGAGAAATAGCTATCTTTCATGAAGCCTACATCATGAAAGGTTAATTTTAGCATTTTACCTACATATATACACTGAATTCTGCCCTTTTTGTTGTAGAATAAGCTACTGTCATTTCAAGGCTGTCTGTTCTGAAAGAATGGATTAAACAACATTTCTTTGTCTCTGAAATGTTTCCTTTGCTGTGCATGGTAGCCCCTTTGAGCCTTATGAAAATTCTGTGCTTACAGAAATCAGATTGTGCCTCTTAGGTACAACTCATCAGTTTGTTATCACATCCATCTGCGTATCTGCTGCACGCTCCACCAACAGCACCTGCTGGAGCAGAAGGAGATCAGGGGGTGCTTGCCGTGAACTTTCTGGTTCTAGTCTGTAACGTAACATTACGCAGTAAGCTTAGGATGGTGTGTTCTGTAAGAACAGCAAATAAACACAGCTGCTGTATGTCCAGTGTAATGCAACCCACACAAGAATGTAGATCTCCTCTTTGGGTGTGACCGCATTGAACTGAAGGTTGCTGGGGTGCGGTAAGTGATGATCTGGCCAGGGACACTGCCAGAGCCTCGCGTGTCTTGACTGACCGGCTACAGTAATATTGAAGGAGACCACAATATATACCCCTTCTTACATATATCCCTATATATAAGGGGATTTCTATATACCCCTGCTTGTTCCTGTCCTTGTCATCCTTAGAAAATGACTGCGCACTGACTGTCTCACAGCATGTAAACATGCTTTGCTTGCAGCTGAAACGGAAAGAAAATCTAAGCTTATTTCTATGGTTCTGTGTTTGAACTATGGCTAAGGACTGCAAAGTTATGTTTCTTTGCATTTCAGATATTTTAAAAAACTATTTATTTTTTTAACCTGATACAAGAAAAATTGCCATCATAAATTATATGAAAATTCTGCCAGGCAGTTGCTCCCTCCTTGGAACTAGGGATCTCTTATGTGACTGCAATGATCCTGTGCAGTACGTTGTGATATTAGCATTTTGTCTGCAAAAGAAATACAGGACATGGTTCTGCTCTCAGAGAAGTTAGTAGGTGATTGACTTGCTATCAACATGTGGGGGAGGAGAATTGGGTTGAAATTCTCACAACAGAAAATATATAAGATCTCCTTTCTGACAGGTACTCAAGACACATGTTTTTCAGTATGTTAGACAAAGAATGCTTTTGTTTATAGGGTTAGCAATGCCAAGGCAATTTCCCAGCAAAATGTTCTGATTTTATTATTTATTATTTGTATTATAAGTTCTGCTGGAAGCCTCTATAATGATCTAGAGCCATGAATGCATACTAACAGTCCCTGCTCCACAGAATTAAAAATCTAATGAGACAACACAGATGGTGGGTGTGGAGATTCGGAGGACTGGGAGATGAAGGTGTTTTTTCACTGTAACCTTTTATTTGATTAATAATGGTGGGAATGGAACCCCAAAGGCCAATCCTGCTGCCTTGGAGCAGCAGAACCCCACCAAATCCTGCCCCTGGTCCCTCTTGGCATCTTGACTTATTCAGTTCAAATGGCAGAACTCTTCAGGCACAATTTTTGTTTCTCTAGGAAAAGCCCTTCAAGACAAAGGCTATCTGTATTGATTATTTCTGCAGAACAAGTTCTGCTGCTCCCTATTGGGGAGTTCACCCACGCAGCAAAAGTTCTATCTGTAGCACATGTGGTAAGAATCATCCAAACACCAAAATGCAGAGGATAATGAAGGAATTATTTCAGAAATAGCTAAAAAAACAATTTTACAATTTTCTTCCAGTTGTAACTCATGCTATGTTACTGGAGAGCCACAGCTGAAAAATTTATAGTAATTACATTTATAGGAAAAGCTCCACAATTTTTGACTATTTTTATTTAGAACTAATAGAAAAACTAGTTGCCTTAATTTAATAGGAGGCTTTTAGAATGGACCTCTGAAGATATGTTCTATATAGAGGTCAGTTAGTTTGTCCAGTCTTCAAAAGGAAATGATGAATAAGTATGATTTAATAATTATAATAAGATTAAGTGGGACATTAATGAACACTGATACGAGCATAGGGGACAGAATTAGATGACTGAACAAGTAATGAACATGTCAGATCTCTGAGTTCCTCCGGTGATACGATATTTGGCTTATGCACTAGGCTATGGACCATTTTTCAGGGTAAACTATGACTGCTTCTTCTAAGCGCCTACAGTGCATTATGTCATAATGTGCATGGGCCTCTTATCATGTGAATAATATTATAGTTAAATGTAATAGAAATAATTTTTTTAAAGTCCCCAAACACCAATTTACATGACATATTGTAAAGGCTCCAAAAGAGCCTCTTTCTGAATCGTTACAGTCAATTGGACTCCTCACTGCTGTAGTAAGGAGTTGAGAATCTGAGAATTAAACTGCTCCCAATTAGGCTGTAAAAAGCATTTTATAAATGAGAAACACACTAGTGATTTGAAGCCAACTTAGAAACAGAGCACTACTGTTTCATATACAGGACTGAGACGGGAGGGTAAAGTGCACTTTCAAGAATAGCAGCTTTGTACTTGGTATGCATCTATGTCCAAATAAGCCATTATGTTATTTAAAATCCACTATAATGATAGGATTTGAATGAGGTAGGAACATGACAACCCACTTTATCTGCAAACGGCCAAATAAACCCAGCATGTGGCTTCTTATTGAGAAACTGCATCCAAACTTTGCCTTTCTCTTATAAGCGCCACCCTCTTATTTTCAGTCTTGCTGCAACTACTAACAACTCTTTGAATGCACGTGGAAGATGCCTGAATTACTTCAGTAAACATTGTGTGTCTCTGAGTATTTTTTCTTAGTGGTTGTTGCTCACCCATCTATAATCAAAAGCCAAAGCCCTGATGCATTTTAACCAAAATTTGTCAGGAACTTGTTCAGATATCCAGGTTCAAAGGACTTTGAAACAGAAGGCCTCTGAGCTCTGAGATGTCTTCTGCTTAAGAGAGATAATGCTGAGGGTCAGAAAAAGTCTCTAGTGATGCAGCTGAGCCTCTGGCTCTGAGATGATGACTGGGTCCACGGTGGCAAATAGAGCATGGAAAAGATACAGGTTAACTGAAATAAGACTATGATGTCACATGGTCTGTCCTTCATTTAGAAGCAGGAGTCCATTTTGTCCTCCTGAATGCATCTTCCTGCTTAGTTTTAGCCTAAAAGAAACCATTTTGTGTGCTCCAGGATGGCTCTGTAACATGATCCAAGGGTTTGTCTTCTTTTGAAAACTTCTTTCCTCATCATGCCTTGTTGTCACTGATCATTTACTTTGATAAAGCCAAGAAACAGTATGTTTTGTTGTAGGGCTCCTACTTACTCAACACTACAGATAAATGGTCTTATTCAGAAAAATAAACAAAATGAGAGCTGCAGAGATGTTTACATCTCCGTAAAAAAAATTAAAAGAGCTACAATTTCCTGCACTACATATTAAATAGCATAGGTATCTGAAAACTTTCCTTCTATCTTCTACTGCCTTTGACATTCTGTATTATCACTTAAATATTCATAACCTCATTCTAGCAGCAGGTAGTTGTATTACCATGCTATTGATGCTCTTGTCCAGGCTGAAACATTTCTTCTGTCCCTGTGATGGATTGAATTTTTCTGTGTTCAAGACCAAACTGAGTCAAAACATCTATTTAGAATGACTGTATTTTGCAGCAGCTGCCATGAAATGCATTAAACAGTTTCTTATTTCTGACTGCAGATGTTTTGCATCCTCTGTTTCTATTTCCTGAGTGTTTCGGGAGAATGAAGAGTCGTTGGCTTTGATAGTCTCAGCCCTACTCTGTAGGGCTTATCCATGTGAACTCCCACAGGCAGTATAGCTTCGTAGGTCTTGGGATGTTCTCAAACAGAGAGTTGGGACGTCACAAAGGCAACAGGCACCCACTGGAACTAAAAGGCGTATGAGGATGCTTCATTTGCCTTGATAGTGCTTTTGGACAGTTTTATGACCCAGAGAATCACATTGAAAAGTACAGTTAACAAGATGGTCAATGAAGTGTGGCTACAGCAAAGGTGTGGTAGAAATTATGAGCCTTAGTGTAGTCCCCCTGCCCTCTGAAATTTGGAAACTGCTGACCTCTATAACTGTTCCCTACACAGGAAATCTTATTTATGTGTTAGGGGAACTCTGTAATTTTCTGCATGAAGTGATCACACGGTGGCTTTCTCCTGCTTTCTCTATCGTATTTTTTTTTAAAGTTGAACCTGTAGTTTTGACAACCGAATGATTAAAATTACCCTAACAAAACATAAACCCTAACTGATGCAACATAATTGTACCACTTTCATTGTAAGTTAATTTGCACTTTATCTATGAATTGAAATGGCTGAGAGAGTATTAAGTTAACTGGAAGTAATAAAAATAATACCAAATCCTTATGGTAAAATAAAGTAATTAAAATATTTTAAAAAATTATTATTTATTAAAACACAAATAACAATGTTAGAAACTTAAATAATCTTTTTCATCTTTCAAAATCAGATGTTATTATTTCCACATTAGATGTATGATATTTTGTTTCTTTTTGACTTTAAAATAAAAGCACACTTTAAATAAAAGTAGTTTTAAATGGAGATGTATTAGAAAGGCATATAGCAAATCTAATTTACTGACCCATTTCCTTAAAATGTGTCATTTGCCTATGTAGCCAGTCAGTGTATGGCAGCTAAATATAAGGATGAGGATCAGATAAATCTATTTAATAATAGTTGAGCTTTTCACTGAAATGTTTTTGCCTGTGTATGTGATTACGAAAATGGATTTGTCACTCTAAAACATTAGGAAGTGAGAAAGATTATTGGATAACATTAAATCTTTCAAAAAGATGTGTCTCCATCGTTTCATGGCAACACCTTGTCTCTTAGCAGACCTAACCAGTAGGTGTTTCAAAGTTGTTTGAGCTCATCAACAGACACCTTCACTGCTTTCCCCAGACCCCTGCTAGCTGGGCCGGGGTCCAAACACCCATCCGGCCGAGTGGGATGCCAGGGGTAGCGGGGTCCCGGCCTGGGGGCAGGCTGCCTGCGGGGCCAATGCTGAGCAGCACAAGAGGGTGTGAGCGGCCTGCACAGCCACCCCACCGCCAGGAACATTCCTTGTTGTGAATGGCACTAGAAAGGCTTTTCCGTAATAGCGACGAGGGCAGAGCCACTGAGGTTCAAAAAAATGAAGCAAATTAGCGGGTCAAAGCCTCAGCTTGTTCCCCCATTGATGAGGTGAGGGTGGTCAGCACCAGCTGTGGGTTGTTCCTGCATGGGAGAACAGGTCTTCAGGGAGAAGGTCTGTTTCTGGAAAGCCCCTGAAGCTTACCGAGTCACTGGGAATACAAAAAAATGGTTTGAACTGAATCCCTTTCTAGGACTCTCTCATACTGGAGGAAGTGCCTAGCTAGATGTGTAAACATGTTTAGGAACAAAATTTCAACCTGCAGTAGAAAAGGAGACTTACCCTAGGGCCAAACAGCCAAAGGTAACACTTGTATGGGAAAAATATTTCCTACTCAAAATTCAGCAGTATCTCAGATATTTCTCAGTTGTTTCTTAGTTTCTTGATTATTCCACAGCAGTAGTTAGAAGTGGCATCCAAGCTGAGAGGCATTATTTAAACACCCTGCGTGCTCTTCTTCAGCTGCTTGCTCTTCAGGGCAGCTGCCTTTAGGGGCCACTGCAGTACAAGCCACACAGTGGATAATTCAGTCTGATTTTCTGATGTTACAGGAAGCTAACACTGAAATATATTTTCTACACTCCCCATTTTTAAAATACTTGGATTTGGGTTGGATTTTTTTTTTTTTTGTTGTTGTTGTTGTTTTTTAAATTGGCAATAATTTTGCTACTTTATAAGCACTTTGCTTTCTCGTGACACCTTTTAGTTCTAACTTTTTTCTGAGGTAAATTTCAAAGTTCATTCCTGCTAGTTTTAGGATTCATAAAGTCAGGAGGAAATCAAGCTGGAAGACTCAGGGATAGGCAGGGATAAACCATGAGCTAGAGAACAATACCTAAGCTAGGCAAAAGCTCTCATGCCACATTCTTAAACCCTCTTCTCCCCAAAAGCAGAGCAAATATTCCTTCCCAGCTTTTAATGCATCATATTTATTTATAAATTTATATAGATTTCAAAGGGTTTTTCTCTGTCCATTCTTAAGCACCCCAGGACAATTTTTTTTCGGGATTTAGTAATCCAATATTGGAATCTGATTATATAAATCATTTTCTATAAGAATTGCATTTGAAGCGTAACTCATAAAATATGATGACAAGTGAAGAGTAAAACCAAAATGGATACAAAAGTCCTCTGAAGTACTGATAAATCAGTAAGTAGGAAATGTAGCTCTAATGAAACCCATTGTAAATGCAAGTACTTAATGTGGCATGCTTGGGAGGGACAAATTTTAATCCAGGCAGAAAACCAACTATTTAAGTGCTCTGATTTTAGTTATAGTGGAGTGATTAAAATGTTTCTTAAGAAACTGAAAAGAGAAGTTAATAATTTCTAGAGCTTCGGGAGGTGTCTGAAGATGGCTACAACTATTCTGCCTGCAGCTGACATTTTATCTGATGAGAAATCCTGCTGCTTAGTTTGCTCAGTAATACATAGAAGGAAGGATTTTCCTTGTTGCTGCAAGTAAAAGTCAGAAAAATGAAGAAACTGTATAATGCAGATTCAGAAACTGGTAGTATTTCCTTTAGAACCAATGGAACAGTTTGTTTCAGTGTTGAAGTTTCTACATTAAACAAATACTGAATCTGTTAAAGACTTGATCATGGCGACCTGACTGGCCACAAAAGTAGAAATATTACAACTATATTGTGGCAAAATTCCATCCTGATCATCATAATGCTGTTACATACCTTCTATGGGCATTTTCACAAGAATATAATATTATATTTTTTTTTGGGGGGGGTTAAGAAGATCCCACAAAACAAAATGTTACCTAAAGCCAAGGCCTATGTGTAAATAGATGAGGAATCTGTTTTTTTTTTTTTTTTCAGAATTCAGAGGGTTTATAAATAACTGTAAATATAGTTGTAAAAATTACAGACATCTTTTGTCCCAAACATTGCATTTGCATCACTTTTTGTGCACTAGCTGTTGTCTACCAGCACTAGCTGTTACTTTTTGATATGATACTTTGCTTGGATTACTTTGATTGAGACTTCATTATTAATAGACCCTTTGTGATACTCTAGAATACCCTCCGGGCTTGCAAAGTGATGAAATTCTCCATATTGACAAATGCAGACCCCACTATATGCTTTCCATTAAATTGCTCATAATATTAGACATCTGGAAAATATTTACTTGTTGAAGAATTGTGGGCTAAGCCTGCACGCATAACCACAAAAAATGCACCATCTTACGTGCGTAAATAAAGACAATGATGATACAGTTCCTTTTCCAAACATGTTTTAGGTATATGGCATAATTTTACTACCCATGAAAAGACAAAAAGAATTATATGACATAATGACTGCTTATCCAGAATTCTCTAAAGAAATAATTATATTCACCACAGACATTTTACTTAGTTGAAGTCAGTCAGAACTCTCATATAGTCCAGTCTTGGATGACTGTGAGGCTGTGTATATAATACACGTCCATGTATTTCCCTGTTTCATCTTGTTGTTACACTAGCGACAGAAAAACAAGGCTATTTGGGGATACATTTAAAGTTAAGTGCCTATGCAGACACGTAGTAAATCTGTGCATAGACATGTAGCGTGTGTTTGGATGGATATTCAATCCTGTTGTGTATCCTGGCTATATGTGTACGCTAGCATCAAACTGCTCATGTGTTTGTAGGTTTTTTAATGTCTGTAGAAATGTGGTAACTTCAGGCACCCGTGTAGTTATATCCTTCGTTTCCATTTATCTGAGAATTTAACTTCCTAACATGTGTGCTTCCTCCTTGTAACATGCTCTTCCTCCCTGTAACTCAGCTTGTCTGTTACTTTGGGGTTATTTCTCCAATTGTTCTAAGATATGCTTCTGTTTTTCTTACCGTTTTCTGGCTTTTTTACTTCCTTCCTTCAGGTGACTCAATGGTTTTGTCTTATTTTTATTAGTGCTCTACCACTCTCCACCCCTATAATTTTTAGCCTCATTTCCAATAGTGCTTTTTTAAAGCCGTTGAAACAGAGGAAATTTAAAAGCAGTCATCACTTTGTGAAAAGAATATTCTGTTATAAATACATTTATAAATCAGTAACTTTTCTGTTAACACTTCAAAATGCAGAAGAATTGAGACATTCCTGTTTTACATACCAGGAATCCTGGTGGATTATTTTTTAATTCTGTGACATCCTCATCCTGATGGGGATTTGTATAGTGGGAGAAAATACTCTGGCAACCAGGCATATGATTTACTGATAAACTTGAAAAAAAAAATAATAGAAAGGCTGTGAGTGGAAGAGAAAGTGATCTAAGTGATTTGGATCACTGAATTTAGAGAAGTCAGACATCTAGAAACGAGGATTTCAGGCTAATGTACAGATAGAAATGGAAGAAAGAGGGAAAAGTTGGTAAGAGTGGGACCAAAAAAGTGGGGCTTATGGCGAGCAATCAGCTCCTGGAGCACTGCAGTGGAGAAAGGATTAATGTAATCTTTAGAAGCACAGGAGGGTGAATAATGTAGCAATTGGGAAACTTTTTTGGCTTACATTTACCTTTTACCTTAGCATAACTGGCATTCTATCTCTGGTTTTGATATTCATGTTCAAAGAAGGCCTTTGGTATCTAGGGAAAATCATTAGAATTATTTAAGAATTTGAAAACATGCTTTATAATAGCAAGTTTAAGATGAGTCTGTTCATCAGTCTGTTCTTTCTCACTGAAAGAAAAAAAAATAAGAAAAGGATACATATAAAGGGAAGATTTTGAAAAGTATACGGGGAATAGAAATTTAACAACAGTCTCTTCAGTCTAGCAGGCTAAACTGCAGCAAGATCCAGCAGCTGGACAATGGAAGTAGAATAATTCAAAGTAGAAATAAATCTTATACATACAGAATAGTTAAAACCACTTGAAGTGGCCCACACTGTGGTTGCTTGTACAAGATGTACAATTTTATAGTCAGTATACCACCAGCACATTCAACAGTGCTACCATTTCCTACAGGGCCCTGGAGTTTCAAAGAGCACTGAGGCATGCCCAGAATACTCCTAGAAGCTGACTCCACTGCCCCTTGAACTGGAGTCGGTGGCTCCAGTTGCTTATGGTCCTTTGGAGCAAGCAGTGTTTGGCAATCTTCCCTTATTCCAACTTCATTTATATCAGTGAAGTTGACGGCTTCTCAGAGGTGGCCGCTCTGAGACGACAGCTTGATAAAATTATTGAGAAAGACGTGCCTCCTGTTTTAAAATTAACATGTACTCTGTTCTCTATCTCTGCTTCTTTGGACTTCATTTACCAGCTTTATAATTTCTCAGCCTTTCTGAAAAGTAAAATACCTTATACAAAAAAAAATTATTAATTTTGAAAAGGAAATAAACTCATTTTACATGTAATTCAGAACATTTGCTAAAATTGAAAACCTGCTTTGAATGAACCAAGGACTTTATACTAGCTCCTCAACAGTTATTTGGAATGGAGATACGGCTCAGGAGACAGTTCATATATGTGTTATGATTGAGGGAATCAGCTTTTGCGAGTCTCAAAAGGCAGAAACATGCTGATTAAACAAGTGGAAATGGAATTCAGAATTGAGCAAATAGAAAATGAAGAAATGCATAATGAAAAATTTTTAATTTCTGTTTTCCTGCAGTTTGACCCGTATGGGCATGAATTCTCTCAGTATTTAAATGGCTATGGATGGCAGCCCCCGTTTTATGTAATTTTGCAGAATGAAATGGCAAGATCCACTAAAGTTAAATTCTCCTCTGTCTATTTATGACAAAGCTGTGGATGAAAGCAGTGGCAGTTTCACAGGAGCAAGGCCAATAATTTGGGTTCTGAAAAGCTTCAGGACTATTAATTGAGGGATTGTTCTCAAAAGACTCCAGTCTCCACTGAGGCTTCTAAGAACTTAGAGAACTCATCAATTTGTTGTAGGTGCTCAGCATTAGACAAATCACTACCGTGCTTTATGCAGCAGAAAAATACTAAGTTTATCTTGTCAGTAGTGAAATAAAACGTCATCTTCTGAAATCTTTCAAAATTTTAACAGACAAGTGTGATATGAGAGAATGTGGTACAATTAACTGTGAAATACTATTGTCCTGCCTTTAAGGAAGGATAGTAACAAAGCATGCAAAAAAAGACCTGTATTATACATACTAGGTGATATTCCTTGCATTTAGCACATTTGAACATTCACTGAGGATATTCAGTATTTTGACCATGAGGATGCTTCCTTAGGAAACATCTGGTGCTAACTACAACTGGAAACAGCTTTCTAGAACAGATGGACCAGTGCTCTACTACAATGATGTCTTTGTTCTCAGTGAGTAAATTTAGGCAGATGAAGAGGAAGGAAATAGTACACACGGAGTGAGGTCAGAAAGCAGCATGTCTCAGAAGAGCGTCCGTTTGCCGAATAGCAAATTGCTATTGCAAGATATGAATCAAAGATAAATGAAAACCAGTAGATGAGAAACAATCTCCAGTTTTGTAATAACATTTGTGTGAACAAAACAATTGCTGTTTTTGTGGATCCCCATCATCTGCTTTGCAGGAGATAATGCAAAGTTCTGTCCTTAGTTCTCTTCCTGACACAAAATCTAGTCCTGTCTGCGACCACAAATTCAACTACCACCTCTTTGTGGAGAATCTTTGGACATGCCTCTGTGCTGTAGCCTTGTCATAATAAATCTTGATGTATTTCTCCTCCATTTCCATTGGTAGTTTGTCTATCAGTCTGAGATGAGCATGACTAAAGTAGGGCTCTCAGTCCTACCCTGGACATATCTAATACGTACCCTGGACATATCTAATCAGTAAGGCCCTTATCATCTCCGTTATGGTCAAAATTTTGTCCCATTGGGCCTCGGCTATGGAGTTGTGCAGCACTCTTACTCATTTGTGGTGTTGCAGACCTAGGCAGATATTGAGCTTGATGTTGACTTGGTCATGGTATCATTCTCAGCCAACTTACAGCTCATGGGGAGATGCAGGAAGCAGTTTTAACTTAGGGGCCTCAGTAGAAGGGAACATTTTAGCTTTGTCCCTAGCTACTGAATCTGGGAGCATAAAACAGAATCTGCTGCAAACTTGTTCAGTTTGCTTTTTATAAAAATGTATGTAATTCTTGCAGAGTTTTGAATGGTGTTGCAGGTTGAGAAATTGTTGATTGAACTGTGTTCTGCTGCTAAAAAGAGTTCAAATGACAATCACTGAGAGATGCTTATTTTTTTCCTGAGCCTCTGCTATAAACAGGATGTTCTCAAGTAGTGACTAGTGAAAAATTTAGATCTGAGCTTAGAGCTATTGCAGAGCTTTATTACATTTACATACTGAGCAAGCATCAGAGAAAAGAGCTTCTACCAGAGGACAGGCCTCTGAATTTAAACACATGTGCTAGTCTGAGCTTGCGTTCAGCAGTCTAAGATTTCCACTTTCAAAAGGCCAATTGCTGTTGCTTTATGTTTTCTTTTTGAAAAGTGCAATATTGCGATATTTCTCCGTCAGTCTCCTTTATCACTTGGATCTCAAAATCCTTTCAGGGTTTACACTCTACACTGTTCTCCTTGGTCTTTTCTCTCCTGCTGTCTAATCCACTGGCTCATTGGTGGCCTGTTTTTTTTCTTCAAACTGGCTATTGTAACTTCAAGTGTTACATAGATCATACATAAGTGACCAACTTATGTGTTATTTTTGTTCAAGCTCATATTCCTGGATGTAGCTGTCGCTGTGTAGTGCCCATGAACAGTAAAATCTTTTTAGTGTTTGATCACCTCTGTGCAAAGTGCCGTATAGTAATTTTCATTGTATAGAATCTGTATTTCCCCCCCTCCCCTTTTAAGTACAATCTGTTCTTTTCCACAGGTTTTAGCAGAAAGGTTTTGCGCTGTTAAAGTATAATAGCTGTATCCCAAGGCAGGACACTGCTTACACTGTCATGAGTGTAAAATCCTCCAGTGCTGGTTCCTCCTAGGTTTTGTTTACAGAATATGCTGTAGAGCTTTCAGTTTTATCTGCTCCTGCATTCTGCTGGACAGCTGTGCTTTTTTTTGTCCTAGGTGCATAAGAAATTGTTTTATTTATTTGCCTCAAAATACTTCAGACTGATCTAGTTATGTTCTAAAGTCTGGCAAGTTTTAGTCATGTTTCTTAAATGTGAATTATCATCTTTTTAAGCAGTTATTTGTTCAGCAAGGGTTTTCTGATCTCCATTACAATATTTCCATGGGAGATATTCAGATTTTGATCCATAACTAGGCCCCAGCTCCGCTGCTTCATTACAATGGGTCGTCCTGTACGATCCTGCTTAGGCAGTTTTTAGGTGCGTAGATGCATTCGGAAATCTGACCCGTTGTCACTAAATTCTCACCTGCAGAAGGAGCTGAGTGGGTGAAACCTGACATTTCATAGGAGAGAGAGATAGAGGAGCCTGTGCTGCCATAGGTTAATACAGCTTTTTGTCTGGTCTATTTTGTTATTTTAATGGGAGTTTCTAATTCTGCCAAATCCTCTGCAAATTCAAGAGGCTACAGGATGGCACCACAACTGGAGTGAAAAACAGACAGGTCAGAACTTCTTCACAGTCCTTTATGTAGCAAGTCTTATTTTCATTCCATTGACAGGAATTGAAGCTTGGAGAACGAAAGGAAGAACAAGTGTAACAGTAATGGGAAAAAGTAGACACTGATATTAGAAATGAAGAGGAAAAGGTGTTTCTAAATCTTATATTCTTCTGTACATACAAAGGAAAAGTCTTCAGCGACAAAATATCTTTTTGCAAGTAATTTTAATACAGATATTTTAACAATCTTTGCAAGGGACATCACAGTTTTCTAGTGACTGTCATTGGCCTTCCTACCATGACATTGAGACTGATTACTCAAAAATGCTAGGACAATAGATCAGAAACAAGATATAGTTTGAATATATGGATTACAAAAACTTCCTGAGCCATTGAGCACTTGGGTGATACAGCCTTGTGAATGCTCTGTTAAGGCTGAGGAGACTACTGATGAACATTGAGGATTGCCTGGGAAGAGGCCTCCACTGTGTGTGTTTCTTGCATCCGGTCCCTTTTCAACCATTGTTCACATAAGTGCTGCAGATAATCTGTTCTCACACTGGAACCTAATAAATATTGAAAGTAAAATTTAAATGTCATTGTCTGAGGTTACTCTTTGTTGGTGACAAGAAACTTTCAAGTAGTATTTAATCAGCTTTTGGGCTCCCAGATTTCAGGTACTATGTGAAAGTTGTTTTGCAGCAGTTGTTCTGAGTATTGCGTTGCTGAAGTCACTGCGAGTTGCAGTTTCTTGTACAAGAATAAAGTTTGGACTTTCTGTCATCCTCTATTTTTAACCTTTTTAATTTTATCTTGTGATTTTTATGTATATTATCAGATTACCTCTGAGAAATAATGCACATTCCAATACCAGTCCCAGAATTACGTGGTCTAATTTTAAAGCCATAAAATGTACTGTCTCAGTGATTCTATTAGGCACAGTTGCCGTTAAGGAACAAAGACTTATCATGCCAAAATTTCTTTAAATGAACATAAATGCTAGTAATAATAAATAATTTGTCCTGAAAGTCACTCTGTTCACCAGCCGTATTCCCCTCTTGGCACAACAAAATGGACTAGATCAGAGCACTTGATCTTTAATGATGCTGAGCAAGATGGAGCTACCATTACCATGTTCAATAAGAAGGGAAATATGTCCAGTATTTTGTTACTGTTATCACCTTTTCTGATCTGTTATATTGTATACCTTGATTAGATCATGCTGGCATTTTTAGCTCACATAGTCTTATCAATAGAGGTATAGAGATGATGGTCTATTGATGATCTTCTCTTTTAAAAGGCACTTAATTGCTGTCAGAACAAACCAGGAAAATGTTTATATAGTAAACTTCAAATGTAGCAGAGGAAGGAAAGGTTAAAACGTAAGGATGGTTACCAATCCCATATATCCACGGATGGTTTTCTTCTTAATTAGCTGTTAATATCAAAGTACTTTTCTGATTACACTTTTGACTTGTGGGATTTCCTCCATTTCCACAATGGTTGCTGACTTCTGCACAATATGTGGAAGGCAGTGGTAAATCTTCGGCTGTGCTGTGTCTTCCCAAGTAAGTACATTTCTTAGGCTAAGAAAACTTCCCATGGTAGTCAAAGACCTCTGGCTAGATCGTGACTGAAAATCAGATTTCTTCCTAGAGTAGATAGCATGCAACTTAGTAATCTTTAAGGATGTCAAAACCATTACTTCTACCATGACTCTATATTGTGCATTAAAGAATTGGAAAATACCCAGCTATAGCTCTTTAACACATTTTTATCTATCTTTTACGTTCCTGTTGTGTACCTTAACTCATGGAGTTTTGCATGAGTTACTATTACATTTGCATATGTAGTTCTCAACTTCCAGCTTCATCAGATGTCTAACAGTATCCAAACTCAAGGCTTCATAGTGATTAACAGAGTTAATTAGTACAGCTCCTATGAAACCAGGAGTCTTTGGACAAGATGCAAGACTCTCAACACAAGCTTAGCTGTGCCAAGGGCACAGTCAACAGAATATGATTTTTAGATTTCACATGCGTGATATTCAAAGCAAAAGCAAAGGAAATTGTGCACTAGAAATAGCTCCACGGCTAATATTGCAGCTGTATTAGTGCTGTGCTGTCTGACCAAACCTGATCTACTGTTTCAAGAAATTCCCTATTACGTGGCTTTTGTAGGCCGGAATAGGAAAGAAAGAAATATGTTCACTGAAGTGGGAATTAATAAAGGGCATATTTTCTTGTTAGTTTTATTAGATGTTATATGTATTACTGAAAAAACCTCTAGGGGTCACCTGAAGTGGAATTTTCTGTTGCTTAATATCCTGTTGCAGGGTCCCTGGGCTCTGGCAGTAAAAGGCTTGTCAGAAAAGGGACACATTCATAAGAATTTTGTATTTTATTGTCTTGAAGGAGCTGGAGACTTTTCCATTTAAGCAAGATCCCTTAATATCTTCATTGTTACGATGACCAATACTATTTAATATCTCCATTAACAACAAAGACAGTGGGATGGAGTGCACCCTCAGCAAGTTTGCAGATGACACCAAGCTGAGTGGTGCAGTTGATTCACTTGAGGGAAGGGATGCCATCCAGAGGGACCTTGACCTTTACCTGACAGGCTAGGGAGGTGGAGCTGTGTGAGCCTCCTGAAGTTCAGCAAAGCCAAGTGCAAGGTCCTGCCCATGGGTTGGGGCAATCCCAAACATGGATACAAGCTGGGCAATAAGTGGATTGAGAGTAGCCCTGCAGAGAAGGACTTGGGGATATTGGTGGACGAGGACCTGAATATGAGCCAGCAATATGAGCTCACAGCCCAGAAAGCCAACTGCATCCTGGGCTGCATCAAAAGAAGCATGGCCAGCAGATTGAGGGAGGTGACTATGCCCCTCTACTCTGCTCTGGCGAGACCCCACCTGGAGTACTACGTCCAGTTCTGAAGCCCCCAACATAAGAAGGACATGGACCAGTTGAAGAAGGTCCAGAGGAGGGCCGCGAAGATGATCAGAGGGCTGGAGCATGTCTCCTATGAAGACAGGCTGAGACAGTTGTCTAACAGTACCCAGTTCAGCCTGGAGAAGAGAAGGCTCCAGGGAGACCTTACTACAGCCTGTCATGGTTTAGCCTTTCAATATATAAAAGGGGCTTATAAGAAAGACATAAAAAGACTCTTTACCAGATCCTGTAGTGACAGGACAAGGGCCATTGATTTTAAACTGGAAGATTGTAGATTTAGATTGGACATAAGGAAGAATATTTTGACCACGAGGGTGATGAACAGGTTGCCCAGAGAAGTTGTGGATGCCCCATCCCTGGAATTGTTCAAGGATGGGGCTTTGAGTGACATGATCCAATGGAAGATGGCCCTGCCCATGGCAGGGGGGTTGGACTAGATGACCTTTAAAGGCCCCTTCCAACCCAAAGCATTCTATGATTCTATGATCAAGGCAGGTGACCATCGGCTCCCACTTCAATTTTCAGAATGAATCGCTTAGAATAATCAGAATGAATGGGTTAGAGGAAGTCTAAGGACAAATCCTGCATGAACACAAGAACAGGTGAGAGACTAAGCAATGTTCTTTTCTGTGAATGGCAATGCAAAACCCTGACTGCTCTTACACTTCTTGTTTCCTTCACCTTCTCAGCTCTAAGTGTTCCTGTGTGTGGGACTGGGGCTATCCAAAGGAAAGCTTTTGGGCTTTATGGAGGGGAAACATGTAGATGGGCGTGTTTGGAGAGCAGAAGCTAGAAACAATTAAAGCCTCCTACCTTGCTTGTGTCCACAGTCAACTTCTCTTTAGCTGTTTCCTTTCTGCATCCCCTTTGTGAAGTGTTGACATGTTCCTTCTGCATAAGAACAGAGCAGAGCTCTTAAAGGGCTTGAAGAGCTCAACCTTCTTCACCTGTTCTCTCAGCTTACTTTACCTTCTTGGGGATTCAAGAAACCCCAAAGCTGTCTGTCCCCAGCATCCTCATGCTCTGCTAATGCATCCATCCATCCCACCAGATCAGCCAATGATAACAAAGAAACCAGGAGCAGAGAAAGCAAGGAATAAGCTGAAACTCATGGCACAGGAACAGGAACAAGAGACACACAGGAAAAAAAAGCTGCTCGTGAAGCTGGACTGACAGGAGTTTGTGAAGGGAAGAATTACTGAATTGCCTAGGTAATTGGGAAGGGCAAAATAATTACTTAGTATTTCTTTTTTTTTATTTTTAGATACATTCACAAATAGTTGGGCATAGATATCAAAGAGAACTGAGGAGGGAAGAAAATATAAATGAAAGGTAATACTTTTTTCCTTCTTCCTCCATTTCTTTAAGGTATCTCACCTAAATCTGCTTGATGTTTTCCAAAATATTTACCTTTTACTCACTTCTTCCCTGCCCTGATCATTCTCATTTTTTTGTGTGTTTGGTAGGTTACATGGCAGAGCAGTGTCTCTCAAATGTTTGAAAAGAAGTTATTTTCCTTGAGTCTTGCTGCCAGTCTCTTGAGCATGAGATCCCTGGACTTAAATCCACACTGCACATGTTTCTTTTTTAAAACTTCTCCGCCACTAAAAAAAATGTTGATTTACAATTCATAACTTTACTGTTAGCATGCAGCTTGAATTCCCATTCTCCATCTAAAAAAGTCAATTAAGCTGTCAGTTACCACTTCTCAGACAAAATGGCAGCAGTTCAACTTCTTCAGGTCTGGGGAATATGCACTAGCTGTAATTACTGGCTACAAGTGTTTACATCAGCCAAAGAACTATTAGCCTCCTTTAATTGCTGGTAGCAACTCAGTTTCCCCATAGCAGACAATTAATACAGTCTGTTCTCACCCCAAAGCAGTCTGTGACCCACCTTGAACTTTTTCATGGGCCCTTAGAGGCCATGTTTGTGAAACACAGAGACTGAACGAAGTCAAAGTGGAATTATGGAACAGAAAAGAAAATGTTCTACAGTGTGCTCATGCAAGGAAAGAGGTATCCCAAACTGCCACAACACTTGCCACATTTTCACTAAGTATAATTAGGACAGTCCAAATAAGAGCTTCAAAATCTTCTCACCAGATTTGAGTAGAGGACATAGGACCATTTGTGGTGTGTCAGAACTTTTTTTTCCTCAGCTCTTATGCTAACACCACCAATGATTGTATTTGTATGATATTCTTGATATTCTGTGGTGAAATACATTGCTGCTTCTTTTTTTTTTTCTTTTCCTCTTTTCTTCTTTTCTTGACTATGTCGTCTGGACTGAGATGCTTTGCAAATTGTGATGTAATTCAATAATGAGTGGGTCGCCAGTGGTGACAAGATGATGCAGGTGAAAGTTTGTTCTGGTTTTGTTTGGTGAGGGGGGGCCTAAGGTGGTAGCTTCTGTAGGAAACTGCTGGAAGTTGCTCCCCTTTGTTCAGTGGACTCGGCTGGGCCTAGGGGGGACCCGCTGCTGGCCAAGGCCGAGCCAATTGGTAGCAGAATGTCCCGTGATAATGCCTCTGCGATAATGTATTTAAGAAGGGGAAAAACAGAAAAGAAAGGAGAAGATGTGAAGCAGCCGAGCAGGGGCAGAGAGGGGGAGGCGCGAGCCTTGTGGGCCTTGCAGGCCTCACCCTCTGGCCTCCCGCCGGGCAGCCGACTGGGCCCAACTCGGCCTGGTCCAGCTGCAAGAAGTGGAGAAGAGATGAGAAGTGATTAAGATGTAAAAAGGATCCTGAGAGGCGTCTGCCAGCCTGTTGTGAGGAACGGCTGCAGGCGCCAAGGTCAGTGAAGAAGGAGGGGGAGGAGTAATGCGGCTCCTGGCCAAGATTCCCCTGCAGCCTGTGGTGATAACCATGGTGGAGCAGGTTGTCCCGCTGCAGCCCATGGAGGTCCACGGAGGGGCAGAGATTCATCTGCAGCCCGTGGAGGAGCCCACGCTGGAGCAGGTGGAGGCCTGAAGCAGGCTGTGGCCCGTGGAGGGCCCGCTGGGGCAGCTGTTCTGGAGGGACTGCACTCCGTGGAAGAGATGACCCACGCCGGAGCAGTTTCACGAAGGACTGTGGCCCGTGGGAGGGACCCCACGAAGGAGCAGGGGAGGGATGTGAGGAGTTCCTCCCCCGACGATGCAGCAGCGGCATGAAAGAACGCGTGATGAACTGACTGCGACCCCCATTCCTTTCCCCCCCCCTTGTGCCGCTCGGGAGGGGAAGGTGGTAGAGATAAATGTTGGGCCCGGGAAGAGGGAGGGGTGGGGGGAGGTTATCTTGTTCCCTGTCTCATTCTCCTGCTAGTTTTAGTAATAAATGAATAGTTTTCCCCAAGTTGAGTCTGTTTTGCCTGTGATGGTAACTTTAAGGATTCCTCCCCGTCTTTATCTCAAACCTCGAGCTGTTTTTCTTATATTTCTCCCCCTACTCTTTCGGAGGGTGGGGGGAGTGGGAGAGAGACTGCGTAGTCCGGTCCTGATCGGGGCTGAACTACGACAAAGTTCTAGTCCCATCAACATATATTTGACTTGTGTGAATATGCTGATGGAGGGAGAGTGAAATCAAACTGGATTTAACGTTGGTTTTTTTTCAGTCAGTTAGCTGCTGTCTGTCAATATGCTGTCCTCTGTAACAAATCTGTGCATCAGCAATATACTAAGCTCCACCTCTTCTCTCCCAAAATAGGAAGTACTTCCTGCTAGGAAGTCCAGACTGTATGTATGGCATTTTTATCTGCAGTAGGGCACAAACTAAAACTTTTCATTTAAGACCCATTTGTTCTAAAAGCAGATACTGTACTGTGATTATTTCTTGATCTTTGATGCCATTTTGGGGGGCAATGGAGATAATGGGAATATACTGTGCGGTTTTTTTTAATGACAATTTGGTGAATAGCATATAATTCCCAGTCCCTTTTTGAATTAGCTTTAGTTTGCTGGGGCCTTTTAAAAAAGTAATGGATAGAAATGTAAAACAATATCCATGTTCTTCTATATCTTATCCTCTCAGAAGCAGAAATCAATCTCTGCTCCTTAGTTCAAATCTTTGATAGTAATGCAACATAGACATAAAAATGGCTTAATCTCTTATTGCTTTCCCATCTATGTCTAGCTTTCCATCTGGAAAAATATTTAATAATAAATTTTCAAAACAGTTGTTGAGTCTCCCTTGATTCCCTTCTAAGGTGAGAGAACTTAAAGATGACCTTGTCAGACTGAAGTATCCTGGTGCTGCTATCAAAAAACCTCATCTAATCAGCAAAGTGCCAAAGTCGTTTGGCTACATGTAGGGAGAAGCTTTTGCTTTTCTTGTGAGTGTATAAGGGATTATTGGCCCAGGCTTGAGAACCTGGCAGGGAGAATTTCTATATTCTGGATAAATGACAAAATATAAGCAAATCCCCATACAACATACTGCAGATTCCTGGTTACTATTGCTGGCTGCTACTGGAGCTCATTTTATTTCACTACGACCTAGAAATGATTCCAGCAATAGTCTCCTCCTCCTCCCCCACCACACATATCACCCTGGAATTCAAAGCAAACTATTTGCTTTCTATAACAGTACATAGAGACATAGTACATGTTTCTCATAGGCTTGAACTATTATATAACCTTATATGTAATGGTCTATGATACATGAATCATATCCTGAGTGGGAGAAATCTCCAATGCAAATGGATTTCCAAACAAACATTTATATTCAATTTTTAAATTCCTGCTGAATGTTTATGTGTTGGAGTTGCTGTATTGTGAATTAGTTGCAGGAATACGCGCAAACTTCTGAGGAAAAACCCACCATATATTTAGTGCTGTCATAGATGGATCTTTTGTGAACTTTCCCATCCCTCTTGCTGAAGTAGAAGGAAGTAACTAGAGTTTTCTCTTGCAGGGCAGTCCTTCCTCAGCCTGAAATTAAAGCTTCCATAATTAAAATTTTCTTAAAGCTTGTGAATTATAATGAATTTTAAGATTTTCCTTTGCTGCTTTGAAATTAAAAAAATGATGTATGTGGTGAACAAAAAAGCCTTTCTTTAATTCCAAAGTTTATATTCAATTTTGTGGACCCTTGCTTTTTTCAAAAAAGCAACCAAGACTAATCAGAGCAATGAAAGCTGTTCTAAGAAACATAAAAGATGGGAAACAGTGAGAACAAAGGCAGAATCAGGGCAATAGCAACATAGAATCATAGAATCATAGAATGGTTAGAGTTGGAAGGGACCTTCAAAGGTCATCTAGACCAACCCCCCTTCAAGGAGCAGGGACATCTCCAACCAGATCAGGTTGCTCAGAGCCCCGTCCAACCTGGCCTTGAACGTTTCCAGGGATGGGGCATCCACCACCTCTCTGGGCAACCTGTTCCAGTGTTCTACAACTCACATTGTAAAAATTTTTTTCCTGATATCCAATCTAAATCTACCTCCCTCTATTTTAAAATCATTACCCCTTGTCCTATCACAGCAGGCCCTACTGAACAGCCTCTCCCCATCTTTCTTGTAGGCCTCCTTGAGGTACTGGAAGACCGCTATCAGGTCTCCCCGGAGCCTCCTCTTCTCCAGGCTGAACAGCCCCAACTCTCTCAGCCTGGCCTCACAGGAGACGTGCTCCAGCCCTCTGATCATCTTCGTGGCCCTCCTCTGGACCCTCTCCAACTGGTCCATGTCCTTCTTATGTTGGGGGCTCCAGAACGAGACACAGTACTCCAGGTGGGGTCTCACCAGTGCAAAGTAGAGGGGCAGAATCACCTCCCTCGACCTGCTGGGCATGCTCCTCTCCTCCCAGCCCAGGATGCGGTTGGCCTTCTTCTTGGGCCGCAAGAGCACATTGCTGGCTCATGTTGAGCCTCTCGTCCACCAGCACTCCCAAGTCCTTCTCCTCAGGGCTGGTCTTGATCCATTCTCCGCCCAGCCTGTTTTCATGCCTGGGATTGCCACGACCCAGGTGCAGGACCTTGCACTTGGCCTGGTTGAACTTCATGAGGCTGGCACGGGCCCACCTCTCCAGCCTGTCCAGGTCCCTCTTGATGGCATCCCTCCCTTCCAGCGTGTCGACGGCACCACACAGCTTGGTGTCATCGGCGAACTTGCTGAGGGTGCACTCTATCCCACTGTCCAGATCGCCGACAAAGATGTTGAACAGTGCTGGGCCCAACACGGACCCCTGAGGGACGCCACTGGTGACCAGCCTCCACTTGGAGATCGAGCCATTGACCACCGCTCTCTGAGTGTGGCCATCCAGCCAACTCCTTATCCACCGAGTGGTCCGTCCATCAAAACCATGCCTCTCTAGTTTAGAGAGAAGGATGTTGTGCGGGACAGTGTCAAAAGCTTTGCACAAGTCCAGGTAGATGATATCCATTGCTCATTGCTTTTCCACTAATGCTGTCCCCCCGTCAAAGAAGGCCACCAAATTGGTCAGGCACGATCTGCCCTTGGTGAAGCCATGTTGGCTGTCACCAACCACCTCCTTGCTCTCCATGTGCTCTGCATGGTTTCCAGGAGAATCTGCTCCATGACCTTGCCAGGCACAGAGGTGAGGCTGACCGGCCTGTAGATGCCCGAGTCCTCCTTGTTCCCCTTTTTAAAAATAGGGGTTATGTTCCCTCTCTTCCAGTCATCGGGGACCTCACCAGACCGCCACGATTTCTCAAATATCATGGCCAGTGGCTTGGCAACTTCATCTGCCAGTTCCCTCAGGACGCGTGGATGCATCTCATCACATCCCATGGACTTGTGCACCTTCAAGTTCCTCAGATGATCCCGAACCTGCTCTTCGAGCACCGTGGGCGGTTCTTCATCCTCGCAGTCCCTGCCTGTGCCTTCCACAGCTTGGGTGGTGAGACAAGAACCCTTATCAGTGAAGAATGAGGCAAAAAAGTCATTGAGTACCTCAGCCTCCTCCATGTCCCTGGTAACCAGGACACTGTTTTCCTTCCGGAGGGGGCCTACATTCTTTTTGGACTTTCTTTTGTCCCCTATATACCTATAGAAGCTTTTCTTGTTGCTTTTTATATCCCTGGCCAGATTCGATTCCATCAGGGCTTTAGCCTTCCTCACCTGATCCCTGGCCACTCGCACAGCCTCTTCGTAGTCCTCCCAAGCTACCTGTCTCCGCTTCCACCCTCTATAGGCTTTCCTCTTCACTTTCAGTTGGTACAGGAGCTCCTTGCTCATCCACACAGGCCTCCTGGCCTTTTTGCCCGACTTGTTCTTCATTGGGATGCACCTCTGCTGAGCTTGGAGGAGGTGCTCCTTGAATGTGGACCAAGTTTCCTGGGCTCCTCTTCCCTCCAGGGCCACCTCCCATGGCACTTTGCCCATCAGGTCCCTGAAGAGGCCAAAGTCTGCCTTCTTGAAGTCTAGGGCAGAGAGCTTGCCATATATTTTCCTTGCTGCCCCGTGGATCTTGAACTCCACCATGTCGGGATCGCTGCAGCCAAGGCTGTCCTTCAGTTTCACATCCCCCACCAGTCCCTCCCTGTTGGTGAGCACAACGTTGAGCATGGCACCCCTCCTTCCTCCCAGCCCAGGATGCGGTTGGCCTTCTGGGCCGCAAGAGCAGATCGCCAGCTCATGTTGATCTTCTTGTCCACCAGCACTCCCAAGTCCTTCTCCTCAGGGCTGCTCACAATCCATTCTCCGCCCAGCCTGGATTTGTGCCTGGGATTGCCAAGACCAGGTGCAGGACCTTGCTGGTGGGCTTTCTGGGAGCCACTCAGCCTGTGGTTCAGGCACGAGGAGTCTGTTCTCAGCATTAATTTAAACACTATAGGACCGAGATGTTGAGCACAGTGGAACTTTCAAGTAGTAACAGTGAGGTGGAAATGCATATGCTTTATCATGTGAAATTGGAAAGATCAGCTAAGTTTTCAGAAGTTTCCCCATATAAAAGCCTGCAAAGAAATGAAGTATCTCCTACAATGCTAAGACGCTAGAAGCATTTTCTCCAGCCCTAAAGTGCCAGTAAGGAAATCAGAGTACAGTTGAAACATGAACCTTGAACCAAAACTGAAAAGCTCATGAATAACACTGAGCTGAGTTTCTGGAAGTGCCTAGAAGCTCTTGGAAACATCTCATGGAAGGACAAGACATCAAATGTGGGTGGGAGGTGTGGGAAATGATTCTGCTTAGATGGCCTAGATCTTCTTGGTGGGGTGGGTTGCCTACTCTCTCTGTCTGCCTCTAGGACCTTGGGTCTCCTTCTGTCTGCCTGCCGACTCCAAGAACCCTGACTCTTCAAGGACCTGCCAGCTAAATATTTGGGACTGTGTACAACAGCATAATGGCACATCTACATGTGTGTTGTTTCTCACAGATTATGCTCTGTAATGCTGTAACCCCTCAATAGAGCATTATTGCATATAAACTTCATTTTGCTAGTTACTATTAACTGTGGTTTGGGACTGAACCTCATGTCTGTACGAGGGAAATCACAACGCTGGTAGCACGTGTATAGTACTGTTCAAAGAACAATACATACTGTACATTTTATCCTTTTGTTTTAACAAACCCCAAGGGTGTGTCTTTGCTGCTATGAAAGTGGGAATCCTAAGAGGTTGGTGCTAACTCATCCCATCTATGCCATCAGCTCGGCAAGCTTCACCCTGAACATCCATTTGGTCAGGAGTCTGAAAAGATCAGCATTGACAAGAAAGACAATACAACTAAACATATTTACCCAAAGCTTGTCTAATTTTTCAGTAGAAGTGCTCACGTTTTCTTCTTTTGTCTTCACTCCCTTTCGACACTTTGTGTAGATAAATGCAGGACTTACTAATATATTACATTAGACTATTTCAGATGTCTGCATAGGAATATTTGGAACCCAAATTGAAAATAATTTGATTTGTCTTGTTTAGGCATACTACTCACTTATATTTTTTATTCATCTTTAATGTTGTGAAGGATCATTGCTGATTTTTGCTTGGGTTTTTTTGGTGTGTTTTGTTTTACTTGTGCCACTACCCAGCAGTGTCTAATTAAAAACAATGCTTACATAGGAAAAGTATCTCTGATTCCCTTAAAAGGAATTCTGTGTTCTGCGACACCAGACAGTTTTGGAACCACAAGTTTTTATGCAAAATGAGATTTGAAAATAAGTTTTTTGTACAAATGAGACAAAACCTTCAAGTCTGAGAAAAAAAGTTGCATAAGAAAGTGTTTTAAAATGAATTGTTAAAAATAATACATTGTTCTAAAACTTTTATAAGAGTGGAAACAGTTTAGATGGTGCAATGCAAATAATTAAGATTAATATCTGACTACTTCTTCAGTGGCTGTGAACAGTGGGCATTTTTCCAGGTGGACAATATAGCAGATTTGGCATGTCTCTAATAAAAGGAAGTCATGAATAAATCCAAGTAGCAGTTGTGGTAGAAGTCTAAAGAGCAGGAAGGATAAGTTTATTAATAGTTTCAGTTCATAGCTAAAAAACTTGGTAAATTGGAGAAAGGATTTGCTTTCCAATAATGTCCTGTGTGCTACCAGTGATCATCTCTGTTCATATTTTTAAAAAAATGCCAAGAGAAACTTTAAAGGTATTACACATCTTTTAGTGAGTAACAGGTTCTATTATTTGATTAGAAACAAAGACCTCTTTATGTCCCTTAGGCTCCTGTCTGGATAAGATTTGGATCAGACAGATGAGTAATCCTGATTCGTAGCAGTCTTGGTGTTGTGATTATAAAGGCATAACTAAGTGCTCCACCATTCAAGATGAGAGAAAAAAAATGATTTATGTGGATCTTTTAGTTCTATAATGTGTTAGTTCAAAAGGGAATCTATTGTTCCGTTCCTGCTGGAAAACCTTTATGTAGGTGATAACACTACATAAAGAAATCGGGTTTAGCTTCCAGAGTTAGTTCCTTGGCTGCTCATGAAAGGCATATGTAAATAATGAAGATTATTTTTTGTTTGAAGAAGTTAACATGACACTTGTGTCATATATAATATGCTTTGTACCTAATTGTTTTGAATTTCATTCAACCGTTCTCATGCTATGTGGCTTGTTGGCAGAGAGCTTAAGCAATGTGGTAAAACAATCATGTTCAATACCTAGGTACCAAAATTGGAGAAGTGCAGTCCAAATTTCTTATGTTCAAAGATGGAAAAAGTGTGTGGCATTATATACTGGGGTGTCTTCTAGCAAGATTGTGGTTTGGCTTCTACTTTCTCTCTGTTGCTGGCTCAGTCTTTTGATTTTGAGATTTTATTTTAAAATAGTTTTTACTATATTTTAATTAGGTTGTTTAAAGATGTTTTTACTTTGTGCTTGAACTTTTAGGTGGGCTTGTTTTATAATAATTTTACATCTTAGTTTCTCAGTATTTATTTTAGCTTGCATACTATTAAGAACGCCAATTTCCAGCAGCCAGGCCAAGTTTCCAGAAGTGTTCAATAGTTTCATGTGACACAATTTTTGGGTGACCTATCTGAGATACTTTGTTCTCAGAAACATTCAGGACCCTTAGCTGCTATTGAAACCAAGTATTAAGGAAGTGTGTTAGACACAAGTGTGTCAGCGCACTCTGGAAGTCATCGGGATGGATTCCTTTCATGTGCTGCTTACCCCAAATCCTGCTCCTGACTGTGTGAAATTGATTCCAAAATCATGATAATATTTGCTTATGCAGCTCCCAAGGGTTTGGTCATATGTCAATAGATCATCTCAGCAAATACTCATTGGTTTGTTCCTCATCCTTTTATTTATATTTTCTTTCATGTGTGCACGTACTTGCACCTGCATGCCTATCTATTAGAGATCAGTAGACACTGGACTATTAACTGTTAGCTAGATTATGGAACACTTGCTTTTAAAATTCATTGCCAGTAGAAGTAAGGAATGTGCCAACATTGGGGACTTTTAAACCTAAGTTTAGAAGCTACTTATTTCATTCATCATTTTTTAAATATTTGTTTTGGGTCTAGCCTGTGGCTTGGCAGTTGTATGTGGCATGCTTCAGCGTGAGGAAATCGAATTTCAGAAAGACTAAAATTTACTGGATCCTTAGAATTCAGTTTGAGAGCTGAACTTGGGTTCTAATTTAGGATCCCCAGCTTGCTCTTTCCTAGGATTGCACTGAGCCCATGCAAGCCTGAGGTCTGGCGACAGCCCTGGGGTGTGAGTTCTCCAGAGAGAACCTTTCTCCCCTGAAGTAAGCAATGCATTTTCAGAGTGTGCTAATCTTCACTTGTGGTCATTTTTCTTAATAGCACATTGAATATGTAGCTTGCTCTTGGGTAACTTGAATGTGCAAAAGAAGGAGGAAGGAAGAGAAAGGTGGAAAACTACCTTTTAGCTGTTTCAGAAATAACTCAACCTTCATACATCAGCCAGCCTTTTTTATCATGAGCAGCTGCTGTATCAGGAAAAGTGATGTGGAAAAGAGACATCGTAAAATTAAATATGAAGGCTATGGCTAGTAAGCTATTAGAGGACACACAATAATGATGACAAAAAGACAAGATATTTAATAGTTAAATATTTTTGAGTAACACTAAAACAGCAGTACTAAACCTCCTGCCTATTTCTTTAGATATATTTAAAGCTATAAATAGTAATATATGTGACATTATACATGTATTTAACTTTAAAGCCAGGTACCATGCAACAGATCCAAGTTAATATTACTTCAAAATACTGACATTTTAGTACAATCCTAACTGGTATAAGCTCTGTTCTTCTTCCGCTGACTTTCCTTTGATCTCTTTCTCTCCTAGCCTTTTAGAAGTCAGTTCAATACACCAGGTTATATGCCCTGTTTGAGGCTTTCCTGAGCAGTAGCAATAAGGTGGTGTGACAGCTCTTTGGATGCTGTCATCGGCCTCTAGTATATTTAGCTGCCTAGCGAAGATAAGTGTGAGTAGCACAATGGTGTCCCTACATCATGGCAGAAGCCAAAATAGCCTGACAAATAGTAGCAACTTTCAGAGTTTCAAAATGGGCAGCTTTTGTAATGTTTAGCATATGTTCTGTGATCGGCTGCACCCACACCAGAGTGTATCGTGGGCTAGGAGGAAGCACATGCTTGTTTTCATTAGGCTTTGAAATGGTTTATTCCCAGTGCGCTGTCAGGTTTTAATACAATGAAAAAGTAGCAGTCAGCTCTCCTGGGACATTCTGGTCTCTTTGGTGAAAACAAGACATCTGGAGGGAGAATATCTGAGCAAGGGGCAGGTGCTATTTAGCTGATGCAGCAGGATTTTACTAGTCAATAGAAGCCTTGACACACTTCCCCCTGGGCCGCTGAGTTACAGGCTTGCTGCCGGATACCACCAGTTAACGTCACTCCTGGCTCTAGCTGGAGATAAGAGTAAGGAGCGTGTCTGATAAAATCCAGAGGAACTGGGTGCGTGAGGGGGAGGGGAAGATATGATCAACCAGGTTACATTAACAACAATCCTTAAAAAAAAAAAAAAAATCTTTATGGGGGAAAGCATTATTATTACTTTCTTAGATTCATGGTCTGTGAATCTGTAATATTCAAAGGCATGGAATTAATTGCTTGATATTTTTCACTGAAGACATATTCATATACTCCTGGAATTATTATTATTATTTTTCTTTAAAAAAACCCACTCTTTAATAGCTGTGGTTTTCTAAAAAGAGTCATATTGAAAATTGAATTGTCAGGTCTTCAGTCTCTTCCTGAAGTCATCACCCATGTTCCAGAGGGAATTTCTACAGTTTGGCCAAACAGTAGACATTAAATATTTAATGCAGAAGAGAAGCAATTCAGAAATACTTGGAAACAGTCTTGTACCTTATAGCAATTATGATCTCCCTAAGCTACCCTTAAACAAAGAGCTTTGTTCTTTTAAAGCAATTACCAGAAGTTTTTAAAAAAACAAAACCAGGAGAAAAAACAACACAACATACAGAGCAAACCTTCTAATGCCAGTAAAATTTTAAAAGGGCACACTTTTCTCCAGAAAGTGGTTTCTGTTGTAGGCACTATATGAATAGCTAGTTGTCCTACATGTGATTCACATTACAAAAGGAATGGTCCTTGCTCAAGCAATTTTCTTGAACTTATAAAAAATATTTTTCTCTCTCATTTGCAGTAACACAGGAAAAATAAAACAATACCTGAGCATCATTTGTTCACTCTGAAATGCAAAATATTTTAGCTGTTTTTGCTGTTCACTGGATGCATATCTTGTACTTTGTTTAAATGCTGTGACTTCAACAGTGATTGTTATGTCCACATGTGCAAAAAGCTGAGACAGTTTTACAGGCAAGGCCAGCTTAAGTGTTCTTTATTTTCTGTTCTTCCTATTCCATATGCTATAGACTAAATTTTTGAGCCTGTAGCTTTTTAGGGCTTGACAACATTGACCAAAATAAACGTACTTTAGTCTCAAACCTTTCTTTAAATGTCAATACCTTTCAAGGATAGACAAGCACTAAGGCACGTGATTAACTTCCTATGAGTTTCTTTACACTCCAGAGTTAACACAGAAGGTGGTTCTGTGCCGAGTTGGCGGCAGTTTAGTAGGGCGTTGGTGAGAAGACAACTGCAGGCAGTGTATCTAGTTAGCTGGTGTATCATCCCATGAAGGTAAATGGTAGTGCAGTGTGCTCCCGAGCAAGGGAAATTCACATAATGTATTTCCTCAAGCTAGGACAAGCATGTGGCACCCTACTGAAGTATGAGTTGTTCGACCATATAGAATGGCAGGCTCACAGATCTATGATTGTAGATAAATTGGGTTATCACTTGTTGCTCTACAGATATTTAGACTCAGTTTCTCCTCAGGTAATAACCAATGCTCTCAGGCAGATCATGATCTTCGTTTCTGAATGACATAAACATTGCTGGATATTTTTGAAAGCATCAAGTTTCTTTGCATTTAAAGCTTTCAGTGCTCATATTCTGCCAGCGCACTTCAGCCTTTGGATCTGTTTTTGTTTCCCAGGAATTTGTTTTTCACCTCTTGTATTGGCATCTTCTAGGAGAAATCTAGGGAATATCAAGTATCCCCTACATCCACTCATGAATACCATCTTGATTTCTCCCTTGACATACATCTCTTCAAAGAAAGAAAATAAGTCCATGCTGTTCTGCCAGCTCCATTCCCAACTTTCTGCCCTTTGGGGCTGATTTCACCTGTCACTAAAAAACCACAGGTGCCTCCTACCATTGTTACAAAAGGAAATTAGCACACAGGTTTGCTAGACCTTCAGAATATGGAGGGCAAGCATAGACTTATTCACACTATCAGTGAACCCAGGAAGCCAGGCCACAGACAGGGCAGGAAGCTGTTCTTCATGCATACTGTGCAATATAGAACAGAAATAGAAGCTTGGCCTTTAACATTTATAAGCTTAGACTAAGATAAGAGTCACCTCATGTTTAGAGAAATGGAAAGGTGGAAAGAGGCAGCGCACAATTAGCCAGTCATTAGGTACTACTCCTCCAAACAGCAGTGGTAGTAACATACATGTTGGGAGAGACCAGAAAGGCAATTAGTGAATGTTTATAGGGTGTTCCCTTAACAAGAAGACGAAAGCTCTGAAAATCAGTCAGCTCCATGGACAGATATCTACTTTTGGTACTGAATGAGAGACAAAGAAGGAACAGGCTGTAAATCTACCTACGGTGAAATGACCAACAGCTGGTATGTCAGTGGAGAGACGCAAAGGGAGAGCTGAAATAGTTAAAGCTAAGAAAATGATCATTGCAGCTGTTGTCTGAATAGCCATCACATGAGGTTTTTCATTTGGTCAGGAAAGATAAAGCTGAAGAAGGGGTCTGGGAGTCAAGTACAGTTAAATTTCCTCTTGAATTTGTGGATATAAATCTTTGCAAGATCAGGATCTCAATGGTTTCTATATGAAACAGATTGTTAATCTGTAATTACACATCTGATCATGGAATTTCCATTAGAAAATGAAAATGATTCCATTTGTCTTATGTTGTTAGACTTAGCGGTTTATATTTTTTTAATCCAAACTTGATGTTTCTAAAGTTATATTTGAGGAACATTCCATATTTATCCAAAAACTGTTATTGGGAAGTAAAAAGATCAACTCTACTTTTTGCAGGGCCAGGTGGGTTATTAAAGTTTACTAAATAGTCTTGTTCACTCTGTTTCCATGGTATACAGGTTACTTGTCTTTAAATATTTTGGATCATGTTTGTATAATCAAGCATAGTTCATTATGTAGAAGCATTAACTTCTACAGTGTTGACAGTGCAACTTTGAATTCACATCTTATATGATAACATTATCTCCATATTATTATCATTCTCTCATGTTTTCTAACCTGCTTAACTCTCATGTTTTCTAACCTGCTTAACACTCCCTCTCATTTATTTGAAGATGAGGTAGCTATCCTAGAATTAAAGTTAGATGTCAAGAATGCTGGTAAGAGATATGCAGAATCATACAGAGAATAGAAGGAAAAAATAGACAGGTGTGAGGGAAAGTCTGTCCAAAAATGAATGACATTTCATGAGCCCACACATTTGATTGCAGCGGAAACCTATCTTCTCCTTCACCATTACGATCTCTTGGCCTGAATTTTGTAGAATGGCTCAGTGGACTAAATCTAAAGTGACTTTGCTTCTTTGAGAGCAAGGAAGAAAATTTGACTAGAGCAGTGATCTTTACGTGCGGGACAGACTTGGTCCCCTTCTGGGGATTTACTAAAGGGAAACTGTACTGATTACAATATTTACAGTCAAAACTCCCTGTAAGACTGTAACATTAACAGTTTACCTGTAAATGGTTACCAAAATATGATCTGCTTAAAATTGCCTCTAGGACAGCAGTATTATTATTGGGCTGACCTCCCTGCATCAGAATCAAGGGTTCATCTTATCATTGCAAGGTAAGCTGGAGACAGATAGACTGTGAACTTTGAAATTAGTAGATACTCCTGAGCAATACCCTTTTTAGATGAGCCCTGTGAAATACTACACTATTCACGTTGGAAAAAAGTGTGGTAACTTTATTGGAATGGCCAAGCTGCGGTGCAATTGCTCTCACACTATTTAAATACGGGATTATACAAGTTGCGTATAAACCCAAAATGGAGACAGTTCATCCAAATTAAGAAAACAGCAACAAATCAAGAGTTTTCCAGCAAGCATTTCAATGATATTCGCACAGAACTTTTCCCAGAAATGCTGGCTTATAAATCACTGCTGTGAAGGAGCAATAGTAACTTCCAACAGCATGTTGCTGGCACAGCTTTAATATATTCTGATCTTGTAATGATATATACAGTATATTGCATCTTCATTTTGAAAATCCATTATGCCCACTGGGGGAGAGGGTCAGGACAAGTGAAGAATGAGATACTAGTGGTTTTCCCATTATACCTGTAAATATGCTTTGAAATAAAGCACTTGAACATTTTCATAACTTTCTTATAATAAAAAGAAAAACATTTCTACTTTCAACTTGCCAGAAAAAATGTGGAGAGCAAGTGCTCTCATCAGTATCAAAACCTGCAGTGTCCACATTTGTGATATACCTCAGCGCTTGTGGCAAAAAATGAGGGACCAAAGCAATATTTAACTTTCTCACGTGGAATTCTCTTTCTCAGAGAATGGATTTCCTGAGGTAGGTGATGTTAAGAACTTGTTCTGGGTCTGACTGGGATAGAGTTCATTTTCTTCATAGCAGCACATATGGTGCTGTGTTTTGGCTTTGTGACCAAAACACTGTTGATAACACACCAGTGTTTTGGCTATTGCTGAGCATTACACAGCGTCAAGGCTTTCTCTTTTTCCCGCTGTGCTGCTCTAGGGAGTAGGCTGGGGGTGGGAAAGAATTTGGGAGGTGACACAGCTGAGACTGCTGACCCAAACTGACCAAAGGGCTATTCCATGCCATGTAGCATCATGCTCAGCAATAAAACCTCAGGGGAGGAGGCTTCAGGGGAGCTAGCCATTACTTTGACACTGACTGAGCATTAGTCTGCTTGTGGGAGGTGGTGAGTGATTGCATTTGCATCATTTTTTGCCCCCCTCTTTCTCTTTTCTTCACTTATTAAACTGTCCTTATCTTATCCCATGATTTTCCTTGCTTTTGCTGTTGCTATTCTCTCCCCCAGCCTGCTAGGTGACTGAAATATTGCCTAAAAGCAGCTGCGCTACCCCTATGATCTTAAATGTCCTGAGTGCAAAAAAGAGCCTTCCAAGAGACAACACGACCCCTTGTAGCATTTTTTGCCTTTATGCAAAAGATGAAATTTGTCAGCAGCATCATATATCCCTAACTGACAGTTACTGAATTGAACACCACTTTCCAGCTATGGGGAGGCTGTATGTTATTTCAGAAATGAGTTTTAATGGACAGTTTCCCTACTGCCTTGTTAGCTCTCACTTGCAACTTCAAACTTGTCCAATTGTATTCACGACACACTCCATTTACACAGGCTCTGGAGCCATCTTCGTAAGTGGAGTATCAGCACAGACTCCCAGGGTGGATTACTGCATGCCCATCATGTTTTTAGTGGTTTCACTTTCCCACAGGTCAGAAGTGGATGCAGCATAGTGCTTTGTTTGGCCACGCGTAAAATGTCAGCGTACTTCAGCATATAGGCCATGCCCAGCTCTGTACCTGCTTCACATACACTCTGTATTATTCAGCTTGTCCAACTGCCTAAGACAATTATCTATATGAAAAGGCTATCTCAAATAAGATGAATTATTATAAAATCACATGCAACCTGTTAAGATTCTGTTCTGCTGGATTACTTTCAAACTAAAGCCAATTAAATCCATTTTTTTTTAAAAAATGTGGAGTTACTGGACTTGTCATGACAACTTTAAACCTGAATTTGTTAATATTTTGTCGTTAAATTCTCAGCATTAGATTTGATTTCTTTATGACTTTAACATCACATAGAATCACAGTTCTGTCATGTTTTGGACCACTGAACTTGGGAGTTCTGATTCTGTTCTATTGCAAACTATATGGGCAATCCTTATTACACCACTGTTTTTTTAAAAACAGTTTTTAACAGAGTCATTAAAAAAGTGAACTACTTTTATGGAAAAAGCCATCAAGCCGTTTATATCTTATAAAGAAATAGAAATATTGCATGGTCCCTGCATGTTCCGTATGTACTAATCTGGCTCTGTAAAAAAACCCACACAGGCACCAAAGTTTTTTTTTATGTTTAAATTACTGTCCTGTGAATACCAGAAATAACAAGTTTTCTAATAACCTTTTCACTACCACATTTTGACGCAGCTGTGGTGAGCTTTAATACTTTCAGTATATCTTAAAATCAGAAAATCAAACAAAAACCTCATTTAAACTGCATTTTGTCACCAGGTCCTGATTCTGGAAAGCACATTAACTTACATTCTGCCCCATGCCTGTCATCAGAGTACTTATCCTTTATCTGTTAACTCAGTTCTAGTCATAAGCTTTTTGTAGATTATCTTATCAATACAAGAGTTTTCTAGATGCTGTGTAACAGCCTTGTTTCTGGTATTAAGAACATAATCCTTAAAAATTACTTGTGTATGGAAATGAATGAATGGATTTTGTACGGAAGGAAAAAACAAATGTGACAATAATAAATATAAAGTAATATTTTGTCGTCTGATGTTTGAGGCATTCTGGGAACATAAATACTATTCCATATTTGCAAAGTGCAAATATAATTCAGTGTGTCAGCAGAGTGCCCAGGATGTCTGAGTTCTTCATTCATCCGTTGGTAGGATATGTACCAGTAAGACCATTACAATTTCAAAACCAGAAGTGAACTTGGGTTTAAGCTTCAAATTCTAATTTTCCAATTTTCAGAGTCATTTTGGATAGAAAGCTACATGCTGACTGACAGAGCCTCATCCTCTGTGAGAAACAGGTGCTGGAGGTGCAGCTATGCTTCATTCTATCACACTTTGCTCCTCCCAGAGGAGCTGTCATGATTAGCCTTGATCAACGCATCTAACACTCCCTGATGGAACAGACTAGAAAACAGCTTTCACTGTAGTCCTTTCCCTTTGCACATTTTCCATGTTAAAATGTCAATCCTGTTCTGAAACAAATCTTATTCTTTTGAATGTTCTTCAGTGAGATTTTCTTCTCCATTTACACCTGAAGGTTACCAGCCAATGAAATACCCTGCCTTCTTCTGCAGTATATCTAGGACTGGTCAATTAGTGTTTGGCCAAGAAGTACTTCAACTCCTTCATGTTCCACCATAAATTCTGAAACTTATGCTTCAAATTTAATGTTCTTCAATTTAACACAAAATAAAATGTAGTATTTTATTAACATATTCTTTATGAGGTCTGCCTCTTAAATGGCTGCTTGCTGTGGGAAAAGCTCAGTTGCTCAACATGTTGCCCCGGTCATTTCAGCAGCATGACTGAAATTGATCTTTTTCTACTCATGTAGAACCCCAGAAACAAGATGAGTTACTCTGGTAACATTCAGTAACATCCAGTTTCCTCTTGTGCCTGTGACTCTGTACCTTGTGACAAAGGCCTATTTCTGTATTCTGAATAATTTGAAAACTTAAATATAAATACTCTTTGTTAGGAAGAAATAAAGGTCAGGATAGTAAAATTAGTGCAAATAATATGTGAAGATTATTATAGTGAATGTTTGCATGTGTAAAATATACATCAATAATGTAAACATATCCTGAATTTATTAAAAAAAAAGATTACTTTTAATTTACCAATAGGATTTCAGTAATTTTTAGCATACTTAATGTCCATTTGTCCTTTGAAAGAATTTTCTTTAACACTTTAAACTGTCTTTAACTCTCCAAACTAACCTTTGTGAATGTACTCATTACTTTCCTAAAATATGGAAACCAAACAGGTAGAATTTCAATAACTTGGCAATGATAAGGACAATGGTGTGTGTTAGAGTGAAAAATCTAGCTCTCTGTGAAGCCGATGGTATAACAGGAGATGCCAATTAAGACAATCGAATTATAGGAAACAAAATTTGGAAAGACCTCTTTATCTGACTTTGAGATACATGCTTGTGTAAATATCCGCTGGTGAGAAGAACTTGCAAGTCTGTCCACCCTGACATATATTGTATCAGTTAATATTATGTTGGAATATCCCTTAATCTCAGGTCAGTGAAATGGTTTTCCTACAGTAATTGTGCCTCATCATCATGCTATCCAGTCATGCTTAATGAGCTTTGAAAAATTTCAAGAATTCAGCATTGTTCATCTACCAGGGACTGGAAGCATTTTCTAGGACAGCAGAAATTTTTACAGAAATATTTCATATAATCCTTAGTCATCTTTTTTCAAAGCTGAGTCCTTATCTCATTTTGTATGAAAGCTGTCTTATTCACATAATTCTTCATCCAACTTTCTCTCTATTTCTACTATCTATTATGTGTTTCCTTAGAGCAATTGCAGTTGTGACTAATATTCAAGAAGTGGGTACATTTGTTTTCTTAGTGGCATAAAGAGATTTTACGTTTCCTTTTCTAATAGTTTCTTAAATGTTCTTGACCACTGCTGAGCAGGGAGATGCAGTTTTCAGTTCACTCCACAATGTCTATTCCAGAGTCATAGTACTAATTTAGAAGCCATCATCTTTATCTATCTAGAAATACTTTTCTCATGTGCAGTACTTTGCACTTATCAACACTGAATTCCACCTGTCTTTTTATCTCCCAGCCACTCAGTACAATGCGATCCTCTGCAACTCATCGCATTCAGTGTTCGGCTGTCCTGAAGAAGTTTGTATCACCAGGAAACCATGTCACTTTTCAGTTCAACTCCTTATTCAGGGCATTCAGCAAAACTGAACCCTCAGTATAGGCAAATGTGCTTGGTAATTGAACACTGAACTATTTTTGGTCAAGAGCATTTATTGTTGAATCCACAACTTATTGGAAGTCAGCCGTTTTTGGAATACAGAGATACAGTAAGTATCACAGAGTATACTCAGATCCTTTCCCTTCCTGGATCTTTTGGACTAAGGGAGCAGAACTGGAACAGAGTATGTCTGCTGATCGGGAAATGTACTGAGATTTCTCTTACAGACTCAGATTCTAATTCCATTTCTAATTTGGAATGGCTCCCAGTGCTCTGCAAGGCCAGTCTAAATGACTAGAAGGTAAGTCTTCAAAATAATAAACCAAATTAGAGATTTAATAGTCTAAGATGTTAACTTTGAAACAACAGCTGTCACTTCTCCTTAGAGGCATTGCATGGGATATTGTCTGCATCACAGTGAGAAAGAAATTGCTAAGGTAACTCACTGCATTCCTGGAAGCTTTAATGATTACTTATTTACCTTCAGACTGTGGACCAAAAGCAGTCTTTGCAGCATCCAGATAATAATTATTTGTGGCTGTAGTTGGAATAGACTAAATATGTTTCATAGCTGAGGAAGGCCACAGAGGTGTCTGTTCTGAGATCAGGATTTTTTGTTCCTGCAGCATCCTGATCCCAGGCAAGTGTTTGGGTTTTTTTTTTTTTTGTTTCTGTCTTGTAAGCAAGTATCTTCTTTCCCTAAGGGATAATTTGCATGCCAAGCAAGCTCAAGCCTGATGGTGTATTCAAGCCAATCTGCATAACTATGTATGCTGTAGGTAAACATGTCCTCCTGATCTGAATCTGTCCCACTGACGGTGAGGATCAATGACAGCTCAGAGATCAGAACTCCCAAGTTCCCAGCTCTCAGTTGCATGCTTGTGTTGTTCAGCCAGTCATCAAATTGTACAAGAAGATGTAAAATCCTTGAAATACGTATGGAGTACATGTTGGGTACTCAGTACCAGCTCTATCACCTTGCAGATCTGCTTCTGTTGCGCTGTTGCGCTGTGCTACTTGCTCATATAGACATACTCCTACTCCTGCAGTTTAAAGGAGCTGTTATAAAACTGGTCTATTGTACAAGTCTCTTTCTGGGTTTTGGAGTAGTTGTGAAAAGGAGAGGTTAGGTTTGATTTTAACAAAAATGAATCAATCTGCATTGACTGTTTTCTCAATGAAAGGGGCTGCTCCTAGATACTTACTATGCATATGCACTAAACCCCCTTTTTAGAGTAGGTAAGGATGCTGTAGCTACTATTCAAAATGTCAATGAGTTAAGTTTGAAATATAAAGGTCAGTGAAAATCAGGTCTCTGGTCAGTAACACTGTATTGTAGCTCTTTCCTCTTTTCCCCCTCCTTTCTTATTTACATTCTGAAATACACTCAAAACGTATTTTCTGATTTAGCTTGGAAGGACAGAGATATAAGTTTGGTAGTTGGCTCAGCCATGTGATACTTCTGTGATCTGGTCATTCATCTGTGGAATTAGAATGTTACTTTATAATGATGTCATGAATATAAGTTTAGTTAATTTATTGTGAAGCTCGCAGAGGTAGAACCCCTGGCTAGGTTGTTCCACTCATCTTCTACCTCTCCACTAGCAGATTTGCTTTCTTTCGATTTCCCCTCTGCTAATATTAAAGAATTACCTTTTCTGTTTCTAATAGTGTAGCTTACTCTAATCCAAATAATGTAAAATATTATTTATTTGTTTATTTTGTTTATTTATTTGTCAGATGGCCTTGTCTATCTTGCACTATTTCATTCTATGTGGATATTGCTTTAACAAGTTTGTTGTCTCTGCTGTCTGCCTGAATTTCTTTTATGAAATGACATATCCGACACATCTGACACATTGCCCTTGACTGATCAATGAATTTGAGGACTACCGATCATTATATAATGTGTTAAGAATTGAATTTTCAAGCTGAGGTCCTCACTTGGCATCCAAGGTTTTTTTCTGAACGCTTCACGTGCTTTAAACTACATCGGTACAGACTTTTCCTGGTCTTGCTTTTTACTGGGCTCATTGATTGATCTGGTTAGGCTCTACTTTGCAGGCAGCTGAATCAGCAAAACTGGAACTGCAGCGAACCGCATAGATCTTGAGCTCCTTTTGCCACCAGAGAAATCATAAAGTGCTATTGTGTCTCCTGTCAGACTGGCAGTTTTAAATCTGCATTCAAACTATTTTAGGGCTGGCACCGGTATGTATGCTAGCTTGCCTCCCTTTAACGGTCCAAGAGAAACTGCAGATTGGTTTTGGGTAAAGCAAAAGCAAGAAAATACCATAAGCTGTTTCTGTAGGAAGATTCTGTGTAACCAATAGAAAAGTGACAGGAAAAGGGCAAAGTGGAGTGTAAAGCAATTTGAAACAGGTAACTCAGCACTCTTATTGAGGTTCCTACCCTGGTGTACCAGAACACTGTGTCAAAATACAAGACTGTGGAGTTTGAGAACAGAATAAAAACAACTCCTTCCCTCTCAAATGAGAAGCAGAAGAAAACCCCAATACTTCCTATATTTAATGTTTAAGGCCTCTCTCAATATTTATTTGGTAACTTAGTTTTATTTTTCACACCTATTTTTAACACCTATTAAGTCCCACTTAGTCCCTTGCCATTAACAAACTATGTAGCAAATAAGCAAGATATTTACTAACAGGATTCTAAATTGATCATTGTGTTTGTTAAGTCTCACATTTTCATATTAATTTAAACGCTTCTACAAAGAAAATGAATATTTTTTAAAGTCTCTAGAACTTTTTTAAAGAAAAACTATATTAAATGGAAAAGTAAAAAACACTTATTTAGTTGAAAATATTTCATATATTTAGAGCCATATATATTTGCAGTTGTCTAGCTCTACACTTCTTTCATAGCATTTTTGGAACATTTTATGGTTGTGTATCTACCTCCTACAATAGATGGTTTGGGACTTCACTTGTCTGCTAGAATGAGTTATGCAAACATTTATGCAACAGCTTTCCTCGACGTGCAGTGAATAGTACAGCAATGAATCACTCAACAGTGATGCTCCAGCAATCTGAAGGCTCAAAACCATAAATCAGATCCTAGAAGCTCTGAGATTGGCCCTAATTTTTAAAAAGAAATATTATACTGTACTCTGTTATCTTTTCAGTGACATCTGTGTCTCAAACACCATGTGCCTGTGAGCACACAGCTGTATTTGACTGCTGAGATTGTCCTGTTGCCTACTAGTTTTGCTATATTTGTTCTGACATCCTGAAAAGGAAAAGTCTAATTTTTCATGTGTGCCCTCTGTCAGCCTGGGATATCTCGCAGGGCACTGGGGGCTGCTGGAAGGGACTCAGTTCTCCAAGGGGGACCACATTCCGGGCTGATAAAGCCAAGAACAGACATTAGAGTATAACAAGAGGGCATCTTGCAGTGAATATCCCCCTCCTCGTTGTTTCTGTCTTTATTTTATGTCTCTGGTGAGCTGTGCCCTATGTGTGTGTTAGAATTGTCTCCTAGTTCCTTCAGTAGATGTAGTTCTAAATTTTTCTACATTTTACCTGTCAGTCTTCCAGTTAGCCAGCCCTGACCTCTTACATGAGGTCTCAGACCACACCTCAGTCCAATTTCTTGTATTTTTGGAACATGCTCTACAGGAGTTTAGTGGAATGAAATAGCCCTGTAGGATCTTGTCTCCTATTCTAGACTGGGATAAACCTGTCCAGAAGCTCCCATTTTGGAGGCAGGGTGGATGTTAAAGGAAAAACTCAAGACCTATGTAATTCCCAAAAGAAGAGAGGCAAAGGAGAGAGAGAAGCTGCCCATAACTGCTTGTGTCTTTCTGTGCCTCACTGAAGTAATGTGGAGATGCTCAGATGTGAAGGTGGGGGAGCTCTGATGACTTCTTTCAGTGGCCCTGGCTTTTTTAGTCTATCTATCTCAGATGTAAGTGTGGATGGAAGTTGTGGAGGAGGGGGGTGGATTTTGCAAGAGGCTGTTGCAAAGCTGGCTTCAGATCTAACTAAATGTGGATCATATTCCAGAAGAAACCTGAAAAGCTGGCAAAACTCAACATATGTTAAGCCTTTGGCAGAGGTTTTCAGAAAAAGGACTGCCCCTCCTGCTGCTGGGAAAGCGAGCTGTATGCTCTGATAAATAAAGGTCACAAAAGATGAGCATCTGCAAGCAAGGGGGTTTTATCCTTCATCTTTTCAAGGGAAACAAGTTCTTAGGGAAGATAAATCATCACTATATCAAAATCTTCTCACAGAATGCTCATGATTTTCATTTGTGTGAGAGTACAGACACCCCTTGCAGTTGTGTACCTACCTCTTCCATGTTTTAACAGGTTCAGAAAAATACTTGGTGGCTACTGGAACTGTGGAAAAATGGCAGCCTGAAGTAAAAATCTCTACATGGGATGGAACTGAAACTGTGAGATGATAACACTCCATTTGTGATGTCCAGCTAGACAGACTCAGAGTATGGAGCTTTGCTTGAATAAATGATGTGGGAAAGAACATCTATGGCATTTCAACCAAACTGGTTTATGTTAAAAGTATATTTAAGTTCTGTAGTCTGACACACAAACATCACAAAATGCTAATTGCAAAGTTCTATGCAAATTCATAGAATCATAAAATCACATGGTTGGATGGGACCTGTAAGATCATCTAGTCCAACCGTCTTCCCACTACCATTGCTGCCACAGCTACTAAACCATATCTTGTAGCTCCTCATTAAGCCGCCTCTTGAACACTGCCAGGGACGGCGACTCCACGACCTCCCTGGGCAGGCCATTCCAGTGCCTGACCACTCTTTGGGAGAAAAAGTTTTTCCTCACGTCCAACCTAAACCTCCTCTGGTACAACTTGTGGCCATTACCTCGGGTCCTGCTTGTTGCCTGGGAGAAGAGGCCAAACCCCTGCTCATCACAACCTGCCTTCAGGAAGCTATAGAGTGCCATGAGATCTCCCCTGAGCCTCCTCTTCTCCAGACTAAACAATCCCAACTCTCTCAGCCGCTCCTCATAAGACTTGTGCTCCAGACCCCTCACCAGCTTTGTTGCCCTTCTCTGGACACGTTCCAGGGCTTCAATGTCTTAAATACTTAATTCTGTTTTCTGGTTTGTTTTTTTTTTTTTTTTACTTCAGTTAATCATGCTGTAACAAGGGTAAACTTTAGTTCCAGAAGACTGTAGTAGACAGGATCTCTGAACTAAAATATCCTCTGTCTAGTAAAATTGCAGTTTGTTATAACTCTCATGTGATACTCGTGACTGAGAATATGACCATGGTAACAGAACTTAGCTGTAATAATCACTTTGTATATTCTAAAGTGCCTTGTGCTTTTCTAGTATTAAATCAGAAATTTCAAATACATTCCTTGATAGGAAAGCATAAAAATGTTGCTGGGCTAGCCAGGAAGAAACTGTATTCTCAGAGGATGTTTAGATTTCTACATAGGACAAATATCTATTTATTTTATTCCCTAGAATATGAAATATGACCAGTTTTCCCAAAGAGATAGAAAGGTAGAAATAAAAGAAGGGAATAAAGCAAAGAATATTGTGCATTGATTACTTTGTGTTTACTTCTGTTTTCAGTCATGCTCCGACAGTGTTGACTGTAAAAGTCATAAACAGATACTTGAAAAACCCTGCTGTTACATATGAAAACAAAACAAAGAGCTCTTTCACTTATAGTGTTTTCAAATAAGTTTTAAAAGCAATAGGGCTTTTCAGTATTGACATTATGAGTTTTGTTTTCAAAGCAGAGTCCCAAAGGAATTATGAAACTCTCACGGTAGCTTACCTTCTATAAAGCTTTATATGTTTTTTTTCTTGGGCGTATACTTTCTACTGGCAAGTTCTTGTGGTTTAGCAGAGGTATAGTCAGGCATTTCTGAAGTTTTTTTTTATTTTTCTTAGCCAAGCTTTCAAAGACATAGAGAATAAACTCTATTCCGCTGCTCACACTTTGGTTTTATGAAGGAACCATCCCTCTGAAACACAGTAAAGTCTACTGTCATCTCCTTCATCCCATTGTTTCCTAAGAGAAAGATGACATACATCATTAATACCTTTCAGCCTTTAATAATAGATACTTCAGAACCACAAAGATTCTGTACTAAAGCACTGTTTTACATGAATCAGTTAAATAAGTATAATCCCTGTAGCAAAGATACACCAACATCCACATAAAAGTGTTAGGACAGTTTAAAGGGTTTTGTTTGTTAATAAAATATTCAGTGGCTAATATTTTCCTCTTAGTACATGGGAGCATTTTTTCAAAGCTGGGAAAATTTAGTGATGTACACAGGGAAATGGTTTTATATAATCTTTGTTAAAGTCCTTTGCTTTCAAATTTTAAAGCCCTTTTATTTTTGGAATAAGACCAAACCCCATTCATTAAAAAATTTCCTTAAAACCTGGTGGTATTTTGGACAAAAATGATAATGGTTGTTTCTGCTACAATTTCAGCAGGGACTAACTGAGCTCCCTCATTATTCCCTGTGCAGTATGTGTAGGCATTATACTTGGTTGTCATCTAAAACCTATGTAGTATTGCTGATACAGAATTCTGTTTTGTATACTCACACATTATTTCCTGTTGGATCAAATGACACACATAAAAGTGCATGGTTGCATTACAGATACTTGCTGTAAGCAAAATCTTTCTTTAGAATCAGGGTTGGGAAGAATTACCTTCTCTTTCCTCACTAGTCCCTCAGTTTCACTTCTACATATTTTAGGCAGAAAATATGTGTAAAACCAGGAATTAAGTAATTTCGTATGTGCTCAAGGAAACACAACAGAAAATATATTCCTTTCTAGAGACAGCTAATTTTCTACAATGAAGAAGTTAATGATGTACAGCAGGTACCCTTTCACATACGACATGCTGCATGAATAAGATATTTAATGTAAAATAAACAATGAAGGAAGAATGGAGCATATTTACTCACTCCTGATTGTGGAAGGCACAACAAATTCCATTAAAATAAATAGAGGAGAGATTATTCAATTATTTGGGGTCATAAGGATTACTGTCAAGAGATAATATTTAAAGTATGTTTTCATAGCCAATTATCCTGACTATATTTTTCCTTTCCAAGATACTTGAACTCCTACTGACATAGGAATTTCTAGTATCGTTAATTTTTGTGGAGGCCTCAAGAAGTAGTATTCAGGAAATAAAATATAAAATGAATACGAAGTAACAGCAGGATTGTGGGGTTCACAGATCAAATAGCTGTGATGACAAAAAACTGAAGGTTTTTCTGCAACCTAGCATTCATTTTGCTATACTCTCAACAACTTCCATGAAGGCAAATCACCCATAGAGCTGAATCAAAACTGTTGCCTTGAAGCCAAAATGCTTCTACACCATGGCTGGCAGGTTAGATATCTTTGTTCCTCTCTAGTTCCCATTAATTACTCATCTTGCAGTTCTTAAGCCTTTTGTCTACAACTGCATAGATAACAGGCTTATTCTGAGGGGGAAAGCTTTTAGTTACAAGGTGAAATTAATTTTTGTTAATAGTTTCTGGTTTGGATATCTGAATAAGACAATTTCAAATCTTCTTGGGGAAAATAAACAACTAAACAACTAAATAAATAAATTTCTTCAGTTTTAAGATTTCACCTGACAGGAAAATATTAGCCACTGAATATTTTATTAACAAACAAAACCCTTTAAACTGTCCTAACACTTTTATGTGGATGTTGGTGTATCTTTACTACAGGGATTATACTTCAGCCATTTTGCTTGGGAATTACGAATATATTCAAAAGAAATTCTGGCAGTTCCTGCAGTGAACAGTGGAACTACAATAGTTTAAAAAAAGATTTAAAAAAAAGAACTTGGAATCATTTAAATCTTTCTCAAATACCCCATTACCCCCATTTTCTTCGTTAAATAGTTGCTGCATTCAATCTGCACTTGTAAACAAAGCCCCTCCAGCAAATTTGCACTTAAATGAATTGAAAATGAAGAGAGAAAAATCCTTCGCCCCTCATTTACCTTTAAACCTTCTGTCCTTCACTGCTGTCCTTTAACTTTCAGGAGTGTCCTTTAACTTCTAGTAGTTACCGCAGTGCTATGAGAGGCTGTTTGGTCAAAGTATTCTTTAATTTTAACTGATAAAGAGCAGTTTGTACGAGGAGGATTTTAAAAACTGTTAAATCTTTACAAGTCAGCAGCCCTTTCACTGTATGAGAGCCATGTGTCTTTGGTGGATATCAGTCTCGTTCCCACTAAGCATCTGTCACTGCCTCTGATAGAAAGAGTCATCTTAACTGAACACAGTTTCTTTTTTTTTTTTTAGCCAATGTTGGCTAAAAAATTAAATGGTAGATGCTCCTAGACTGAAAGCTTGTAATGTAGTTTGTATTCATTATTCATAGTTGGGACATTTTCTTCTAACTTCAGTCCAATGTTTCTTCAGAGTTATCTTTTCTAAAGTAATTGTCTTCGAAACTTGCCATACAGGCTTAACTGTAAAATGACTAATATGAGTAGTAAATGTTCAAGCTTCTGAGACTGAAGAAGGTAAAACAAGTTCAAACTTTATCTCCAAATTGCATGCTGAGGTACAGACCCCAGACAGCTGCAGGCTTGTCCAGGATGCTCATTTCTGTAGCATTTGGCAGTCTTTCTGTGAAAAAATACGGTTTATCACTGCCCATTTCAGATTTTTCAGCATTGAACAATGAAGGGTTTTACATTGTTTTTGCAGTCTTTTGGAGATTAGACAAAATACATTAATGAATCTTGCATAGTGTGCTGCTGAGACTAGCTTGATCTTTGTGATTTATGATTTGATTTGCACGATTCATGGTCGCACTTGATATTGTATTGATAAAACAAACATTTGTTTTTTGTACATTGCCATTATGCACTTAAATATCGAGACATTATTGAATGCTTTCAGGTTTCCCCTCAGTGGCCTGGCAAATCGAAAGTCTGATAGCTAACGATTTAAAGCTTTTGTATATGCCTCTTAATGCAGTTTAAAATGTCCATGGGAAAATACAAGGAAAGGAATTATATTTTTAAACCCTTTTGGGCCCCAGAGCATGCAGCTGGGCCGTACAGGCACACTGGCAGTGGCGGCCATGTATCTGCGCTCCGCGGCTGCTGTCCTTCCATGGGCTCACTCTCCCTATCCCAGAGCTTTCACCCACAGCTTACACTCAGGGCTTTTTCAGCTCTTTTCCCACTTTCTTGTTTTCTAATTGTGCAATTAGACGTGCACAAACAAAGTACGGTGTATAAAACAGCCAGTAATCATTTCAAAGAACTGTAGGGAGGGAGCAGCAGAGGAAGGGGCGGGCTCTGACTGTCCGTGCCCAGCTGCAGAGGGATCTCGGCTCTGGCACCGGGACCACCTCCTCCCCCTCTTCCTCCTCTGCCCTTGGTCTCTGCAGGGCTGTTTCTCACACTTTTTTTTTTCCCCCTTTGATCACTCCCAGGTAGTGTTTTGCCCTTTAAGTACGTTTCCCAGAGGCCGAGGGGTCAGCCGTGCCCTGCGGTGGGTGGGTTGGAGCCGGCTGGCACTGGCAGGAACCAGCACAGGACAGCACAGGCCTCTCCTCACAGAGGAGCCCCCCCGGCCAGCGCCTGTGCACCTGCACCCAGTACAAAAACAGGACAATAAACTGGTGAACGAAGATGCTGTCACTGTGACATGTAAGTAACATAACAGAAAAATTGTGTTGTTGAGCTGTCCTGACAACCTGAGCAGGTGGGAAGGGCTGGCGCCAGTGATCTTTTGTGGTCTCACCCGTGGTAGGTTCACTCTGACAGGAGTTGGGTGTCACGGATATTAAGAAAAAAAATCAGTTTGTCCTGTTTGAGCTAACAGACCCTTGGTTTTCTTCATACTGTTGTTTTGTTCAGCATTATGATTAACAACCTGCTGAGACTAAAGTATGTCGTTTTAGCAGTAGAGCTCTACAATAAATGTAATGATAAATGATAAAGGCCCTTTAAAACACTGCAAGATTTCCTATCCCGTACAGGAATGAATACTCTTTTTTTATACTGATGGATCTGGTACATCCAAACCCAAGATCTTGCAGAAAATTATTAGTTTACTTTTGTCTGGAATGAGACCTGAACCATACTGGTACATGGGATAGTGCCATGTTCTCTGCTGGAATATAGGGTTTTTTTTCCAACATTGGTGTCTGACTGTTTAGCAGATCCTATTTAGCTTGTTCCTCCAGCAGCTTGGGAACAAGGAGAGCAAATGGACAGCATGTCCATGTAGTCTACAATGATAAGCTTAAAAAGAAGTAGGAAAAGGTGAAATGTTATTACTATTACTGTGCTTGAAATATCGACATAGTGTGTTCATTGGTGCAGAGGCAATTGCAAGAAAATGTGGAATGCACTCAACAGTGGCTGGCACTGTTGTATCATTCCTGTAATTTTAAATCATCGTTCCTGATGCTGTAATATTTAAGGATGGGTGAGCTGGTTGAGACCACATAAGCATCTAACCTAAACATTTGAGGTTTGGAATAGTTTAGTTAGCTTCCCATCTGCACTCCCAGTTTTCATATGCTCCAGCACTTCCCTGTTGGGATGAATCCAGAAAGGGAAATACCAAAATACCATGAGAGAGGCTATTCTCTGAAAGTTGGTGGCTCTGTGCCAGTGACCTGTTAACCTAGCAGCCAGATGAGCCATGGTTATAGGTAATGCATCAGTACAATCCACAATGCACACCTTGTTTTATGGCTGTGCCTGGTTTTTCTACAGTGTGCAGCTGTTGGGACTTAGAGATTGGTCTTTACTTAGAAAATATTTCTGAAATCTCAAATAGCAAAATGCGTACTTTAAAGTAATAGGTGTGATATTATTATAGAAAAATCCAGAATTGAAAACTAGAAAGAATGAAAGTTATCACTCAGAATGCAAATATATCTATGTCAGGGGCAAACACTTGATGTACCAAGACATTCTTCAAAACTAGTAATTTTTTATTAAAGACACATGAAAATTCAAGCATTTTCTTAGCTGCATTGGGGAGTGGGACCACAGATAGAACAAACCAAGATGAATTAGAGACTGTTGTCCACTAATTCCTGATAAAATAAATTCATAAATTAGCATTGGAACAAAGAGCATTCTCAGAAGAATAGTTTATTTTATAAGTTAAAAAGCAGAACAACATTGAAGTGCCCTGCTTAATCCTTGCTTTAGGAAAAAAAAAGCTAAAATAAACATTATTCACAACTGAGTACTTTATCACAAGTATTCTATATTTTTGTATATCTCTCTGTGTACATACTTACATGGAAATATGGAGAACATCAACTACTTTGAGAATATTTTATATGATTGTAAGGAACAAGTGGTGAACTTATTTATCACAGCTTTGGTGCACTTGGGGCATCAGGTAATGCTTTGTTGCTGCTTTTATTTTTTTTTTACTTTTTTTGTTTAAATAGACATCATTGTGCTACTAAAAGATTGTTCCACTGAAATCTTGCTTAAGGACAGATTTGATCTTAAACCAAATGAATTCCTTTGCTGTTGTCTTCAGGACGGGGGAAGTTTTAGGGTTTTTTCTCAAAAGAACGTCTCTAGATCTTTGGGTAAAACTGTACTTCTTTGTGTGCCTGATTCTGTGTGTGATACCGCTGTTAATCAGCTAGGTTGGGTATAATAAAAGGTCTGGGTAACTCTTGTGACATCCACATTTGAGAGCAACAGCTCCAGTTCCCTAACAAGAGATGAAGGTGAGAAACTGTAGGATCTTACACCACTCTCATTAATTAAGAGATGGAGAAGTTCCCACAGACATGAGTCACACTTGTCACTTGTGGTAGTTATTTCTCTCATTCTTGACTCTAGGCTTGTTTGTTTTGTTACAACTTCTATTTTATTTGTTTGAAAATCTATGTATTGCTTTGCTAGAGAAGACACATGTTTATATGTGTCTTGTATGGGGACCAAAGGTTTGCGATGGTCCTCAGTTCTGTAATTAAAATACTAGCAGCTATTGCTGCTCTATAGCAGTGCAGGATCGTCAGCGATCACACCTCAGTTCTCCAGCGAACAGGGTAGGAGCTGCAAGCAGAGTGTGTTTCCGCATGGAGTGAGGAATGGCAGAGGAAAAATGGAGAAGATGAGGAATGTGCTGCAGACAAGCATCCTTGTCTTCAGTATACCTCAGGGCAGAAAAGAGTGATTTTTAAAAGTCAGAGGCTTAAAAACTGAAAAACATTCTGATGTTTCCATTGTATATACAAAGCAGAACTGAGAAATCCTGATGCTATTTAGCCTATGATCCAAGGCTGATATTTTCTAACCACACATGTCTAAAATTAAGCATCTAAATGAATAAATAAGTAACAGATTTAAACTGAAGTTGGAAGTACTCATCACTTGCAAAAGTCAATCCTTTTGGAAAGAACATAAATGGAAGACATAGATACTCAGTGTGTAGGAAAAAAAAGTAATTCTGAACACGTCTAACTTGGGTCCAAATTCCATCCTTGTTTTTTCACCCTGTCCTCACAAGGAAGTCTGGTATCCTAGGGGTAGGGATGGTTATGATTAGTTTCTACTTTTTTTTTCCCTGAATGTTCTTTCATAACTAAGAACTCATTATGTCTAGACACTTCTGTTTATGCTTTCTAGTTCCTCTGAAAATAAAAATCCAACTGGAGGTGAGAGCCAAAGTGCAAACTGTCTTAATATTTGTTTATGTTTTCTTTTCCTTTTTTTCTGTTCCCTCTGCCTCCATCTACTGTACCAAAGTTTAACAAATCCTTATATGAGGTCATCTGTCAATTGTTATCCTTGTTCCCATTCTACAGGCCTCACGTTTGATCTAAAGTCATCGCTCAGCTCATGAAAAAGCTTGTTGTTTGTTGTGAAAAAAAAAAAAAAATTGAGGCTGCGGTTATAGGATTTTCATTACTTTCTGGGGGTGCATATTGGGAACAGATGTGAACGGGCAGTCAGTCAGGTCTTGTCATCCGAGACATGGCGCATGGGCACTTTTTGGTGTAAAATCTTTTAAATGTAAAATCACCCTGGGAGCAAGGCAGATTGACCCATATTATAAACTGACTTTTTAAAAAGACTCTTCTCCGTTACAAAAGTATACCATTGTGGTGGGTTAATCCTGTAGCTAAGCACTACATAGCCACTCGCTTCTTTCCCTCCTCCTCTCAGTGGGATGAGGGAAGAGGAGAGGCGTTGTAAAAGCAAGGAAAGTCATGGATCAAGATGAAAATTGCTTAGTAAGTAAAGAAGTGGAAGAAGAGAGAAAGAAAAAACAAACAAAGGCAATCACCTATCAACTCCCATGTGTAGATTCTTGCCCAGCCAGTTCCTGAACAAAAACTGGCTAACCTACGTAAATCAGACTCCTCTCTGTTTTATTGCTGAGCGTCATGTCATTACTTTGGGTCAGCTGTCCCAGCTGTGTCCCCTCCCAGCTTCTTGGGTATTCCCAGCCTACTTGCTGGTGGAGCACTGTGAGAAACAGAGAAGGCCTCGACACTTCTCAGAAACAGCCAAAACACTGGTGTGTTACCAACACTGTTTCAATCACAAATCCAAAACACATCATGGTAATAGCTACAATAAAGAAAATTAACTCCATCCCAGCAAGACCCAGGACAGTTGTTTTGCACATCTTTATCATCAGACTTACAAATGTTTCCCTTGCTATTTACCTGAGAAACATGGAGTGAGGAACCATTTCAGGACACTGTCCGTTTAATAGCATTTTTAACCTTTACTGATTCTAAAGGCTGATATTTTCATTTTCCTGTCCCTGGGTAAAATTGTATGAGGATTAAAAAATTCTTGCTTATTTCCTGACATGTTTTTTTTTTCAGAAAAGTGGTATGCTGCTACTGAAACAAAAAGATTCACCGTATTATAACGTCTAACATACTTTGCATAGTTAATAAGGGTTAAGAGATCTCTCTCGGGCAGTGGTATGCAAGTAATGTTTAATAATGGGTTCCCATAGTGAATATATCATTAATGAAGGCAGGCTATATATATACTAGTGGTTTATGTGCCACAGGGAAGGTGGATGATAGATTAAAAAAAAAGCTTTTAATTTTCTTTACAGCTTTCCAGATATTTTCTCTTAATTTTGATAAAAATGGAGGATTCTTTTACCTGATTGCCCCAGCATAAATTAATTCTTTATACCTGATAAAAGAGAATTTTGAAAAACATATCTTGCTGGAAACTGTAATTCTTCATTTCCAAAATGTCTTACCCTCTGACTTCTTGTTCAGAAACCAGTTCAAAATACGACTTCTCTTGTTACAAAATAGTAAAGGTTATCCCAAAATAGGATATCGAAATACCTCCCAGGACTGCTTTGGAATGATGAGTTCCTGTTCTTTATAGTCCAGTATTCATTTATATATGATATTTTATTTCTTAAATACTGTCAGTAGAATTCACTCCACTAAAAAAAAACCCAAAATGAGGACCAAAAGCCTTGCAAATTTTTTTTCTGCTTTAAACTTTATCTCTTTTTAATTTGGGATGTCGCAAGCATAGTCCTGTATATATGCCAAAATATGCCTTAGTGTTATTGCTTTATTTTGATATTGTTATCTTTAACATTCAGTTTGTATTACTAGACATTTTAACATATGTATGTTTTACCTTCCATTCATCTCTGTAAGCACTTTTAATCTTATTTTCCAATGCCAATGTGTAATTTAGAAGTTTTTCAGTTATCCATATTTTATCTTTATTGCACTGTAACATAAAATGAACAAGCAATCTGATAGAAAAAAAAAATGGAATTTGTGAATCTGCACATGTACATTTCACAGAGACAGAGAGAGATTTGAAAGATTTTTGTTGATTTCCATATTAGGTTTCAATTTAGATTTTGTTTTTTTTTAAAAAAACCCGCAAAAACCCCTATGGTAAAATCATAAGACTGACAGAAATATTTACATTGCTTGCTGTAAGAATTCCAATAAAGAGTTTTGCTAAGTAAACACAGCAGTTCTGAGAGCTCTGTCAGGCAGCATGGACAACCAGAAAGTAAAACTGAGGGCATGGAAATGGGAGTATTTCCATTATCTAAGTTTTGGGAAATGTCAAGAGAAAGCAAACAATATAAGAAATTATCTGGAGGGAAGGGATGCCATCCAGAGGGACCTGGCTGGAGAGTTGGGCCCGTGCAAACCTCATAAAGTTCAACAAGGTCAAGTGCAAGGTCCTGCACATGGATTGGGGCAATCCCACGCACAAATCCAGGCTGGGCAGAGAATGGATTGAGATCAACCATGAGGAGAAGGACTTGGAAGTGATGGTGGATGAGAAGGTCAACATGAGCCGGCAATGCGTGCTTGCGGCCCAGAAGGCCAACCGCATCCTGGGCTGCACCAAAAGAAGCGTGGCCAGCAGGTCGAGGGAGGTGATTCTGCCCCTCTACTCTGCCCTGGTGAGACCCCACCTGGAGCACTGTGTCCAGTTCTGGAGCCCCCAACATAAGGACGTGAAGCTGTTGGAGTGAATCCAGAGGGGGGCCACGAAGATGATCAGAGGGCTGGAGCACCTCTCCTATGAGAACAGGCTGAGAGAGTTGGGGCTGTTCAGCCTGGAGAAGAGGAGGCTCCGGGGAGACCTGATAGCGGTCTTCCAGTACCTCAAGGGGGCCTACAGGAAAGATGGGGAGAGGCTGTTCAGTAGGGCCTGTTGTGATAGAATGAGGGTTAATGGTTTTAAAATAGGGGGTGGTAGATTCAGACTGAACATAAGGAAAAAATACGTTAAAATGAGGGTGGTGGAACACTGGCATAGGTTGCCGAGAGAGGTGGTGGATGCCCCATCCCTGGAAACATTCAAGGCCAGGCTGGATGAGGCTCTGAGCAGCCTGATCTGGTTGGAGATGTCCCTCCTCCTTGCAGGGGGTTGGACTAGATGACCTTTAAAAGTCCCTTCCAACCCAAACCATTCTATGATTCTATGGTGAGTATACCGAAAGTTTAAGCCTGAACTTTTACTTTCCCTTAACCATTCTTATTAATTAGCTAAATAGATAGGACATTAATTGTTCTGATGATTCTGTGTATGTAGTGAGTCCCCATACACCTATATGATTGTACTGACAGTGTAAAAGAAACTCGGTCTTGAGACCTTTAAGTTTCTTTAATTTTGATTATTTTTAAGTAAGACACTCAAGAATGCTATTTCCAATTAATCATTAAGCTAATTTACTGGGAAGATTCTCAACATTTTCCTGTCAATTCTTCCTTCAGATCATAAGCCTCCATTTGCTGTTTTTTTACCAAACCTACTTTTCTCATCCAGAGGGACTGACTCTCCAATTAATAAGATATACCATCCTCTCTTTTCCTCACGTTTGTATGGGACTTGGCCCCTCTGCCGTTAATTGCAATGGGGATTGCATGACTGAAAGCGCTGTAGAAATGCTGGGGCTAACGGCAGTCAGGCTATGAGAAGTTGCCTCTAGCCAAGCATGACATTATAAAAGTGCAAGTTCCCCTTATGTAGCAGTGTGAATCAGCATTAACACAAAACAAACTTGTTTAAATCAGTTTAGCAACTGGAAAAACTTAGCACCTGGCAAATCAGCAGTGTTTGTCTCAGCACTCCAGTGCCAGCGCGCTTGCACACCCGGGCCTCTGCCTTCTCAGGCGGCACGAAGACCCCCATCCAATCTCAGGGACCTGTCTCCCTTCGGTGTGGTCCTGTTGCCACCAAGTGCCTGCAAAGATTAATGGGAGTGGGTCTGTTCAGCTAGAAGAGACTAGAATCCTCTGACTTTGTCCTTTCCAGGTTGTATTTTTTTTTTTCTTTGCCTTTTTCATGGCAGTCTGCAGCCTGGATGCCAGCCAACTTGTACTTCGAATAAAAAGTTGACTTAAAAGTGCTGCCTGCCATAAATGCTATAGAGGATTGTTGAAAACGACAAAGAAAAATAAATGCAAGGGCCTACTGCATTACCTAATTCACAGTAAAGGCTAATTTGTATGCAAGTCTGTGTGGAAGAAGTCATAACTTATAGCATGAACTTACAACACATTTTGCCTTAAAATTAGAGAAGAAGGAGGCATGATCTTGCTAACTTCATGACTAAAGATATTTTTCCTTAAAAGTACAATTCATTAATTAATAATAATTAAATGCCTTTGTGATGTAGGATTGTACAGGCTTGTAGACCAAACAAAACTTTGATGATCAACTCATCTAAATTTTAGATGTCATACGGTGAAGTGATAGTTTGCTCTGCATGATGATAACAGTCTGATGATGCGGCCAAGATTTATGGTACATGTGAGTATATTAGAATATCTATTTTTGTCATACAAATTAAATAGGAGATAAAATGAGTGCTAAATTTTGGCAATAAAACCAAAGCATTCTTAGCACAGCAAAGCATTCATTTGACAGGACCAGAGGCAATGGGCACACACTGAAACACAGGAGGCTCCCTCGGAACGTTGGGAAACACTTCTTTACTGTGAGGGTGACTGAGCACTGGCACAGATTGCCCAAAGGGATTTTAATATCTCCACCCTTGAGGATATTAAAAAAAACATCTAGGCATGGTCCTGGGCAACCAGAGGTTCCTTCCAGCCTCAACCATTCTTGGATCCTGTGATAAGGAATACATACCTGATGGCAGCAGCACAGTCTGTTGTATGCAAGTGATACGTACAGCCCTGGTGTGATGTACTGATGTATCCTTATTGCAAAGTGTAACCTCTTCTTTTGCTGAGCAATAAGGAATTGTTTAGTCACATAGAGCAAATGATAGTTTATTTATCTTTTGGAGAAGACACCCACACTGGTTTTATGTATCTATTTCTGAATACATTTTCACTTTTGGAAGGCTTTTCAGCTTTTCATATATTTTACTGGAGAAAAACTACATGATGGTTCAAGAGAAGATAGACTTGATAGACTAAAATTTAACATAGAAGGGCATTGAGATATTCAGTTCATTATTGTGTAAATTAGATGTAACACTGGAATTTGGATCTCCCTTGCATTGGCTTTGTCATGGTTACATACATTTACCTTTACTGCTAACATGGTAGTACCTTACACCCAGGACCCTCCACTTGTCCTATACTTGTTGAAGATTATCATGACCTTTGAGAGTGTCACAGGATCAAAAACTGTTTGGCAGTTGGAAAGCACAAGATCTGAGTTAAGTGACATGGATATTTTGTGTCTGAATTTGACTATTTTCCTGGCATTGTAGTTTTTGCCTACACTTAAACAGTCATTGCAGGCACTGAGCAGAACACTGGCAGATAGGCCAGTTATTTAAAAATACTTAAAGAGTTAGCACACCATTACAAAGTCATTGACGTTATCATCTGGCTTCTGTGCTTCCACTGATTGCTTTGCACACAGATGGCTGACTTGAGTTCAAAATATCAGTTATCCTTTGTGGAAGGGGACAGTATATATGGCAAGCAGCAAACTTTCTTCACAATTGTTGGGAGTACTAACATTAATTGTCGTATTCATTAAAATGATAACTTTCATTTCTCTCAGAATAGCTCATTAAAATGTACTCAGTGTGAATTTTGGGGCACAGATTAGACAGTTCATGAAGCAGCCAGTGAGTAATGGTCAAGCCAAACACTTGATTCAAGGTTAATATGAAATTCTGTTATTAAATGGGAAGCAGAGAAAGTTCACGAGTTTCCTATTCTCACAAGAGTGACCCCATTCTAGAGTCGCCTCCAGAGGCTGGTTAAGAGGAGAAGCCCAATCTGAATGCTTTAAGTCAGTCTTTGGAAGAGCTTCTCTTTGACAGTGGATTACAGAAGAAATCCATAGAAAATAGCACCCCGTGCCATTACATTGTCAGTTTAGTGTAGCACCTGACACCAATGTACTTTACGTATTATGTTTATAAGCTATTTCCTGTAGGATATGTAATTATTTTATTTTACTTTTTCCAAAGGATTAATTTAAATGTAGATAATAATGCTGTCATTTTCCTCCCACACAGGCAAGAAAGACCTGGACTTTGGATCAAAATCCAATTTTGTGTCATGTGGGCATTAGGATGGTCATTAGGAAAAGTATTTTTGGTATTTATGACACTTGCTAATTTCCTTGTCTTATTCTGTGTCCTACTATAGAGGATATTTAACTAACAGAATTCCTGGTTTAAGCATTTTTGTACTTCTTATTAATTTTGTAGAAATGCTAAATCAGGGTTTGCATATACCTTAGTTGGAGACCTAACAGTCCTGCCAGGGTAAATATGATGTCAGTATTATTTTGAGTTGATGTGCAGGAGAAATCAAATAGGCTTAAATGTGTTAGCATAAACCTAGACTGTTTCAAATATCCTCATTGCTGATCTGCCAGTAATCTTTTTAGGTTTTTTTTTTACATTGTGCTACAGTTCCTTCTAAAGCAATCTAATTGCCAAATTTTCTCTCATTTTCCTTTAGTAACTCCACCAGGGTGTGCAGGTTGCTTTTTCCTGACTTCATTTTCACTGACTCTTTGAACTCTGTCAGCAATCCAGTCATCTGCTAATTAAGGATCTAGTGTTTCAGTTGCGGCAAACATGGTATTTTCATTTATTAGATACTCACAAATCCCATTACATCTCAACGTATACAGTGGATTATCTTCAGTCTGTCTCTGGATGAAAAAAATACCTGAACTTGTGAGACCATCTAGAACAGAAAATTACTGTGTCATCTGGTCATCACATATGCAGTGCAAACATACACAGTGAGGCAGATGCCTTCATAAAATGTAAGAGCTATCGGGCTCTGCCCAGACACCAGCCAGACTATGACCAAAGTTTCAAGCAATCCATCTTTTATCGTTCTTCTGGGTGAAGTATTTCAGCAGGTTTGTGCCCCAAGCCAAAAAAGATTTTGTAGGGTAGTCCCACCTGCTATTCACTGGGAAAACTTATTTTTAAACTGTTTCCATGAAGTATGCCTGGTATGGGATCAGACTTTACAAGCTGAATGAGGGTTCTGCTGGATACATAGGCAGTACAGTGCCTCAGTGTATGCACCGGAAAAGGTTCAATGCTGGACTCTCTCCTTCCACACCTCATTTTTAAACTGTTAACTATAAGCTCTTATGGTAGCGACGTTACATCTGTACCTCAGGGGCCACTTTCAGGTGCCAGTAACCTCCTAAAAAGTACCCTTTGTGTGCATTCCCTTTATAGAAGTTCTCAGGCCAGAAGTGAAATGTCATGGGAGGTTCTTGATGCTGTTCTTCTAGATTGCCTGCACTATGAAAGTGTCAAAATATTATGGAGACATTTTATAGCAAGTAGAATTCTTCTTTTTGTGATCAGATTCCTTAACACCATTTTAAAGATTTCCAATATGTCTCTGACTTATTTGTCAATAAAGATAAGTGTCTTTTGACTTGAAGAATTGATGTAGTTTAAAAATCAACTACAATGCAGTATGTGATCCTTTACAGAGAACAGGCTTTCTAAATTATAAACTGAATCAGAAAATAAATGTGAAAAGAACATATATTTTTATTCTTGGAAAAATACTTATTTACAGAGTCAGTGTGATTTGCATAAAGATTTCACCAGCGGTTTCAGAAAAGTAAACGTCTCTACAATCTTTCTAGTTGCTTGATATCTTCACAATAAGGTAGTGGACTAAAAACCAAATGGATCTTAAAATTTTGTCTTTGGAAACATTATTTCCTCTATTTTTTTCTGCTACCTTTCTGTACTGTTCAGTAGAAAATAAACTTTTCCTGATACAAATAAGCTATTTTGCATAATGGTAGGAAATCTTCCCTGTATTCTGTTTATTTTACACTCCTTTTTTTGCCTTTGATTTTCAGGATGTGCTCCATGATGCTATTTACATTGGGAAAATAATCTGATACAAAAATAAATAATGTGAAATAATCTCTAGAACTGTATCTAAATTGTCTAGGGTTCTTGTCTGCTCTTTATAGAAAATCGTATACCTTTTTTTTTACAGTTTTATTAAGCAGTTTTGTATTTGCAGTTTGTGTTGTGTCTATTGGTGCAATAGCCTGTGTCTCAAAGAGTACAGTAATGCTAATGGTGTCTGAAAAGCAGCAGGCTATGCAATGAATGGTGTGGTTTATGTTTTCAAGTTTATTGCTTTATGCTTTTAATATCTGTTGCATTTTTATTAACGAGACTTGCTACTTAATGCTGGGGGGCTCTGAAATCTATCCTACTGTGATTTGACTTACAGAAGAAATTAATTTTTTTTTCTTTAAAAATCAGTAGAAATTTTCAGTCCAGTGCCTTTCTGTATTTCTCTCTGACAGGTTTTTTGGCATACCTTCATTATTATGCCTGCAGACATTGCTTGTTTGCAAAAATATTAATTTCTTCTGGAGCTGCTATTTTTTTTAGTATATTTTGAAGTTATCATAAGGTCTAAAACTTCACAGTTATATCATACTGCTGAAAGAATGGTATTATTCAAGTGCTGAACCTGTAGCTTAAATTCTTACAGTCTGAAAGTCTCCTCTCATTCCAGGCAAAACATGGAGGTGGTATCACAGCAGTTTGAACTTGGGTGGCCGTTAGGATTTCAGATTTGTGTTGTTTGGGCAAGTGCAGAATGTACTGGGGCATATTCCAGAGGGCTCTGTGGCATAAAATTCTAAGTGTTATAAAAATGTAGTGGAAAATTGTAATGTAATAAGGTGCTCATATGTATATCTGGAGTTCTGCATGTATACATCTGGAACTCCACTCTCTGGAATAAATACAGCTGCATTTGTTTGAATGTGTGAAACAGATTTATATACACAGGAGAATAAATCCTGTATTGCACACTCAGATACACTAGAGTACGAAATTTTAGTTGGCTGTGTATCACTTGTGAACTTTCTCATTTTCTGTTTTTTGTTTCTTTTTTTTTTTTAATTGCATGAGAATTACTTCAAAATTTGTTCTCTGATTTCAAGGTCAGAATTTAAATGATCAAAATCCAGGTAATTTAGCTATATAGTTTTCCAAACAATTGTTCCAGGCCCCAGTGAATAGCCCTGTCTCTGTAAGATCCTAGAGTCTAATGGCACTTAGTCATAGGTTTAGCTGCTGCTGTGTATGTGAGGGAAAATATTGCAATGGGAAGATAAACTTTGGATCTAAATTTAAATAAATGAAATGTTGTCAATTTGCTGTGATATGAATTTTAGTCTTATATCCTTAGGACTCAGTTGTAGGTATTACACCTGCCTCTGTGCCCTCCTTACACATCTTACAACCGTATTTCCAAGTATGAGCATTTAGTTGTTTACTGTTACTTTGAAAGAACAGTGCAGTGGCAGGATTAGTTTTTGTTAGGAGTGAATATTAGATGCTGTGGATGAGTTTTATCTGCACTTCCTCCAGCTCGGAACTCTTTGTTCGGAGGTCAGCTGGGAGGGCAAAGGACAAGTGCCCCTCTTTCCTCCCAGACAGGGACGTGGAGACAGGATGAGTATCCCCACAGGGACAGAGCGCAGATGTGGGTCTGCTGTTACTTCAGAGGAAGTAGCTGGTGACAGTAGTTGTGTCAAGAACTACTTAACAAGGAGAAGTAGTTCTTGTTAAAACGCTCTGAAAACATTTAATTTACTAAGGCCCCTGAAGAAGGAATGCAAAGCAAAGACACCAGAGAACCCAATCTACAGATTGATCTTCTAGGAGACAAACAGCCTGAATCATGACATTCCCTAGGTGTGGCTGTGGATCCACAATGAAAGATGAATAAATCAACATTGTCCTTTAAGTGGATTAACAAAACCCAGTGCTGTGTCCTGCCTGAAAACAGATGCATGTGCATTAAAACAGAGTGTCACTGTCTTGTGTAGTGGATCTAACAGTAGTACACTTTTTATCCAAGACTTCCTTTCCTTTGTTGGACAACGCATCTACAATTTAACAGCCCATATGCAGGAAGGTGACTGAAAAAAGCCTGTCTGCCCAGGTAGACCTGCCTTCCATGAGACCGCAGAAGATAACTGATCATTTGAGACAACTCAGCAATGTTTCCCAGCTTTCCACTCCACTGGTGCTGTTTTCTCACAATATTGGGAAAGCATATTGTATGTGCCAGCCCCTCCTTGTTTCACTTGGTCCTCTGTAGCCCTTAAGATATTGCTCCACAGCCTCTGCTACACTAGAGCAAACCTTTCTTCTAAATGAGAGGAGAGCTACCTTTATCAGAGACTCTGCTATTCCACACATCATTTTTAAGCTACTCTTGTTTCAGACTATTCCAAAGGCTCCCCAAAAGGCATGCCAGTTGCCTTTAGTATCGCCCATCCAAGGCAGCCTCAGACACCTCGTTGCAGACGCAGAAGGCTTGTTAGCACTGCCACTTCATGCAAGTCTGCAGGCATTCAGCTCTCACAGGCCCAGGTACTCAGAGGATACAGCTGCTACTGATGCCGTGTATTTATTGCAGTTATGAAGTGGGGAAGCCGAGCTGTACGTAGACTGACTCGCTGTCTTTGAGATGAGTCAGTCAGATCTCGAGTACAGACAATAACCTGAAGAGCACTCAGTTCTTGCACATGTTCACGTGATTTCAGCTTCACTAGAAAATTACAGATGTAGATGTGATGTTAGCAGAAGGAATCCATCTTAAGACTGCCCTGAAAGGGAAAATGGAAATCCAGGATGCTGCCCAACACTAGCAGGGGGAGGTAGCCTGTTTTATCTGAGGGAAGGGAAAGAACTGAGAAAAAATATGTTGGTATCAAGGTTGCATTAATTTTATTTTTAAAAATGTATATAAGCTTGGTAGCTTGACTCTTTTGTCAGGAGCTGTTCCTTTCCTGCATTAAAAGACATGGGATGTCTGTGTGACAGAAAAAGGAGGGAAGATAAAATGCTCCAAAGAACTGACACTTCTGAAGGAAGGAGAGAGACCATTCACAGAAAGAAATAAGGTGGAGTTTTTGGCTTTAAAGAACATAATGTTTTCTCTTGGACAGGCTGTCGTCCCGTAAAGCTAGTATTAGCTCTCTGGGACTTACTGTAAGCACTCAGGTATCTTATGTGCCATTAGGTCTGAGTTAATAGGGAGGAGATTCTGCAACAGAGCATACAGAACCGGCGAGCAACATGTTTAGTGGATCATGACTAATTAAAAAAAAAAAAAAAAAAGAGGTTCTACACTCATATTTATTGCAATTACTGAGTGACTAAACTGGTATTCCACAGTCCGTAGAGAAGGAAATTCCTCAATCCGTTAGGGAGTGTCTGTGACTTATCCAGCTTCATTTTTTTTCTGGTCCAAACTTCTTTATGTGACTGGAATAAGAATACTTCCTTGCTGTACTTGTCAGAGCAAAGCACTTTAGCTTCTCAGACTTCTCTTTTAGATAAATAATTTTAAAGCTGCTGAGATGATAATCCTTATTTTTTTCAGGCTGGCCAGACTCTTCAGACCAGCTTATAAATGATCGTAGCAAAAGTGTACAAGACCTTTCTAATATTCATTTACTCATTGCTGTGATGCTGAGATGGAGACTTTCTTGAGAAGTCCCTGTGTTGTTCTGCTGCCTGTGACTAATAGTCTGTGCTAGTTGAGTTCTAAGCTGCTCAGTAATTAAAATCACATCTGCCAATCTATTTTCCCTATACTTATGATGCCATATTATCATGATATTTGAGGATGTCTAAGAATAGATTTTGAGCAGAATGTCTAATAAAAACCAAGTGAAAATATGATTATATTAATATATCTAGAAACCATTGTTGACTAGGTCTGGAATTAATTCTTAGAGCTTTTTTTTTTTTTTTCATTTTTTTTCCTCTTTCCCCACCAGGGATACCTACAGCAGTACAAATTGTTCTGTGTATGTTGATTTAGAAGCAAAGGCAAAGTTTGCTTTTTTGTGTACTTGCATCTCTCTCGGGCTTGCTGTCTCAGGATGTTCTGGCAAACAGGTAGCTGGCAGGAAAGCTGCCACCTCAGATTACTTTATTCTGCCCTGTTTCTGTGAATTTCAAATGTATACTCAAAATGTAGTCTAGTGGTTTCAATAGCAAGAAGGAAATCTATTAAATATCTTTGTAATGCTCACATTTATGTTCCAGTTTTAAATGATGGCAACTGAGCCAAAATACTTGGGTTTAGAACAACTGCCTCATACATGCACCGGAAAGAACAAATAGTCTCTCTCCTTCCCATTAGCAATTGGCATTTCCTGGCTTTACAGACAATATATTGTTTGCTTCTTTGGTTATGTTCTTCTGTGGCTCACAGTCTGGGAAAGAATAGATTAGCCAAGCTTTTTTCGTGCACAGTGGGCAAGATCTATGGCTGATTTAAATCAGTGACATACACATTTTCATTCCTGAATATCTGGCCCATTGTGTGATGCTCAGGAAAAAAAAATAATCTTGGAGGCATTAGGGCAGTTTTCTTAGCTGGAAATATAGGATTTGTTGCAGAAGGATCAATCTTGTCAGCTCGTATGCTACCATAGAATCACAGAATGGGTTGGGTTGGAAGGGACGTTAAAGATTCAAACCCCCTGGTGTAAGCAGGGGCACCTTGCATTAGACCAAGTTGCTCAAAGCCTCATCCAACCTTGAACACTTCCAGGGAGGATGCATCCACAACTTCTCTGAGCAACCTGTCCCAGCGTCTCATCACTCTCACAACAAATAATTTCTTCCTAATATCTAATATAAATCTATTCTCTTAAACTCTTACCCCTCATCCTATCACTACACTCCCTGATAAAGAATCCCTTCCCATCTTTCCTGTAGGCCCCCTTTAAGTTCTGGCAGGGTGCTATAAGGTCTCCCCAGAGCCTTGTCCAACAACCCCAACTCTCTCTTCGTAGGAGAGGTGCTCCAGCCCTCTGATCACCTTCCTGGCCCTCCTCTGGACTCGCTGCAACAGGTCCATGTCTTTCCTATGCAGGGGGCTCCAGAGCTGGATACAGTACTCCAGGTGGAGTCTCACAAGACCCAAGTAGAGGGGGAGAATCACCTCCCTTGACCTGCTGGCCACGCTTCTTTTGATACAGCCCAAGACCCAACTGGCTTTCTGGGCTGTGAGTGCACATTGCCAGCTCATATTCAGTTTTTCATTCAGCAATACTCCCAAGTCCTTCTCCTCAGGGCTGCTCTCAATCCACTCGCTGCCCAGCTTGTATCCATGTTTGGGATTGCCCCAACTCAGTGCAGGACCTTGCACTCAGCCTTGCCGAACTTCATGAGGTTCACACAGGCCCACTCCTCAAGCCTGCCAAGGTCCCTTTGGATGACACCCCTTCCCTCCAGCGTGTCGACGGCACCACACAGCTTGGTGTCATCTGCAAGCTTGCTGAGGGTGCACTCAGTCCTACCATCTATGTCCCTAACAATGATGTTAAATAATACTGGTCCCAATACGTACCCCTGAAGGTCACGACCCGTCACTGGTCTCCACCTGAACATCAAGCGCTTGACCACAACTCTTTGAGTGTGACCAATGCTAGTTGTAAAGCCACTCCAAATGAAGACAATTTATATCCTTTCTAGTTCGAATTTCCAGGACACAGAAACACCTGCGTGTTTCTGTGCACCTGGTCCTCAAGGTGATAGAAAAAATGGGCATCAGCATGACAGACAGAGAAATGTAGTACAATTGTTAAGATGCTATTCTCCTTTACAGTGCTGAGCAAGAACAAGTATAGGTTTTATGTACATGGTTCTTGTGCAGGCTGGAAAGAGTGAAAGGTCTAACCACTATTTTTCCTGTGCCTTTTCAGTCTCTCTGCCTGAGGAAACAGAGAGATGTATAATGCTGCGAGTCCCCAGGGGTGCAAAATGCGTTGGCACTGGATGTAGGCTGTATAGGTTGGCTAGATGTATGGAAGCAAGCACTTAGCAGCTTCTCAGGGGATGGTGGAAAGCATCCCCGTCCATCAGGCAGCTTGACACAAGTGTGTGCAATCTCCTCCTAAGCTCTTATTACAACAGTATAACTGTATGCTGCTTCGTGTGTGCTGCATGCAGCAATTTAGATCTAAAAACATTCTATGGCAAAGGAACACCTCAGATTTTAAAGTACCTGAAAGCCATCAAACCATTTTAACTAGGTCCTCTTTTTGTAATAGACAAAAGGGTGTGCTCATAAATTTCAACTGCTTTGTCTGTAGGTAGCACCATCCACCAATGTATCTCTGATATGTTATTTCCTAGATACCAGAAGTAGCTTAATACAAGATTATCCTATGTCATAAAGCTAACTCTGGCACTTGATAACACTTCACATTTAGTAATAAAACATGATGGAAGACAAAAGATGTTGAAAAAAATCGTCTGTTGAATTTTTCTATTTGTTTTTACGGGTGTTTTTTAACAAACAGGGCAAATAATAGGATTTCCTTTGACTGATGAATTAGCTGAAGCTTGCAGTGTTTTGATTTGAATAATTTGTAACATACGTTGATTTTTTGCTTGTAATGAAAATATAATTCAATAAATGGATTTTTCTAAATGACTAAACTGACCTAGTAAATGCATTTTTGTGTTAATAGTTGTTTGAAACAGCAAAAGCCACAGGTATTCAAGTATAGCTGTCATACAAAGCACTGCAACTTTGAAGAGAATGCAGAGATTGCATATGATTACAATCCTGGTTAGTTAGGCCTTTACAACCTAGCTTTTATTTTAACAAATTACTTACTCTATGGTAATTTTTTTTCATTCTTTTTTAATACTAAAAGCAGTTTTTATTAGAGAATAAGCAATATTCCTCAAGAGCATTTCTTAGATGCATAAAGAGAATGGGTGTTTTAAAAAAAAGTTCTCATTTGCTTTGTATTGTTCCTATATTTAATTGATCTGAAGCAATGGAAATAAGTGATTTTGTATCTATGCCTGCAGTAGGAAAGCAGATATACTGATCTGAGTGTTGAAGATTTTATAATATATAAGAGTTGTCTAGAAGTCCTGTCAGAAAAATACTCCAAATGTCATTGTTTGAATATCAATAATATCACAAACAATTCTCTCAAAGTATAATTTTAAATTCATACCATAGGTGGATACTAAAGTCTCTTTTTCTCAACAAGCTGTGTTTCCTAAAAATAGATAGCACTTTAGCATTAATATATAATATACAAAGCCTCTACCAAAAGGTGGAACAATATGGCCTCTTTTATCCAAAATACGCTATTGTTTTGCCTCACAACCTGGCTGATTTCCTTGTGTGACTGTCTCAGAGGAAAATAAATTAGTATTGTTCATGGCTTTTTAAGTGTCTGAAATGAACATGACTGAAAGACTCTGATGAACTTGAGTAATGAGGTGAATAGAAGAGGTGAACAGAATAGCCCAACAGACTCAACCATGAGTCTGTTAGGCATGGAAAATTACTTTACCTTATGGTTAACGTTGTATATATGTGTTTACATGGCATGTAAAATGGGAGAGGGAACTTGCACCGTGACTTTGATAGTCACCAGTGAACATATATCTGAGGTAAAGATGCAAGACTTGCCTGTGGGACTCAAAACTGTACTGCACACGGAGCTGAAGGGCATCTGATGGCAGTGGCAGTGAAGTGCCTGTAGATACAGAGATTTACCTATTGAGAAAATGTATTCTAGATTGTGAGTGTCCTTTCTGTCCTCTTTCATCAGGTGGAGAGTAGAGGTCATTGACAGGGGCTGGCTGGAGGCAAACTATGTAAATAAAGGAGCTTCCCCTGTGTTTTCATACAAAGAAAATAAGACTGGGCAGTGTACGTTACAGCAGGGTTTCATATAGCTTTACAGCTTCAGAGCTTTAAAGTGTTTTAATACCTAAAGACTATTTTTAAAGGCTGTTTCTTAAGACTGTGCTTGCAGTGTTAACTAGTGTGCATTTCTCCTTGCAACACATCTTATCAAAACCTGTTATTCTCACTGTTCATTCTGCCTTATTGGACACAGAATGGCGTGTCACCGCATCTTGAAAGTGAGAAGCTTGGTAGTTGTTTTAAATCTGTATTAAAGAAATGAGGTGTAATTCTTATTCTTTTTCATCAAAATGGTTTATCAGTTGTTCAGATCTCTTGAGTTTTAAGGATGCCAGGCAGTAGAAGACTCACGGTGCTCCAAACATGAGCGTAGCACCAGATGAGTGGGAAGCAGGGGAGGAAGAAGGAGGAGAGGGGTTGTTATTTCAGCTAAAAAGCTCTGTTCTTTAAATGACTTACCCAAATGCATGCAGTCTTTAAATGACTTACCCAAATCAGCAGCAGATCTAGAAACAGAATACAGGCATATTGCTTTCCAGTCTGAATACTGCCCTTACTCCAGTCACAGTAAATCTTTCACTTGAAAATATGTAAACGGTTGTGTTCATACAATTGAGTCATTTTGCTTTTACAATGTTATTCCTGTTCTATTTGGTATTTTGAATGTAGGCTATTTGGATCATGTTTTATCCAAATCTTAATTGTTCATAGTGTGGTGTGATTCTGAATAGGATTAGAATAAAAGATAGTTCAATGCACACATTTTTGTAGCATGGATTGTGAAATAAACAGACAGTAATTACTCTGCCTTAGCTATGCCTCTGTTTAAAATTATGAAAGAAAAAAAAAAGTCATTTTTCATTCCAGTTCCTTTCCCTTTTTCTATCCTATGGAACCTGTTCCACTTATTTACATTTGCAATATGCAGATATTTTGTGCATATAACTGGAAACTAGTAGCTATTATACATTAGCTAATACTGTTACAAAACTGTGTTGAGAGCAACAACTTAACAGGAATCTGAGAATCCACCCAAGAGAAGGAATTATTAGTGACAGCTGGTGACCTCAGTTACCCAACATAGAGGAAGGCAACTAATTTAACAGACCCACCTGCTGGAAGAGCTCAGCTGAGCTAAATTGTGACAATAAAAAGCATGTGTAGGTCAGCAGCTTAGGTCTAATAAGATTAAAGCCAGGACTTCTTTTTACTTTATTACAAGAAAAAAAAAAAAAGAAAAAAACCCCAAACCAACAACAAAAAAAAAAAAACCCCAACAAACAAAATGAAAGGAGATGGTCATGTCCACAAAAAGTACAAGTTGAATTTTCTTATTTTTCTGATTGTGTGGAGAAGGCTCCTGTGGAGAAATCCTTGGTCATGGGACACTGAAAGAAGAAATGTCTTGGAATAAAGGTTCAGATGTCACACTGAGAAGCAATGCTTACCATGGTAGTGGTTTAGACTTTGTGGTTTGGCCTCTGATGAACAGTTCTTGCGGTAAAATGGGAAGTGCTAAATGAGTTGTGCTCAGGGCACTGGCTTGCAGAAGAGCTGGGCTGAAGCTGGCAGCAGCACTTGTTGATGTCAACCCTCTGTTGTCCTGCTCTTAACCCAAGGAATTGTGCCAGTGAGGCAGCTGTTATGGACATGCTGTCTTGCATCTCCAGTCACTGTAGACTAATGGTATATATAACAACAGTAATGGGTCAAGAGTATAAGCCAGGCTGTAAATAATGGTAGAGCTAGGAAGAAACTTATTTTTGGGGATGGTCTTCCAATATAGTGTCCTTTGGAGTTTATTACTCCTTCCTCTCGGAAGTCTGGTACTGGTCATGGCTGGAGGGCAGTACTGGAGCAGGCTATTGATGTGATCCAGTTTAGTGGTTCTATAGTCCTGTTGAGAATAAGCCGATGCACCATTAGCAACTTAGCGTAATGCAGTTTTTATATTATTCCTAGCTTCATAACATAATCCATTGTACTTAAAACACTGATCTTTCTAGTACCACTGTTCAAATGAAGCCCAACTAAAAATACACAGGGGCTCAACAGCATTATGAGCAGAGCTTGTCATACATTAGGGAGTTCAGTCAGATTCTTAAATTCTTAAACTATATTGATTGACTTTATATAGTCATTCTCTGTTCTCCTGAAAACTAACTCTGTCTAGAAAGGAAGTTCTGTGTAGTGATAGGAATTTGTCAGGAGTGCAGCATAATTACCACTGTTTCCCCTATAATACCTTTATCAATTCCCAAAACAGATTTTTCTCTTCAAGTGATGCAAACTTTCTTTTTGGCTGTCTCTCTTCTACTGATGGCCCATTTTCCTGTTGTCCCTGGTGCTGCCTTCACATTGTTCTCATCTAACCCCATGCATTTGTGCCCTATTCTGGCTCTAGGTTTTTTCCAATCTTAGGTGTTATGTCAAAACCCAAGAATTGGCATGGAGCTCTTGTGGGAATTGCAAACTGGGGATTAAGGAGCACATTCAATTTCTGAAAAGATATTTAGGGTGTTGAATATCACCCCTTTGTGGCTGGAAGTTCCAGTATTCACCTGTTGGTTGGGCCTAAAGGCCTCCAAGTCTGTTCTGTGTGTGGCTGGGGAGTTTAGGGGGGTTGAGGTGAGAGAGAAGAGAGAATGCAGATTTCTTTCTGGATCTCTATAAGAAAGGCCCGACAATAAATGTCTTAATAACTGCTTTAATGAGACAGAACAAGGAAGTGAATATAGACAGCCAGTAAATCTTACATCCCCTCAGGTATTGAGCATTCTGTGTTTGTGCAGCATCAGGTGAAACTCAGATGGATTTTCCCCTGCTGTGCTGCACAGAGCAGATCTGACCTTGTCTGTGGAGAGAACCTCTCCTTTTGGTCCTTCAAGCTAATATGTAATTTCCTTACAAGGAAACAACTCTGTATTCCTGAAGGATGTTATAATGAGAATTTCGTGCTGCACTTTCAGACAAGGCAAGGCCACCGAGGTAATGTAATTGCTGGTATCGAGTGGGAGATACCTGCAGGCTCCTGTGTTACAGTTAGCAAGGTGAGTTTATCCTGCAGCCAAGGAATTTGTGCAGCACAGCACAGGCCTGACAGCCATCAGGTTAACTGTTCTGTGAATTGCTAACTCCTAAACGTGCAATAGTTTCTCAGTCAGGATAAATACAAAGACCAAGAGTGAGAATCAAAGAAAGAGATGTTACATCATGAATTCTGCTTTTTGGTTGCTCAGTTGTTCAATACTGAGCACATCGCTTCTCTGTGACAGCTCCCACGTCAGTAAATTATCAGTACCAGCTTATGCGCTGAAACTGGCCGATGAGAGCACTGAAGCCCAGTCTTTCACAGGCCTAGACCGTCAGCTGACTTTCCTGTTTCTGGCCTGCGATGTCATCTCTAATTTCTGAGTATGCCACACTTCTGTCTTCTTATAACTGTGTAGGGGGATTTGTCTCTGTTGCTCCCCTTTTGGTTTTCCCCGTATTTTCTTTCCTGGTGCTCCAGGAGGCTCTGAGCAGATTCTTACCTTTACCTCAGTCTTAAAATTTCTGTAGAAAACCACTGCAGGGGAAGCTTTTTGTTTCAGTGTCTTGCGCCATGTTTCAAGGAACCAAAACTTTTCTCAACAAACCAAGAAAACAATGGCCAAATATATCCTTGGAACATCATGGCAACAGGCTTGTCACACTGGGAATCTAATATTGCCTGTACCTGCCAAGAGTATTTGTAACGTGTCGAGAGATTGCGCACCGACACCTCAGATGTACCTGTTCTTCCTGCTGCCCTGTGCCTCAGTTTTGATGAAAGCAATTAAATTATTCCAAATGGTTACCACTTAACTTGTTGGCTAAAAACAAGCTGGGAGAAACAGAGTTAAAACTGGGAGTTCTTCCTGTGTACCAGGAAGAGTAACCATAGAGGAATAACTTGCCTTGTAAGTGAATGTGGAACACGAGGCTGTATCTGCTGAGAGTAATCTTTAAGACTGCTCATTTCCAGGCAATTAAGTTTAGTTCATGAAAGCACAGGGTGGAAGAAAGGGTCCCGCTTTGTTTGTAGATGAAGAAAAGGAGATCTGAGAGCATTTTGGATAAGGTGAGATCACTTATTTTCAGTAACTCGGATAAGTTGAGGACTATCAAAGTATCACTCTGCTTGGCAAGGGTTACACATTCTTCTGTCATTGAGGAGACAATCATGTGACTCGATCTGGTGAGTCTTGGCTGAAAATGCCTTTGAATAGCAAATATGTCTGTGTTTAATGTGGTTTTGCATTGTTAGACTCGACCCACAAACAATGAAATGAGAGGAGTGTTAAATATAACTTGGTGCTTGGAATACCATGCTTATGCAAAAAACCACACCAAACTGTGAGGGAATCAAGGAGGAGAAAAAAAAAATCACAAGTATTAGTGGGAAACAAATGTGCTTTGGGGTTGCCAGCCAAAGCATACAGGAATAATAAAACAAAAGGGATTTTGGAAAGGGAAAAAAGGCAGAGCTGAAACTGGGAGTCTATTCTCTTGTTTCCCTCACCTCTCATTGTAGGTGTAGAACAATGTAACATTCATGTCTGAAATGCCTCACAGATGTTCTGCCCGTGGAATGGGATGGGCATGTATCAAGAGCAAAGTCCACATCCTGTTTATGCTCTGACTGCTGTCTGTCTTAAAAGCTTTCTGTGGGCCTTAAGACAGCAACAAGACTCAACTCCAAGTTGAGTTCAGTCTAAAATGTCTGTATCACCACATTGATGCATAATTAGGAATGGAAGTGCCCTAAATGTACTGGTTTCACTACAGCACATACAGCCCATCACAAATATTTACCTAGGTATTGGGTACTTTTAGACGATCTCTTTGTATCTCTTCCCTCTGCTGTGTACTTAGCAGTTGTAACTTTCCCTTTTTATAGCAACTATGGTGATATTCTAGGTGGTGTTGTCCTAAGTGTTCACCTTGCAATTAAGGTCCTCCTAACCAGGGGCAGCCCTTGCCCCGCGAATAGTGGGATCCATTCACGCTAGGGGTTTATAACCCATGATAAAATGTTATTGAGGCTCATTTTCCACACAAAGCCCAGCACCACGACACACAGGACTCACAGGAAAAGGCAATATGCTGGACCTGTGCAGTAGTCATCAGTGAGTATTTTCCCAGCTGTTCCCAAAGCTGTGGTGCTGCACAAGGCAAAGTGTGAGAAGTAACGCATGGGAGAAGGTTTCATAGTTCCAGCTGTCCTGGATTTTGTTCATGAGATAAGTGGTGATAATTTATTGTATGGTCCTGTGCTTCAGCCTTCCATTTTAAAATGATGTGGCAGAAATATGTTCTTGCATTACAAAGTCCTTATACATTTGTATACCGGCTCAGAAGCCCTCCGTAGGGCTGTAATGGGATATGTGCAAGCTATCATGCAGCAACTCAGGCTAAGTGTGAAAGGGGACATGCAGGAGAAAGATGCAAGGTAATGGCCATTTATGCTGTCTTCCACTACATAACAGCTAGTATTTTTGCCTTGTTAGTATTATTTTGGTAATGAATAACCTATACCATTCTGCCTTTTGAGGTATTTCCGTTGTTTTGCATGTGTGCAGACAGGAATGCATATAAAGTTTTTGAGGAGATATCCACCAGATGCAAAGTAGTATAGCCGCCACTGCTTTTAACTATTTAGCAGCATTTAATTGGTAGAAAACAATTTCTCTGATTGCACTTAACAACAACAAAAGACTTACTAGATTCCCTCTAATAACATTGCAAATAGGGAAAAAACCACTTCCCACACATCTTCTAATAAGGAGCATCCACTGACTTTAAATCACATAAATGAGAGTCCTATTGCTCTTATCCTACAGAGCTTCCCCCTTAAGCACCAGCAGAAGAGCTCAGTTTTAAAGAATCTCCCGCAAGTTAATAGATCCAGGCTGTGATGACTGGAGCTGAGAAAAGTGTCAAGAGACTTTCAGAGAAGCTGTCCTGGCAGTAAATTATTTTGCTTAGATTCAAGCGGCTGCATAACATGATGCATGATGAACTCATTTGGCTGCAGTCAATGAATGGTAGCAGAAGCAGCCACAAATAGTATTGAGGATAAAGGTTGTTTTGTCTTTTTATTTAATTCCTTTGGGTTTTTTTTTTTATGTTATGCCATGCCTTCTGAGGGGTGAGGGGAGGATGTAATACCTGTTCTGTTCTCTGCCACTTACTGGGTATGGAGAAATTCGTGAAGTAAACAGCTAGATTGCCATTGCACACAGGTAGTAAGAATCTGTTGTATTTTTGCTCCATGCTTCTGTAATGTTGGGAGAGAAATAATGAGGAATTTGTTTCCTTCGAGTGGTATGTGTTGGAGAGAAGATTAAATGTCATATGAGGTTTCAATGGTTTCTGGAAAGCAGCTGCTATGTGAAGAAGAATAAAATGGTTAGAGACACTCCTAGGATATGAAGAACTACTCCAGAGCTTCATTTTTGTGCCTTTGCAGATCTGGAATAGATTGTTTTTCAGAAAAAGGCACAGTTAGATCCTTGTTTTTAGGAATGAGGTGTTCTGGTTGAGGCCTATCCCTTCTGGTAAAATTTAGAGACATCTTTCCCTATGTGACCCTTTATATCTGAGCTGGGTGGGATCCATGGTCATGCATTGATGCTATTTGGAAGAAAAAAAATTGTCATTGGTCTTCATATTTTTCATTTTCTATGAGTTTTCCTATTTTTTACTCATGAGTTTAACTTTCTGAGCCAAGTAATGATCTGTGCACCTCTCTGTTCCTAGCAGACCTTACCATGTAAGATATATGAAGGATGCAGACTTGACAGATCTGCATGCAATTTCAGTGCTTCTCTACTATGACCAGAAACAGTAAGTACCTGTACCTAGAAATAATAAATTACTCCTTTTCTTACAGCTTTGTCCTTGTAAAGAGGAATTATTGGAGATGGAAGAAACACATCTAGTCCAACACTCCTGCTCCCATTAGAGTAGGTTGCTCAGGGCCTTCTCCAGTTGGGTTTTGATTATCTCCAAGAATGGAGACTCCACAGCCTCTCTAGCTAACCTGTTCCAGTTATCAACTACCCTTGCAACAAAAAGGTTATGTTTGAATGTAATTTCCTGCATTTCTATTTGTGCCCATTGCCTCTCGTCCTGTTACTGGGCCCCGTGGAGAATAGTCTAGCTCTGTCTTCTTTACTCTCTCCCATCGGGTTTTTCTGCACATTGGTAAGATCCTCCCCAAACCTTCTGCTGTCCAGGCTAAGCAGTCTCAGGTCTCTCCTTGTATGTCAGACATCCGAGTCCATTAACTATCTTCATGACCCTTTGCTGGGCAGACTCCAGTATGCCTGTCTCTCCCTTGTAGTGGGGAGCTCAGAACTGGACGCAGCACTCCAGATGCAGTCTCACCAATGGCTGAGTAGAGGAGAAGGATCACTGCCCTCAACATTCTGACACTGCTCTTCCTACCACAGCCCAGGATGCCATTGGGCTTCTTTGATGCAAAAGGGCACTTAGCAGGCTTGTTGGCCATCAGGACTCAGAGGTCCTTTTCTGCAAAGCTATTCTCCAGCCAGTCAGCCCCCAGCTTGTACTGGTGCATGGGGTTTTATCTCCAAAGGTGCAGGACTTTGTACTTTCCTTTGTTGAACTTAATGAGATTCCTTCTGGCCTATTTATCCAGCCTATCAAGGGCCCTCTGAATGGCGGCACAACCTTCTAGTCTATCAGCCATTCCTCCTAGTTTTGTATCATCTGGAAATCTGCTGAAGATGCACTCTGTCCCATTGTCTAAGACATTAACAAAGAAGTTAAACAGTACTGGCCCTTCTACTGATCCCTGAGGTGCACCACTTGTGACTGGCCTCCTGCTGCACTTCATGTTGCCAGCCACAACCCTGTAAGTCTGGCAGTTCAGCTCATTTTCAGTCCCTATCACTGTCAACTTACCTAGTCTGTATTTTATCAGTTTGTCTATGAAGCCTATAGCTTCTCACATTGTGCTTAAGTCAGCCATTTCAAGTATAATCACTTAGATTTTAAAGAGACGCGGCTTTTGTGTGCAATTTTCAAGACAAGTTATTAACTTGTGTTAAAACGTGAAGTAGTAGAGTTTGACTCTGCCTCTAAGACCAGATTCTTGTTGGTGCTGATCAGTTTTGTCTTTAATAGCATGACACAAATGAGAGCATGATACAGGGACAGCTATTTATGTGATTATAACTGTTCACTGTAGATGTTTTTGATTCTCTGGCAACACGCAAAACCAATTATCTGTTTCGTTCTGTGCAGTTACATAAACAGTGATCATCTTGACTCTTCTTTGTGAGAAGAGTGATGTCATGACAATACCCATCTGTGGTATTAATGCTCAGCAGCTGTGATCTTTTTATGCTGTCCTTATCTACCACCAAACCCAACCCTCTCCAGATCAGTTCCAAACCAATCTGGCAGAGGTTTAAAGGTTTCAAATTAATTACATTTTTACAAATTTCACTAAAAGTGGATATCAAGATGGACAGAACAGATTCTATTAATGTTCCTACTGAGGGAGAAAATGCAGTAGGTTCATATTATTTATTGACTGTCAGGGTGCCCAGAAAGAAGAAAGACTTGTGGAGTTTTCTAACCACTAGACAACATCATTCAGACTGCTTGTTTGTTCGGATGTCAAAGTCAGCTCCAGAAAACCAATTTTTTTTTTTTGTTCTGGTTTTATTTTTTAGCTTTTTAAGAAGAACAATTATACATTAGTTTCCTATTACGGGTATTTATCTGGAGGTTTTGTTAGAACTTCTGGTATCATCCAGAATGAGGCTTTTCACAAAATTCATCAAGTTATTTTCTGAGTCCAAGCAGTGATATATATATATATCTTTAAAATGGTGGAAACTCTAAACTACAGTAGGCAAGATTCCTCTTACACACAGACTTGTAGGTATTAGGCTTTGAACCTGCTCTAATATCTGTGTTAAAGGAGCTATAGTTTCCAGTGTTTGAATCACCTTTGAACATAAGCAAATATTCACAAACATTTCTGTCAAACACAGGTTGTGTGCATAGTGGTCAGGCTGGTCTGCTTATAAGTAAATGAAATAAACAGCTTCATCCTGAGAGCTCATGTGCAAGTAAGGTACATTCGAAACATGAAATGCTGAAACAGTGATGAACCATGGGGTATATAAACCTGATGTTTAAGCCAAAGCTGTAGTCTGGATGACTTATTTTTCCCAGATCTTCTGGGCTTGCTACAGGAAAGAAGAATGTATGGATCAATTTGAGGATAACAGTAAAGTAACTGCATTACTGGAATGAAAATTATGAGGAGCAAGCTGGAAGAAAGCTTAAGAACCAGTTTGAGTAAAATGGATATGAGGGATGCTGGAATCATGGTCTAGGCAGTTGGAGGGTTGTTGATTTAGGATGGAGTGTGGTAGGTAGGGAGACAATAAACTCCCCCTGGTAGCATGCAGTGAGGAAAGCCAGAACGTGTGTTGCCAGCTGTCTGTCTCCCTTCTTTGTCAGACTGGTTCAAAAACTGGTGAGTTGTTTTATAGGGCAGGATTTTCTTTTTTTTTAAAATTCATATACTTCTTGATGAATACAAGTGAGACAATTAGCCCTGCTTGAGCAGAGGGGAGTGGACAAGACAACTTCCAGAAGCCCCTTCCAACCTAAACCTATCTGTGATTCTATGAAAAATGGATTTTGTAAGGTCGGAAAAAAAGATGTAGCAGTAAGAATTCTGAATGTGAGTCTACTGAAGAATTATAGCCTTACCTGTATACCTGTTGCATTTTCAGATGCTGTGTGGGAAGAACTGGCTATGATGTCTCACAAGTTGTATCCACATGTCTCCAAGATTGAGATCACAATTAATGACCACAAGTTAGTGGCAAGATGGTGGTGCATCTTTCTCAGCCAAAATAGATGTGATGCAGACAGGAACTGATGGTATATAAGATAGCAACACTGTGCAGAAAGTACTGAGACTAAGTGGTTAATGTGCTGTTGATAAACTACCTAGGATAACGCTCAGGGCATTGGATTACATTAATAATGCTACGCTGAAAGGGATATCAAGGGGCTTTTGTGGTTTATGAAGTAAACTCTTTTCACTTGGTAGTAAATACAAGATGATGATGCAGGCAAATAGAAATCATGAAACCACAGCAAAGAAGTTTTAAAAATGCCAATGCATACACAATGAAATTAGAGGGAAAATTACTCATTTTCAGAATCTTTTATGTTGTTTTTCGTACAAAATAAAGCTTTGATCAGAGGTGTATCTGGCTATGAGAGAAGTAGACTATTGCCCCGAATGATCAGTCACTTGTGGCTTTCTAGATTGGGAGAACCAGCCCTTTTAGAATGATGTCACTTGCAGAAATGAATAGGTAGATTGCAGCTGTTAGTCTCTGCCCACATGGGACAAAGAGCATACTTTTCCCCAGGAAATGAGAGCTAGCACTTATTCCTTATGATAACTAATCAAAACCCTTTTAAGCAAAGAAAAGGAGGATAAAACACAGACACATATATTTTCTGTCCTCCTACTGTGGTCTAGGCAAGAACTTGATAGTAGTACAAATGCTTTCTCTGAGAAGGATTTGATGATAGAAGTTCATCTGCTCTGATTTTCTATTTCCATGTTGGAAGATTAAAAGGAAAACTACTTTTCCTGGTTTTGTAAGACTTTTTTTTTTTTCTAGAAATAAAAAGGAATTACCTTTATAGTAGCTAGATCTATCCTTTTATCCATGAACTCTGGTGCTGGTGTTTCCATGCACTGAAGCCAAATGATTTCTTTGGAACATGTTCAGATTTGCTCATTCTAGTGTCTTTGATGTCCTATGCACAGATTCAGATTTTTTCCTCTCAGGTGTTAAGATTATCTTGATTTGGGATGAAACCGCTTTAAAGTTCACCATGTCTTTACCATTCTGCTAATTTTTAGAAAAAGGTCAGCAATGACAAAAAAAAAAATAAGAATAATAAACTCTACTTCATTCAAAGTTGAAACTCAAAACTTTACTAAAAATACAAAGTATCATCACTTTCCTTACCTTGGAGGCCATTTCTGAAAGATACTTATATTTTTTAGGGGAAAACCTGATATTTTAGACTTTGGAGCTCTGGAAACTTCCACATTTTGCTACTTAATGTCTAAAAACTTTGGAATGCACTTTGAGAATGTCATGGGAAGTATTCTAGTTATACTGATCATTTAGAAGCTAGATTAAGTGACTAACTTGCAAGAATAATTTCTTACTAAGGTGCTATGCTTTTCCATTTATCTTATGTAGGCCATATACATTACATACTTTCTCTGCTTAGTTGCAGTTACCTCTTTGTTTCTTTCAAAATCGTCATCTTTTTTTTTTGCTACAGAAATGATAGCCAGTTCCTAGGTCTTGTTTTACCTGAAAGTGTTCCAGAACAAGTTTTTAGAATGATATTCCTCTGGATGCACAAAATTCTGTAGCTCACTGGACTAGAGTGCATTTGACATTCTCCCCGGCACTCCACACAGCACAGCTCGTTTGTACCAAGCTGCCAATCTTCCTTGTGCACTTACTGTCCTAGGATCACCTTGTCTCTCAACTACTCATAAGCCGTTTTATATCTCTCTTTGTACCACATGCTGGGTATGCTAGTGATTATCTCTGTTCTGTGAGTCTAGTGATATGGCATGTCTTGGATTTTTTTTCTCTGCACAGCAGTAAAGACCTACGAACAACTGTCATAGCAAATGGTAGCAGAATGTGAGTTAGAACAAAACTGAAGACCTTCAGTCAAGTTATAGTTGGGTAGCTACTAGTATGTATGCGTGTCAGTTGCAAGTCTGCTGTACGTACTGAGACAAGGTGACTGTAACTCTGTAAGAGATGTTGCCACCCAGTTCTGTCACGGTGGTTTGCACTGATGGGGGCAGGACCTTGAGTCCAATTAACTTGCCTTTTTCTGCCAGTGCCTGCCTTCTCAGAAGGCACAGATCTACTGGACATCAGGCTCTTGCCTGGCACATTACCTCTTGAAGGAGAGACCTGTGTTTTCTAGGTTCTAGAAATCCAGGTAGAGACTGCTGTGGAGCAGTCCTGCTGGAAGATATAAAAGAAACCGCAATAAAGTCGAGTAGGTGGCTTTAATAAACTAGTTCCAAATGATGGCCAAACACTTCTACTTCTTGTGTGTTGGTCTATATACCTGTTTATGTGCATAGATTCTTACCAATGCCAAATGCTTGATGTTTGCTTATTAAAACTAGAAAATTAACTGTGTGCCTGACCAAGTACGCTGCTCATTTCTCTTCTTGTGGGAAGGCTTAATGTTTCCTGTTTGGCTGGCTGCTTACCCCAAGGTGGAGGTAACCATCAGTATGAAATGCAATGAATAGCGTTGTTGCTTGATTTTTAGAACCAGTTTTACAACAGACAAGAAAGCAAAGGAGGAGAAGTACTTTGGTACACAATTTGATCAGTGTTTTCAGCTCTTACTTATACTGTATGCTTAATTTTGGCAGTTTGCCTTGAGACTGTGAATAAAACTTTCTGCATCTTGAAAGGTAATAATAACCATTAATTTTGTTTACTAAACAAGATTCCTATGGAAAAAAAAAGATAAGGCAAGATATCCACTACCTCTAGTCTGCTTTCCTTTTTGTCTACTATTCTCACTTTCCTATTGGGTGCGGTCAGATAGAGTGAGGATAAATCAACTTGTGGCATAACTATTCCTTCTGATTAACAGCTACTTGGTATTTCTTACTGTCTAAGTACTCCAAGCATCATGACCTTCAGGCATGCTGGTGTAACACGAAAACAGCTGATTTTTATATATTTGGAAGAAGAATAGTGATTTCTTAGGTTAAAAGAACGCTGAGAGATCTTCCCTTATCCTGAAACTGCCAACAGCCCAGAGCAGGTGCCTTCTATCCAGCGCAGAGTGGCCCAGTGTGATATCTTTTACATCAAGTAAGTCCTTTAGCAATTGACTCTTCTGTGCCGAAGGGACTGCTTCTGGATTTTCTTGATGCTTCACAACATCTCAGATTTCTCCTGATAACAAGTGGGGGAAAGATGAAAAGGCAAAATAACAACGTCTTGTGAGATTAAACTTGTTCTCTCTCTATTTATCAGCTCCGGGTGGCAGCTTAGTTTTGTAATCAAGCAAAAGAACAAACTTTTATTAGGCCGGTTTGTCAGTGTGCTCAGAAGGAAGAAGAAGGGATAGAAGAAGGGCTCCTGCAAAAGGCAGAGAGCTTTCAGGAGAGTATTCACATTTAGGGATGGTAATTTGAACTGACATGGAATGCACCAACTCTGCTTGTGAACCTTGAGACACTATTTATGTGTTCTCCACAGCATATGAGGAGATACAATGCCAGCTGTCCTTTTTACCCTTCTCCCGGATGGTTAGCTGTTGCTGCTGCAAAATGCCTCATCTGGAACAGGAAGAGTCTCATAAGGCTTTCTCAATGTATTTTTTGTGTACACAGCGACTTAGGTATGTCACTATCATGTACTAAGTACATATGTGTACTCAGTTGATTGGACTTCTTCAGCTTGGTGTGTTTTAAGCCTGTCCTGTTGTGTTGAATCTGAGGTTCAGCTCACCCACTCATATAGCCTGAACCAGCAATGACTAATAAATGTTTACACAAATACAGTTAATTTCCTTCTTTGCAGAATGCTTTCTATCTTCTTATAGCCAGCATTTAAGGTGTGAAAACACCTTCTCCTGAGTTCAGGAGATTTTTAGATGTACCATTTTAATGTGACTGTTACGTCTAGAAAATTTCTTTCTTTTCTAGTTATTGGAGAAGCTTTTTCACTTGCTCATAAAGAGTTTGTGCAAAATGGAACCTCTGCTTCAAGAAGCAGATACTGGCTTTTTCTCGTGGGACCCCCAGGTTCCCTTTCGAACCTACAGGTCAATTTTCAGTCAGTTTAGTTAGATTTTGGATACACTTTTCTTTCTTATTTGTCATTTAGAAAAAAACAGATTATGCAAAGCCTCTTGGAATGAAAAAAGTACCTTCACCATCCTTACTGTGCACTGTGGATGTGGGAGCAAAATGCTTTTCCATTGCCATCACGCAGTTATGTCATTATTCATTATGCTTACTATTCAGAACTATTCATTATGCTTAATATTCTGGAACTTTCTACAACTGTCAAATGGGCCTTAAAACAACCAGAAATGCCCTGTAGGATCTGTGGCTTGGTGCAAGAGAAAGACATCTTGTTTAAATGTAATTCAGATAATCAAAGTTCAGAGATTGGGTTCCCTATACAGTTCACAGAGAGAGGTAAGTCTTTGAAAAAGAAGGCCAGAAATTCTGAACTCCTTTTCTGTATACCTGAAGCAGACAGTTGGAATAGCACTTTTAATACAGCTTATTATCACTAAGTGTTGTCTCCCTCCAGGAGAACAGCTTGACGATTGTTCTAGTACACTAAACTGGGTAGCTGACAATTAGTGGAGGCTGCGATAGTGAACTTCCTAATTATGATACCCACTTTCTTCACCCTACTAAGGAAACTGTTGATGTTTGTCTTCAGCTTCTGTTACTCAGAGTGAGTTTGCACTGGTTTCTAGAAAAATGACCTTGTCATCACGCTGCTCCCTGCAGGTCATACCAGGTCTGCATTACTATTGCATCCAAGGTGAAACCAGATGTGGTGTTCCACTGAACAATGCTGCTCTGAAAAAAAAAGTTATGCGGATTTTGCTTGGTCTTATCTTCCTCTGCTATCTCACTTTTGAATTCTTCCAAGTTATCTGTAGTCAGCTGGACTCATGGCTCCTAAGACCTATAAAACTGCTGATGGTAATGAATGACAAGATTGTAACATCTAATAGCATCTTCCACTGTTGCTTTACTGCTATCTAAAATCTGGACTGCATTGTTGAAGCAAATGATTTATGGAATACTAGAGGATTTAAGTGAGAAAATGGTTTCCTTTATTCCTTTGTAAGTCCTAGAATCCAATTAGACATTGTACAGTGGGCTGCAAAATAATTACAGGGTGCATACTGTTCACTGGAATACTTTGCATCGTGCATTTTTTTTCCTTCAAATGCCGTGCAGCTGTTCTAAAAGAGCACTGAGCAGTGTGGGAACATGGAGATTAGCTTATGCCAAAACACAGTCAGACGTATGTGGACACAGCTGTAGTAGAGAAAGATGTGCTTAAAAGTAAGACACTTAAGAGAGCTAGGTTACCTTTTGCTTTTCTTTAAATACTGAGGTATTTCAGCACCTAAATAACTATTGAGGACTTTGATCAAAGTTAGTTACAAATTAATTCACTAACTTGTAAACATTTCTGTAAAAAAAAACCAAACCTTTTCTATCAAAAAAGAGAAAATTCTCAAGACTCCTCAACAGCAGTGTCAAGTAGAGAAGTCCAGAGAGAACTCCTGAGAGGAGCAGGGAGTAGACAACCGTGTCTTGGAGGTCATAACATTTCTTAGTGACAAAAGGAAACTGAATGGATGTTGCTGCAACTAAGATAACCACTGATTCTAAGCCAGGGAGCTAAGACAGGACTAAAAGGATACAATGGCAGGGGAAAAATTGTGTTTCAATATTTCTTGGGTTTTGGTATGTGTTGTCCATGCTCTCCTCTCCCCATTCTTTAGTTGCTTTTTACATTTAAAAGTCTATTAGTTTTCTTTGGGGAAGTCACTGAGAGCGAAGATCAAGGCAAACCTACTGCCCTGCTCTGGCTGACTTGTACCTCATCACAAATGTCTGGCAGGAAGGGAAGGCATTATACTTTTTGAGGATACTGTTGTTCATGCCAGGAATCAGCTTCGAACAGTTTTGCTTACATGGGGTGTTTTTATTTTATAAACGTCTTCTGGTGCTGTTGCGAGTTGTTTACTTTTGGCATGTGTAACTGCCAATGGTAGCTCCAATTTTCTTGATCCTGCCCAGTGATGATACCTAACCTCTGATGCGACGACTTCTGGTGAATGAGTGCATCCCGAAGCCCAGGGTTCAGCTGGAATGTCGCACAGCTTGCTGATAAAGGTGGCTGAGCTTTTGATGAAGCTGTGCCTGCCCTTGAAGCACAGATAAAAAGTTCTTTACATCACATATTGTGATTCAGATTTGATTTCAATTAAAGAAACAGAAAAAGATTAAAATATAAGAGTCCAGCAGAAACAGATATGGTCCATTTTTCTCAGTCTTGACCTTTGGTCTCTTCGCAGTAACATCAGTTAGGTTGTTTTAGATTGAGTGTCTTTTCCAATAATTATCTCATCTGAACAGTGATTTAAAAGAATTTTAGTAGTCACCCCAGTTAAGCAAAAAGTATGTGAGAGAACTGATACATTCATATGAAAACACTTGAGTTTCCCAGTGTGGTCTGCTTTTCATGTGGTTTTTCTGGTACTTTCTACTGTGAGGTATCCTTGGGAAATAATTCCATGCTCTCTAAAAAACATACTCTAGCTTCCCCTTTTAACCAGAAGACTATGTATGTGAAACCAGATCCTTATTCTTTTTATTCAGTTACGTTAATTATGCTAGAAAAGCTTTTTATAATGCCTTCTGGGAAATATGTGTTATATGAACAAGACATTTCCTGATATGGACTGAACATTACACTTGTATATGTCAAACATTAAGAAAAGTTATTCTATGGTATCCCATTTCTCCTCAAAAATAAATAACACTCAGAAAATATTTCTAGTAGATGAATCTGAACTGGCAAGTGATTAAAATCCAAATTATTTGCTCAGGGCTGTCACTTTCTTCCTTTCCTTCCCTCTCTGTGGGAAAAGCAGTTCTGAAGCATCTGAGAAAAGAGAGAAAAGACTAATTTGTGGTGCTGTGCAGAAAGCTGCTTAAACTGACAGCAATCTTGGGATCATACTCTGAAGAAGTCCACTTGGTATACTCCTCGTTTGTGCTCCCTTAATGATTATTGAGTCATTATATTAGTTATATGCAGTGGAGGGAATAATCACCTGAGATACAGGTCACTCAGTTTCCCTTTGTGTGTGTGACTGGTCCTTAAGAAGCATCTGTTTCAAGGGCTTGCTCAGAAACAGATTTTCTATAGAAAAATGCAATTAGATTATTATTTTTCCTCAGAATGCCTTTAAACATCAAGAGCAGAGAATAGCATCTCAGAAGAATGTGTTTTCTTTCCTCTCTACTCAGATATTTGATAATCAAAGTTCTTATCTGTTGGTATGCCATGTGTGGACAATATTCTTGCCACTACAAGGTTCAGAGTACTCATAAATCTGTCATTTTAATTCAGAGCTGATCTAATCCATCAGGTTATTTTTAAGGAAAATGAGTTATCAGATGGACTGGGCATTTAATAACGTCACTTTATTCTTGTATTTGCTGACCTATATCTATAGCAAATGTATCACGTTCAAAATGATAAACATATACACATGAACAAGAAGACAACTTCCAATGTTCTGGCTTTTGAGATCTCTGCAGCTCAATAGATACTTGACTGTCATCTTTCCCAGTTATTTAGTTATTTGTATGGAGTGAGTTTCTTTATTTTCAAAACTCCTTTCAATGAGGAGAACTGGAGGGCTGGTGCCGCATGGGAGTGGCCCCTTTGCTTTCATTCATAAAATTCACCACCCCCCCCATCCCTCCCCGCAGTTTAGTTAATATCAAATCACAAAACACTTTTCTTCCATCTTCTTTTCATTGTGCATTGTGTGACTGGGAATTCAGTCCTTCATAGGATACTGATTTCTTAGAACTCCCCTTCTTCAGAGGAAATCTTGTGCTGTTGCCAGCTGTAACATCATCAGCGTGGTAGCATGGTTATGGCTTGATGCTTCCTACTGGGAAATCTCCCCTCTGATTTCTAAAGAATCCTGTTGGGGATTTGTAAAATTTTCCTTGCAGACATGGTATGAGACCTCCACAAGGTTTGGGGAAGATCAAATGGAGGTCCATTAGGGCCTGAGCCTGCTCTGAACACTGCTTACTAATGTGATATAATATAATAGGGTATAATAATATTTGCCCTTTTTTTTTGTTGTTGTTTGGTAAGCCTGTTTAGATGAGTTTTTCATTCCCATTTCTGCATCAGAGCATCCTATTTTTCAGCACTGGTGAAACTAAATATTGCACCTTCACCCCCTTCAATCGTCATTTTATGTCCTAATATGTTCACAGAAAGAAAAAAAAAATGGGCAAGAATATTGCATTTTATTTTATAGACAAAAGACATTTGATGACAACTCACGCAAAAAACCTTCTATTTTGCTACTTAATTTGCTGTTATTCTCTACCCTTTTTTTCTTCCCATGCCTTCCTAAGTACTTATTTTTCTGTGTTGTACTCTGAAGTCTCTGGTGCAGTGCATAATGACATTGTCTCCAGCAAATTATTTTATCTAACCTAAATGAAATGTTACAGCACTGTTTTTTAAATCTCTCAGTGCCTAGAGTGAAAGCATTTGCAGATTTCTTCATGGATTATTGAAAAGGAAAATCTTTATGGGAATGATTGGTAAGGTCAGGCTCCCACAGGATAATCTGTAAGATTTTGCTGTCCACCTAAATCTTATATCATTTTTACAGCACTGGCCACCAAATCAGGAAATGAAATTTTTACAGAGGTGTTCAGGAGCATTTTCACACTATAAAGAATGCTGATAAGAGACACTGAAATGCAAAGTAGAGAGTTTGCAGATCAAACTTCAAATTCTTCCTGTCCTTTGAAATTGCTGTAATTGTAGCTGGGGGAACTTTTTGTATGTGTGCATTTGTAAATTTCTTTCAAAAAGGGTTGTAATGATAAAATGGCAAAGTTGATCAGAAGCAGAATTATGTAAGTCCAAAACTCATTACCAAAAATTTTACTAAAACCAGCTGTTGTAATATTGATATGAGACAGAACAGCATGACTTGTTCATAGCAAGCAAAGTTTCACTGCTTAATAACGACTACTTTGGATTCAGTCCAGTGAATAGGTTAACTCTATAAATAATGCAATCTTGCTACAATTTCCTCTCTCAAGATTTGGTCTCTTTAATGATTTCAAACCTGCCCTGTCCCATGGTATTACTATACTGCATTAAATGGCTGCGAATTGCTGACTCTTGGTAGGTATATGGACTTTTTTCCTGCTCTCTCTTTCAAATTGACCGTTCAGTTAAATTATCAAAAAAGAAAAGAAAAATAGGTCATACTATCTCTGTGTGGCTTATTCTACTGGAGAGAACCACAAAATGAGACTTCTTTTCAGTTGTGGTGTTACTTTATTAATTTAACTTGGGAATTATTTATTTGACTTTTGTAACTTATTTATTTTCAGTATTTTTCAAAGCCAGGGGAATGTGCATTTCTCTTTCACGCAGCTAAAAGAGTGGAGAAGGTGGGGAGATGACTGGCTGCACATCTCCATTAATTGAAGGAACACAGCTTCTGGATGTGCACCTTCATACCAGGTATTGCCCATAAGAATATCTCCCTACCCTGGGAAGTTTTGGACATTCTGCTATAAAAAGTGGATGCCTTTTTCTGTGGTCATACTTGGTCTTCACTGTACAAAACACTCACCGTATCCTCAGAGCATATAGTTACAAATCAGGAGTTATAGCCTTCCAGCTCCTTAGGGTTTTTAAAAAAAGAAAAGATAACCCTGCGTTTTGGGTTTGAATCTGTGTGTTTTTTTCTGGCCTTGTTTCAAATTTTGCTATGCGATTGTGACAGCAGGTTTCATTAGCAAAGATCAGCATCTGTGCAAGCACATTTGTAAACTGGAATAGAGACATTGCGGCACCTGGCAGTGCCCTGGATCCCATTTGAGTCCCTTTCCCATTAAATGTACAGCTCTGGAAGGGCTATGGGAAGAATGAAAGGGGAATAAATGCAGGGAGCTGAAGTTTCACCAAGGGATGAGTCATGTCTGAGTTCACATTTATGTGTATGCATGCATTTGTGTGTGTTTGGTTTTTGGTTTTGTTACTTCCATTACCTTACAGATCACTAAGCAGGAATCACATGCCAGCTTCTTCTGACTTCTTTTAAATTCACCATAAAAATGTGTCTTCAGTCTTAACATTTTCTGTGGATTTTTAAATTAATTCTGCATCATTTCTGTTCACTTGTATAAGTAAGACTGCTAACAGGTATTATAATCTCTAAAAGCAATGAAAAGAGTGAACAGAGACTTAATGGCTGCAGAAGACTGCACCATCTGTCATTCACTGAACTTGGAGACAAGATTTTGAAAACTTGCTTCAATTGAATTGAATTTCAAAAGTGCGGTAAAGTTACCTGCTGCAGCAACCACCATCTGGAATCAGTGGTGAGGGTAGGGATTTAAATTGTTCAAGAGGACAGGAAATGGGCAGTGGGTTTATTCTCTGTCATTGCCAGCTGCGGTGGACGTTTGAGTAGAAAATACAGTGGAAATAGGGCTGTACCAGGTCCTACAGCTTTCCTGATTTTATTGCAAGGCTCGCTGCTGTTTTCCTTACTCCATCCCAACAACTGTAGTCATATGATTGGACAAGAATTTTGGCCTTCATTTATTGAGAAAGAATTTCTAAACCTCAGGTTAGGGAGCGAAAGCACAAAAAAAGTGAGACTACAAATATGCACGAGATACTCAGAGCTAAATAAGAATTAATTCTAAATTCAGTCTTTTTGTAATTTCATTGTTTTTTTTGCTGCTACTCACTAATTTTTGGAAGCTTCCTCAAGACTTCTTCCATTTTTGAGATGAGCAGGAGTGGAGTATTTCCTTTTCAAGGCATATCCTCCACAATGCAAACCGCTGGAAGAGGCTCTGATGGGAAGTTCTGTCTGAAGTGGGGCAATTTGCAAGGACACAGCACAGTGTCCCTCTCTTTGTCTTTTTAGATTTTCTGAAGTATGAAAGCATGTCCACAGTTCAGCAAAAGTCTAGCAGACACTATGTTTGCTGTCTGACTACTACTGTAGTAACAACCTTAAGTAAAAGCAAACATGAGCTAGCAGGAATTCTGTGCATTAGTTTAAGGGTAACAGACACAACGGTATTTTGTCTGGACTAACTTTCTCACAAGAATGTTTTCTGAGCTGTTTCTCAAGGGAGAAAAAAAAAAGTCTTTTTCTTTTTTTCCAGAACAAATAAATAAATTTGTAGTGATGTTTAGGTGTATTACCTGTATCTGAAGTTCCTGTAGTATCCAGATAGTCGTCTCTTCACTTAGATGTCCAGTAAATGCTGCTATAGCAAGATGTCACACAGTCATCATGCAAGCAAGGAACTTTATTTGAGTTTATGCTTTGGGAAAAAAATGTGTAATTATACATAGTACCATGTATTATGACAAGAAATAGTAGACATGAAAGACCGCAGTAAAGAAGATAACAGAGGTCAAGTTAAATATGCTAAATCCATGCATATAGTAAACAGAAAAAAATTTATTTATAATGAAAGGATTTTTTCCTCATTTGCCTTCCCTAACTTAGTTGCAAAACTCGCTTAAAATATAAAGCCAATTTAAAAATTTCACGTTTTCCTGTAATTCCTACCTATAGTAATAAAAAAATGTAACATAGATTCTATCACTTATGTTACAAATTTATTTAAATGTCTCTAATTTTCTTTGCTCTTTAGATAGGATATAAGAAAATTAAGATTCAATGATTTTATTTTTTTCCCAGCTATGCTAATTAAAATTACTTACCACGTACATTATCTGCCTTCTATCATGCTCTGTCTTGCTGCTGATAGAGAATCAAGTTTAATTATAAATGAACTCTTTTTATTTCATCCTCTCTGTAGAATCCACAGTAGAGATGACGGGGAATAACAATTTAACTGAAAAGATAAAGTTAAACCAAGAAGTTCTACTGTTTGAGTCTCAACAGTACAAAGTAGGGGCGGGGGGGTGGAAAAAACCAACCAGCCTGAACCACCATGGAAGAACACTTTCTCCTTTTTGTAACTTCATTGCTTCTCTATGAGTTACGTTCTTCAGATGCTGAATTAAAAAATACGAATTGTTAAGCACAGATTTTTTGTCTTGAATACCAACATACACATTTTCACTGTCTTTTTAGAGTAAATCTTTCCTTTTAAAGATGCATAGATAGCTGTTTCGTGTCAAAGCAGCAGTTTCACATCTACATTTACTTTGTGAAGTTTTTTATGCTTGTGATCTATTTACTGAAAAATGCAACATTATTTTACAGCCAAGTGCTTTTTTTTTTGCACCATCCCTTCCCATCCCAAACCATCCCAGCCTATCTCATCCCATCCCCAAATGAAACATTATTTCTTTTCAGAAAGCAGAAAACATTCTAAAGCTGAAATCTAGCACATTAAATTTGCCAGTTCTAATAAGTGCTGTATAAAAATTGTTGCAAAAAGTTATTAACTTAAAATAACCTTTTAAAATCCATTCTACGAACAATTTGTTTACAGCTTTTAACATTTGTTTCTTCCCATGTTAACTTTTATCTTGTATGTTATTTCTCAAATGCACACAGATGATTGCTGTAATTGTTTATTCATTTGCAGAAAACTGCAGAAGTATATAATCATGTCTATTGGGCCAGACATTCCGAAAGCAATTGTCTTAGGCATATCCTGAATGCCCAGTATATGAAAACACACTCAATCTGTAAGTGATTACTGGAGATCAGTGCAAGCAATACAAAGAATATTTTTGCATATCTTCATGTTCTCACTGCTGTCTCTCTGTGACGCAGTCATAATTATGCCTGCGGAGGAAGAGTGCAATTAGCCGATAGCACTTCTGGGAAGACCAGCCCTGCAGTTTGCTCTGTCAGGTAGATAACCAGCAGCTATTCACATTGAAGAGCACAGAGAAATACAGTCTGTAGAACAAGCTCTCACCGCGTCTTCCCTAACCTAGTGATGTTTGTTAGAAAGAAGAGAGCCACAGAGCTGGCCAGAAGTCTGATAGCACCTATCAGTCCTGTGCTGTTTGGGTGGGGATTGCAATTCAGTGCTCCAGAGAGGACTCCATTTATGTGCCCTGTTTCAGTGCTCTCTGGAAGAGACAGGCTTATTTGCTTTGAGACAATTGGCAAATGAGCACTCGAAAGTATTAGCTTTCCTTTTCTGATGGTTTCCTTGACATCTAGTAGGTTGCATTGGTACATTGTATTCAGTAGTGGTTTCACAAATATTTGTTGGCATCTCATAGTGTTTCAAACGTACGCAATGATAAAATGCTTCTCTTTGTCAGTATTATTTTTGTATCCATTTTGTGTCCTACAGATACTTGGGGTGTGGCAGTTGTTATAGAAAGCAAGAAATTTTTATGTACTTCTAACCATTGGTCATATTTTCTACATTTTCTAATACTTCTGTATCTATAGTAGAATCCTAGATATTGGAAGAAAGTGGTAAAAAGTCCATTGTCCATGGAAAGACGTGTGTATGATTCTTAAAGTAGTGAAATTTTACAGTTCAGGACAAATGTGTGTTGAAGAAACTCTAGTACAGTCACAGTAAGTTGATTCTTAGCCAGATATTGATACAGTTTGTGGTGAAATATGCGAGTAGCATTTAGGAAAATCCAAGAAGTATCAATGAATTCAGCAGACTGATCTTAATTGGCTATTTCATATCTGCAGCTGTCTATTCCTCCTGATTCATCTGCTTTTTGTCAAAAAATCGATTTGGACAGGAGAGTGGGATGTTTACCGCAGTTGCAAATTTTGGGCGAGGTTCTTTAAATAAGAGTAACAGGAGAGGAAAGACATGATCTGTATGTAATTTAAAAGAAATATCTGCCTAGGATTTTTGAAATTTGAAAACTGCTAAGGAAAGAGGTCTGGATTAGTGTCTTAGATGGAATGAATGATTACATAAAAATTCATTTTTACTAGGAGTAAAACAGGCTAATTGGATCCTAGTTTTGTAAGCAGAGAGTAGTAGTGTCAGGAAAAGCAGCAACATCTACATGTGTATGTTCGTCTGACTCAGCTGTTGCCTTCTTGTTTTGTTAAAAATAGTGTATTTATGCTTTGCATGAATGTATCTATGTGCGGCTATATAATATTTATGGGTATGAACATATATTTATTTATACATATAAAAGTATATATATTGTAAGTGTGCACATGTAAGTAGGAATCATATAAAACAATATTGTGTATAATAGCTTTCACTGTTTGGATTTTCCAAACAACCAGCTAAGTACTATCTGATTTTAAGAGATTAGGCTGTGGGACGTGGATGCATTATGGTACAATATCTTTTGCAACATTCGGCCCAGGAGAAATGAAAGGAAAAAAGATAATCTAACAAGTTATATCCCTTATCAGTTTAATATACAACAACGTCAGGCTCACTGAATAAAAAGAAACTTGGATTAACTTTTGTAAATTCACTTGTGATGTCCTATTGCACTATGAATATGTTTAGATAAAATCTGAAAGCAGTTACAACAGTATTAACCAAAATAATTTCTGCAACAAGTTTAGAGGACTATTTTTAATTAACCAGACTTTTACTGTTTCAGAGGTGATTAGTAAACTGGATAAAAGAGAACTATGTTCAACTTAGATTCAAATTGATAATAAATAATAAATAATGAATGTAAATCTCTTGAGGTTTGAAAATAGTTTGCTAAGTTCTGCCTTTAGTTTTTGCATCTTTATACTTCCTGAGTCCAGAATCAATAGACTTCTGAGAAAGGTTATTCTAATTGTTCTACGTCAGACCCAAATCGAAAGCAGGGCACACAAACATATTTGGTGAGACTCCATTCACTTGAAATTTCTAGGTCAGTTTTCCAGTATTAGGAGTTTGGATTCTACAGATAAGAAAGCAGCAGTGATGAAGAAAATTGTCCACTGACGGTTTCAGAAAACCGGCCGCTGTTACCCTTGTTACTTTAATGAAACTTCAGGAAGACAAAAACAATCATCGCACTTAATTTAAAAAAAGATGTTTAACTTCTGTCTTTAGTATAAGCTTCAGTGATTTGTATAGCATTCAGACATGAAATAAGAATGTTAAATTCTTCCTTACAGGGCATGAGAGACTTTGTAATATATTAGCATTTTGACATGGGCATTGTTTTAATACTTGTCTAGTGTTTTCTTTGTCCTTGTCCCTGGTTGCAGTAATTGTCTGGGTATGTTTGTAAGGCACATGTAGCAAGAGCTGTTATCTGAATTTTAGCCCTCGCACAGTGCTGATAAGGGTGGCTAACAAGACTTGGAAATGTGGACTTCCCGTCCTGGTGCAGGGCTGGAGCTTGTTGCCAGCACACCACTGCAGGTTCTTTCCAATTACTCTGCTGCGTGTGAGATGCAGGGGGGAACTTGCAGCCCTGCGCAGAAACCCTGCCGTGTGACATGACGCAGAGCTATGCCTGCGCTGTACCTTGTGTGGGAGGAACGTGTCCCCACCCAGCCATTGACATTAGGTGTGCATGTTGGGTTGTACCGTTCTTAGATAAAGCAAAACCATTTCTGAGCAGAATTTGAAGGATTTGGAAGTTTGCTGCAGTTTACCCACTTGTCTCAGTGAACTGGAAACTAGGTATGATTTTAGCTCTCTCTGGAACTCACCCATTTTATAATGCATGTGTAAGAAAAAATACCATATGAATACTGAGCAGTTTCTGCAGGCTCCCACACCTAAGCAGCAAATACAATCTTTTACAGATGAAGTAATTGCCTGGGAAATAATCTTAAGGGATATTGAAACAAATAATTCTGGCTGTGTGTCCAGACACCCACAGACAAGTGCAGAAACAACCCAAGAAAATAATGCCTTTGTGAAGCGCTCTGCCAGACTGTGCTAATCTCCTTGTAAAGATCCCAGGAGCATTTGTCCTGGTTAACAGTTTGTACACGTGCAGAACCAGAGGATGGCTTGCAATAGGCACAGACTTAATCCCTATACTATTGAAAAAAGCAGTGGTATCACAGCAGGAGTTACAGCAGAAAAAGCTGATATGGTTTTGTTTTCCTTGTCTCCTTGCAAATTGTAGTAACACATGTCCAGCAAAAATGGTTATTAAAGTAGAATTCCACTGCTGCCCTGCAAGCTATTTCAAAGAAACACTGTTTTGTAACTTGCTCACCTTTGCATTTTTTTCTTAGAACTTCATGGGAGACATGAAAAGCTGTGTTAAAACTAAATCACAACAAAAATTTAAAACAATAATGACTATTCAAGCTAATAGAAGAATCCAGCTGTAATTTAGAGAGTGCATGAAAGTTTTTTAGATTAATAGTTTGAATTACGTTTAGATTACCAGTGAGTGGAGAAAGTGTTTCAAGGATTTCCATTTGTATTTGAGTGACTAAGGCCAAGGACAGTCACTTACCAGCACTGGGGACATAGTTTTGGGATATAAAATGTGCCTTTTCAGTGTTAGGAAGGCAGTAGGGAAGACCAGAGTCTGCATTGATGCACCACTGTCAGAAAAGGTATTTATCCAGGTGTTATCCAGGGCTGATCTAGCTTTGTAAGTTGCTCCTATGTGAACACTGTGCATCATGCACTGGGTGCCATTAGACTGCAATGCATCATATGCTTTACCTCTTACTGCAATGCTTTCAGCACCACTTAAGATTGCATTTCCACTTAAGATTGCACTTAGAAATCAGACTACAAAGACCCCTGAAACCCCAGAAAAATTAACTATTCCCATCAGTGAATGCCTTGTTCAAAAATTTCCCAACATGTATGAAGTAAGAGTTTGCTTCCCTTCCGTAGCTTTTTTTTTTCCAAGCAATAACCATCATCCTAATTGGTTCTAACGTGTACCCTTATTATTAGGAAATCCAGGGAATGAAAGCTAAGAGACCACCACAAGATCTGCTGAGTCTGGGTCCCACATGTCGTGGTGGATAAATGCTTGCCCATATCTGCAGAGCAGTGCTTGCACACTCAGCCTCCCTGCTGTAGATATAAAGGATCTGGCTTTAAAAGAGCTAAGTCTGGGACCCACAGGTGCGTTCCAGACGTACTGAGAATGCCTACTCCATGGCATTCCCATACAAGTATTCTTGTGGTGACAAAAATACCCTTCAGATGAATATGGTCTGCCTCAAACAAAAAGAAAACAGCATAAGAGTTGCCAAAATACAACTCCCTTTCACAAAGCACATGTTTCAAGGAGCTTTCCAGAAATGTTCAACAGCTTGAAGATAACCTTGTCACTGGAGAAAAGATAGATACACAAATACTCAGAAGCAGCCATTTCTGGCCACTGCCGCTCCAAGAGGAATCTGAATTATTGTGAAAGAAGCTTACAGGAAAGTGTATGGAAAGTCTTTTTAAAATGTCAGAAAATGAGAAAAAATATGTAAAGATGGAATGAGGGCAAATAAATCAATGAGGGAGATGTGAGAGAAGATTTGGTCAGAAGAATGACATTTTTAGTAATTTATCTGAAAAATTCACAATTACTGTTAGGTAATCTGCAGGCTGACAGTGGGTGTTAACACGTGTATGCATACAAAAAAATGATAAAGTTTAGTTAAAACATGACACTTCAGCCTTTTAGTATTGTAGCCAAGAACATTTTTTATTTCGAGGACCAGATGTCAGTTAAATGTAAACTGGAGTAGCCTGCCTGGCTTCCAAGGAGATCCATGGCTTTGTACCACTGACAATCTGTTACGCACGTTATAGGGTCAAAAAGGACCATCTGTATTTTTTTTCTTCTTGCTAGTATCCTGTTTACATTTTTAGAAGCAATGATTTTTGACTTGTTCCTGAAGCACTTCCACTTCACGATGTGCTTTCCTTTCCCATACCTATCTGATATTTAAGCTATTAAGAAAATATTTTAACCATTATTATAAGCCATTAACTTCGCATGTTGAAGATGTATATTTGAGAAAGCGTTACCTTCTTAGATGTAAGAATTGTCAGGCACCACACAAATTTTCCTTCAACTAGTAGGTTACATCTAGAGTGCCCTGGACTTCTTGCCTGGTTTTATCAACAGGCAGCTCTTAGTTTGTTCACAATCATCATGCTACTGTTTCCTGAGGAGTTTAATGTCGGCAAGAGAGTCTGTAGAACTATTTAGAATTTACAATAAAGGTCCTTGATAATATGAGATGTTTAGGAATACTTCTAGATTTAAAAAAAAAAAAAAAAAAAGGTACGTACATTTAAAACATCAGTGCAGTTGTAAGCTAGCTGTGCAGTTGTGTTGCTCTTGTCTGCGTTTCAGGCTGTTGTTGGCCACCATGATTTTACAAGATGTGGGTGTAGGTTTTTGCCTCTGAGCCAAGAGTAGGAGCTGGCATAACAAACTTGTATCCTTGATCTTGACTGTAACTATGGAGACTGGGCAAGGAAAGAGCTATCTTAAAGGGCTTCTGAGCAGAAGGGTCATAGCTAGAGAAAAGGCCAAGCAACTCTGCACTCAATAAACTGAAGCAGGAAACCGCGGCATGACTCATTCCTTAGGTGTAATGTATCATCAGAGCTCTCCCGTTACAGTTCACTGGTGGACATGAAGTTCATCTTTCTCTGGCTTTCAGGAAACTGCTGAGAGAAAATTCCTTTAGGGAAGTCACAGCTCCAGTGCCGAGCATTTTGCAAGCAGAAGGGTAACACTGATACCTGACTGGTGTTAGACACAAACTGATACTTTGCATAATGTTATCCCCAGATGAAGGATCAGGTTATCTTCAGAACAACTTTGCTTGCTGAGAACTTCACTAGCCTGCTATCTACAGTCTTGGTGAGGGAACATTAGTATTGTAGGCTGGGTGGATCAACTCCTTATTCTCTTGCTGCTAATTTTTATGTCTCAATAGTGATGTGAACAGCAAGGAAACTAAGTCTGATAGTGAAAATCAGCTAAAACAATGACGTTTGTTATTGCTTCTTTTTTTTGGACAGTGGTTAGCAGTTAAACTATGTTTTGAATGGGAACCAAATTAGATTCTGTTCCTAGTCTGATCTAATTGTTTTTGAGAGACTGTGATATGGGACTCTTGCTGAACTTCACAACAGAACTAAAGGATTCTGTTTCCATTTCCTACGTTATTTTAGGTCAGGGGAAAAAAAAAACAACACCACACCACGGATGTACTGACACTGCCCAGTGATTTGGGGAGATAAAGAAGGACGTAGAGACACAGACATAGGCAATGCTGACCTAGAGCCATCTTGCTTTTGTGTTCTGAATCCAAATGTCTGTAACCAGAAGATTCTCATCCTGAAATACTAAACCATGGCCCCGTGAGCTACAGGCAGTATTTTAAATTTGGTTTTGTTTTCACAAAAAGCTACATTAATAATATCTTGGCATGGTACTGAGCACCATCAATTGTGTAAAATTCTGTTGCCTGCTGTGCTCTTCTATCATTAATAATACATCCTGAGATGGGAGTGAGAACATCCTAAGATGGGAGTCTTGCAATGCTAGCTGATAAGGTAGCTGAAAATGCTTCTTTCATTCCAACTAAGATGATAAAAATAAGAAGGAATCTTTTATCCCGTAGATGACAGATTCAAAATTGAACTGAGAGCAACTAGCCCCCACTGAAAGTCACGAAGTTCACTGCCATAGAGGAAATAAGGACTGAGCTGAGAATTAAAAAAAGAAAAGAATCCTGGAGTCAGTAATATTCCCCAAGCACTGAGGTTAGCCTTGAAAATATCAGCATGATTTTATTTATGCTCTGATCATCCATTGATGTCCCATAAATTAAGCCTGCACAACTGAAAAAACTAATTTTTTTAGCTACTTCTTTTTTTTTTTTCCTCAATTTTTGAAGGCATTTTTGTTCCCGTTTCCCTAAAATGTTGTCTTTAACCTCATCTGAAAATTTCATAAAATTGTTTCTAGAAATGTTATTGAGACGTGTTGTTTTTGAGAGTAACGTCTATTAAAAGAATGGTGATGAGCTATTTTTTTGGAGGTTAGTCAAGAACTCTAAGCTTGAGCCCACAAACAAGACCCCACACTTCATGGTTTCCAAATCAATCATCTTGGAAGCCTGTTTTTCATCCAGATGAATTTTGTGTTGATGTAGTATTAGACTTTTGTTCTCTTTCTGGAGTGAAAATGCAGGTGGTGTGTGCTAATGACAAAATTTATTTTTTGCTTACTCTTATTCTGCTTTTCTTTTGCAGAGGAGAGTTCAGGTAGATTTGGGAGGACTGATGTGCTGGTTTTCATGTTGTGGTAACAGAACAGAGGCAGTTGCTTTAAATTCAGATACAGTTCTGGATCCGTCTCTTGCATATCCCTTTATAGCTAGTGAGGCGAGCAGGCTACTTTGAAAGTGAATAAAGATATGTTGTTTCAACTCTTTAACCTGAAGAAAAATTTGGCACAAGAAAAACATCTGGACTGGTCATGAATGAAGGAATGCAAGAAATTTGGAAAGGGCTTCCAGCCACAGAAACACTGAGGTTCTGAAAACAGCCTTCCAGTACAACCAGTTAGATTTGCTGGGAGTTTCTTTTGCATTGTCTTGTTTTCAGATTGTAGTTTGATAACTCTGAATGGGATTATAGTGTGGTTGCCTGCTTCGGCAGACGAGCAGAATTATTTACTTGGAGACCTATTCCTAACATATTTGGTAATCTATATTTGAAAAGAAGGGAAAACCGATTCTTCCTCTGATGTTTTATACTGTTTAGTCCGGAAAATTGCTTGCTGAAGCATTAATAGAAATTATTTTTTTTGGTAACCAAATACTTTTCATGGACTCTTTAATACCAATGACTAATACTACAGAAGCAAATGTAATTTATGAAACAAGGATTTGAAGGAGATTTTTGCACAGTACTTTGCTGCTATGCCTAGAAAATTTTTTGGCTTACGTGTTACAGTCAAATATCTGCCTATACGGTAGAGGTTAAAAAGTCACTGAAACTTCTTGTCACAGTATACAGTAAAATAAAGAACTCCTTCTTCTTGGAAAGAAAAGTGGTTAGTAAGAGTGAGGCTGTGGATTCACAAGCAATGTGAGCAAATCTAAGTGCAGGTTACCACCCAACCACCCAAAGGGGCCTTCCTGTTCTCCCTGGGACTGGTTTTTTTCCACCTTGTCCCTCGTGTTTGAACTCCAATATTAGTATTTTTTAAGTGAGATTGAATTGGGAATTTACGGTAAAAGTTGGTATTGTAAGTCAAGAAGAATCTTTGAAAGCATAGCAGAGACCCTGAGACAGGGATTTCCTCGATAAATCTTCCTTTTAAGAATAAAAGCACCCCTTGATCTAATGAATACGTTTCTTCAATGCCTTTCACTATTTTGGGGGAATTTATCATGGTCTCTACAGATTCTTCCAGATTTGGCAGATGAACCCTCCAATTCAGTTTCTCTCTGATGATTAAGTTCCGCTCTTTAGTTTTGGCTGATACTACAGTAAAAAAGAATTTCTGGCATCCTTAAATCTTTGTCCCTTTTTCCACTCTTATCTGCATCCCACTACTTTTTAAAAATGACTCTTCCTGTATTTCAGACTCTTTTTGCTATACTGGAAGGTGTTTTACAGGGAGGGAATTTTCTGTGATAAGTTGACAAAGCCTCAGTTTATATGCAGTGTCTTGACTGGTGCATAAATTTGCTGACTCATCACATATTTATTCCACCGTTGTTCTAGGAGCTGTAATATTTGACAAATCCATGCCCTTGGGCAGTTTATTATTTACTGAGAGCTAGCTAGATGACTGATCATACTGACAGAACTAGATGGTGGAGCAAGCTCAGTAGAAGGCCATCAAGGCAATTAAGGGCTGGAGCACATGGTATATAAGAAGAGGTGGAGAGAATGGGTTCGTTTAGTTTGGAAAAGACTGAGGGAGGATCTTACTACTCTCTTCAACATCAGTTAGGTGGCTATAGAGAAAATGGAGCTACATGCTTCTGGTAGATGCACAGTGATAGGACAAGAGGCAACAGATAAAAGTTGCAACTCAGTAAATTTGTATGAGATGTTAGGAAATATTTTTTTTTTCACTGTGAGGGTAGTCAAACACTGGAAAAGGCTGCCTGGAGAGGCTGTGAAATCCCCATCCTTTGAGATATTAAATTTCAACTGGACAAGGGCCTGAGCAACCTGACATACTTTCAAAGGTGGATCCAGTTCTGAAATTGGCTCTGTTTTGAGTGGAAGATTGGACCAAATGACCTCCAGAGGTCCGTTCCAGCCTGAATAATTCTATGTTTCTGTGATTACACATACTGTAAGAAAGAGCAAACTACACACCAATAGATCACCTCCTCTATGTCAATGTTTTAACAAGGAACTTCTTTTTTTTTTTTAAGTTTTGGAGAGTTCTAGTTCAACAACATTCAACATGCAGGTATTTACATATCATGTTGAATATGGTCCTAAGCACCTAGTTAGCATTTTACTTTGTTCTTTCTGTGCTTGTGAGTATTCACTAGGGAAGCCTGAAAATATTATTTTCATAGAAGATGGAAAAGCTAAAAGAAAACCATGTAAATCCTGGGCAATGAAATCAGTAGGTTCTGTCTGCATTAGAAGACTGTCTAATTAGTTTTAGTTTAGACTATCTAATTAGTCTTAGTTTCAGCTATTATGAACTATCAGTTTATATCTATTGTAGTGGCTCTTCAGCTGGCTAACATAATTCTGGATGTATGGATGGATATCCATTAATTAAATTACTCTTTTGTGGTTCACTGTGAAGTTCCATATCAGTCATTTTTGCTGCTTTTGTCCATAATCGGTGACTAGTTTACAAGCTTATTTTTACTTCAATTATATCTGAATTATCCTTTTAAAACACTCCAGCTTCCAGTTCTTTAAAACTCCCCGAGTTTTAAAAAGTGTGTTAAAAATCAATGTTTTTTGTTCAAAGAACTCGTTAGGTAAATAATTTTAATATCTTAGGTACAAAACATCCAGATCTCGTTTGTACACATCTGAAATTAGTAGAGGATAGATAGATGTCATCTACCAGATACTATATTTTCATTTTGTTTATAACAACAACAACAAAACATTTCCAACTGATACTACAAACTTCTACAGTGGCCCAGGCAAATCTCAAAGCTGATACCTGTGAAAAGGTCAAAACCTTATCATTGGTGAGTTTGTTTGTTCCTGGGATGAACTAACCATTCTGAGTCCAAAGGGGAAGATAGATGACTCTCTAAAGTGGTTTGTTAGTAGACTGCACAGTTAGAGATTTCTCATGAAGTCAGCCTGGAAAAGTGACAAGAATGATCAAGAAGAATGAACCTGTAAGGGGAGAAAGTGGAGTGTAGAAACAGGGCTTAGAAGATCATTAGGTATGACCTGTTTGACAATGTTGAACCCTATAGGAATCTATGCAGACACCCTCTCCCCTTTCAGAGCTTGATTTTTTTTTTTTTTTGCAAGGGTGTAGAGTGAATCTGTGTTTTGTTTTTCAGTTGTACAGTGCCCTCAGGAAATCCACTCCAAGTGAGCAAATATTTAGAAGACTTTGAGGCTGAAATTGAAATTTATTCTAGTCAAGTATACAGAAATGAATGACCGTAAAAGCCAATGGAGCTAAATAGAAGCAGCTTTCTCGTAGGCAAGGAGATTTCAGAAGGGATAAACATTATTAAAAGCAGAATATGAAAACCTAGAATTGTGGACATAAAAAGCAGGACTGAATATTTTGATCAAACCAAACAAATGTTTCTTCACTTTACAGTAAGCTTCTTTATGCAGCAGTTAGAACCTCTTGTTCTGCTTTCTAAATGAGAGAGCGGTTCTTAAGAGTCTATTTTTATCCTATATGAATATGCATAATTAACTTTTTAAAACTGGAATTTGAGATTATGTTATTCTCTTCCGTGATTTACATTACACTGCCATGGATTATCTGTGCCTTTGAAGCATTAGTTTCAAGCTTTCAATTGGTGGTTTTATGTTTTCTAAGATGGAATCAGGCCACTTGTTTGATTTAGTCTCATCAATTGTTTCTTTACTTTTTGCCTCTGGAGTGACTTTTAGTAACTCATGTTATTTGACTCTTTCATATAGTTATGCTTGATGAATACCTCTTTGATATATTTTCCAGAGATTGTGTTATGGTTTAGTTCTCAATATTTCAATGAACTAGTAAGGGAACTAAGTTCAATAAAGTCTATCCAGAGCCTTTCATCTGGGACCAGCTAGTTGTTGCTTTGAAATTCTGTGTCCAACTTTTGCTCTTGATTATATTTGTGCAGCTTTCCTAAAGTTGATATGGTTGTGCCAGTATAATTAAGGAGAGTATTTACCCAATGAACATTTCTAAAAACAAATTAGTGATCTGACCTGTAAAAGCAGCTTTTTGATTTTATCATATAAAAATTATCTGTGAAGCTAACTTCTATGTCAAAAATAGCTGAAGATAAACTGATAACCCAGAATACTCCTGTACTGAAGTGGCTGTTCAAAGTCTGTAGAGCCTGGGCAGATGACAACTTTTAGTCTTGCATAAAAATGGGTAAATCCAGGCTCCCAATACACTTACAAATCTACACTGGAATGCTGCAGGAGGCTACAATCTAGTGCAAAATAATGACTTTCTGACTTGATTGTGTATTGTGGAAGTAATGTAGGCCTAACATCGCTATCGTTCCCGTTGCAGAGTTAGAATCTGCACCGTGTGGGCCAGTAAAATGATGTACTTCATTACATTGGAGATGTAGCTCCTGATCGCAACATGTGTCATGTTCTGGTTGTGTGACTGTTTTATTACAAGTGCTCCCGGTTTCTGTCATGTGATCTCAAAACTACACATTTCCTGGAAAAGAGAAGGGGCTTTCTTACACTTCAAAGCAGGCATTCGTGCCAATGAATGGCATTCATCTTGCATTGACATGCATCCATCAAATTGTTTATAATTTGGCTCTGACTTCAGCTTTTAGCAGTCAACAAAGTTCCCTTTTACAGAAGCTGAAGTGATCATCTTGCATTTCTCCCTGTCGTACTGTAGAGATGGAATAAGTGATCTCTCTGCTGTTAATGTGGACCTATAATGCTACATTCAGATCTATGACAAATGCAACTTTAATTGAATATACTATTACAGTTAATGGATTTACTACTGCTTAGAGCAGATCTGAATTTGCCTTCCATGTAAGGAAGGATATTAAGGATATTTCAAGCCTATTGGTGCAGTTGGTTTTTACCTTTATTGTGCCAGTGTCAGTGACTTTTCACTGCAGGACCTGAAACCAATGTTTAACTTGTTGAAGAGCAGCCTTGTAGTTGTTGCTGCTTCAACAGACTATCTTTCCCCTGAATAAAAGTATTAGGTGAGGATTCTCTTTATTTATCTGTTTATTCGGATTAATTCAAGGTACCTACCCTGCTAAGTACCAAAGTCTCTGATTGGAATTCAGTTCCTAATTTGCCAAAGAAAACCCTGAAAGCACATTATACTCTTTCCAAAGATGATACTGAGTGCTTTTCAGATATCAGAAAAGATTTAAAAGGTTCTTGCAAAAATTGCTCCTTAAGAATTGTGCTCAGTAAATTTTACTTTATTATAATTGCTCCACCCTTTCGCAGTATCAAGCCCCCAGAATGCTAATGCTTTATTCCAACATGCTCTGTAAAAGCAGCAAAAGTGCTGAACATTTTCAGGGAGAACCTACAATTCTAATAAAGTTGCATAAAGAAACTGAAAGCTTTGAAAAGTGGATGTATTCAATGAGAGATTGCTTTAGAAATCTAGAAGCAAAGCTAGAAGGCAAAACAGTTGTTCACTGGTCTATCACGTGATGTCTGAAAAAGCTGTGGCATATATTGCTATCCCTCCCTTAATACTACCTTTTACAGGGGTTATATAGACGCAGGAGTACCTGGTAGTGCTGTCAATCACTGATGCCTCTGCCATTGCCGTATAACTTTCTTTAATCAGCTTATGCTTGTTGATCAGTAGATGGGTTTCCTCTTGCAGAACCTGTGCTCAGCTGTAGAAGTCCTTCATTCCTGTTAGTTACAAATGGAGTTCTAGATGCAAGAACTTGCTAGACAAAGCCTAAAATCTTGCCAAAAACATGCTGTAACTTTTTTTTTTTTAATTTTGTATAACATTTCAGGTCTTCTGGTAGCTTTTGTATTCAGCTTAGCAAGTGGATGGTTGTGTGGGATTTCCTATGAAGGTCTCAGCAATGTGCTTTTTTTTCAATGTTAAAAAAGCACTTATTGGGTATCAAAAGGATACATTTGACTAATTCATAAATTGCCTGAGCTATAGTCACTATAGCTGGGAGTTTTGCTTCTGTTAAACAGCCCTATTGTTTGTGATTCCAAAAGCGAGTGCAATTAACTGTTTTGCAAAATGTCTCATCCTTTTACATGTTCTTTATTTTTTAATGACTTATTCCCTTTTCATTTAAACTGAAATGGGTCTGTTTATGAGTTGAGAGTAAGTTTTAATGGCAGCATAATGACAGCTCCCGGCATGTTAGCCGGAGTGGGCACTCCCTTCCTTCACATAAATAGGAACCATTTTATAAATGGAAACCTTTTTTGCCTACTGCTTGAACAGTGCCTTTGAAAGCATTTACTTCTAAGACATTTGTAGGGACCAAGTGTTCCTGAAGTCACTGAAAATTTATTCCTTTAAAAGTTCTGGTGATTAATTTTTTTTCACATGGCAGTTTCTCTTGTACAGCTAGGAATAATGTGGTATTTCAGTTCAAGGGAATAATGTGGTATTTCAGTTCAAGAGAATAACATGGTTTTTGTGTTGTGCCATTAACCAGTTGTGAAAGAAATTCAAGAAACTTTTTCAGTTCCTGATGAAACTGAAATTCTTTCAGATTGCCTGTTGATGCATGAATTTCTAGGCAATTTCCATACTGATTATATGAAAGGGAAAACAAAAACTGCTGGGGTGTGACATGTCACAATATAAGCTGTCCTAACATCCTGGATTGAGGAAAATATCCATTCTTTCATTTTAATATTAATCTTTTGACATGAAGACTTAATAGTGAACTAAGTGGACTGCAGTTAAAATTCCTAGTTGATTTCAGAGTTCTCAGGAGCCAATAAAATGAAACTTTAAGCCAGCTAGTGAAAAACTGAAAATCTGAAAGGAAATTAGGAAAACAAGGTGAAAGTGTTTGGATGTGTGATATCAACTACTCGGAGCCGCAAGAATTTTAATCACTGTAAAAACACAGAGAGTTCTTAGCTGGAAAGCATGTAACAGAAGACTTAGCTATGTTTACCTGAGGTGGTTCTGCAATTAAAATTGCCATGTACAACAACAAGAACAAAGGATTTTTAAATGAACATTTTTTTTTTTTGCCTAATGGCTGAATTCTTCTCCCTTTAAACTGATGGGAATTTTCCCATTGGCTCAAAGCAGAAATAGGAGTTGATTTTTGCACTTCAGATATCTGTTTGTTTTTTTTATTGTTGAGGACTCAGTTCATGGCCTATTTAGGTATGATTCTTACATCTCAAACATTAAAATGCACCAATAATTGAATGTGAAAAAAACCTGACATTTGACTGACCTGTTCCTAACTTGCCTGTTATTGACTGTCATATGCACTGGCGTCGGGAGGATCCAGAATTTTTATGCCTATGAGAAAAGAAGTGTTGAACAAACCAGCTGTAAGTTATGTTATGTTCTTGATCTCTCATCAGGAACTTAATTCTAGAGAAGTATAACAATTGTCCTTTCTCCTTGAAAAAATCACTTACTTTTTATAATGAATACTTTAATCCACGGAAATTAATAATACATATTTAATGTTTGGTCTCACCTTTAATTTTTGTAGTGTGCATTCTTCTTGGTGCTTTTTTCCAGAGGGCTAATATGTGTGGGAGGAAATGCTTTGTGTCAGAAGGGTTCAAATTATGGCTAATGTGCCGCATGTGGCCCATTAAACCCGTTTATTCAGCTTATTCCCAGAAGCATCCTGCAAACCAAATTAGTTGTTCTAATGGGGACAGCAGCAGCAACCCGCTTCCAGTCACTCCCTTTCTTGGCTGTTTGGTGGCTATTCATGCCTAGTGCTACTGCTGTGCATTGGCTTCCTGTACAATGTGATACCATACTTGGCAGCAAGTATTAAGCAACTGCCCTTTGTCCTCCTCCAGTTCCCTGTTTTTCAGTTTGCGACCCTCTGACTCTCATATCTATCTCTTGTTTTCATTTTTTTGTGTCCTGAAACCATGTGGCTTACACCAGATTTCTTTCTGTATCTCATACTCTTCTATTTTAGAGTTAAGGGTGAGATTTAGTTTGGTAAAGGATAGGCTGATGTCTGTTTTTAATGAGGAAAACCAGCTGCAACTGCAACTACGAGTAGCTCTAGAGACAATAAGCTCAGGCACTTCAAGCTGAAGGCAAGAGGAAGCCCCTCTATGAGGAGAAGGAGGTGCTGGAGTCATACCTGCCAACATGAAGGGTGGTCAACATCTCTGAGTCACACAGGAGGAGCTTATGACCATTACAAGAAATACTATGATAGCTAATGGGTTACTGGTAACGTTTTCTTGATGATCTGAATGTCTCACCTGCACAGCGCAATCACTAATGTGGCCTACATTATTTTCAATAATGACTTAATACAGACAGAGTCCCCAGTGCAGCTCTCCAGATTTCTCATTGCCCCCATTTCTCATATGGGGAAATGGTACACCAACACCCAGTCTCTTGTATGCAGTCAGTGCTAACCTGATCCCTGAAGAGATGGAGATCCTGAGCAAGAGGCACTCGAGGAGATCCAGAAGAAATAAGAGCAAAAGAAGAACTCCAAAGCAAGTAGAATCAGTTCTAAGAGGGAAAGTTTCTTGTAGTATTATCTCCAGACCCCAACAAATGTGTCTGAGCAGGTGACTATATTCTGAAAAGCAAGAAGTTTTGAGGACTGTCTTAGGAAAGGAGAATAAATAGTTTTCTAGAAGACTAAATGTATTTTAAGAGTTTTGTCCAGTAGAAATAATCTCACCTCCCCCTGAGGTATGTAGTGGTGACTCCCTGCTCTGACAGTCATAGATTCAGAGACTTCTATAGTCTAAGGAGATTTCTGTCTTTCCCTCTCAGGTTCAACAGGTAATGTTGAATCCAGGTGAACTTCTGTCTTCCACAAAATCCTGTGGCAAGGAATTCCACGGCTTCTATATGCAATGTTGAATTAAAAAATAAAAAAAAACCCAAACATTTTTCTCTTGAACCTGCTTCCTCTGGTTTCATTTGCTGCTCCTAATAATGCATACTGTATATTGCTTACATGAGATATACTGTATTAGTATAGAGTATTATAAAAAATTAATTATTGAAAGTGTGGTAATAGGGGGATAAATTGTTGAGGAAACTCATGCATTTACATAAATTAAAATATATCCATGTTTGTAATATCAGAATGCTGATGCTGCTATGAAACCAGCTATACAATTGACTTGTTACAAGACATGGCTATAGTCATAGTGAGAAGATAACGAGGGATTGTGTGAGTATGTGCAAGTATCTAATATGTAACTCATTGTCATCTGTCTAGTAAAGGTTTGTTTGTTATGTGGGCTACTAATATGTTGAAGACATAAGTAACTGCACACTTTTCCACTCATATGTATCTTGTCTGAAATTTTTATCTCTCTCCATTCTTCATAAACTGTATGTCTTTGTCCTTATCATGAGGAAACAAATTTCATGGTTCATGGCTTCTGTCACTAAGATCACGTGTATTAATTGTACGTCCTCATTTCCTTAATTAAGGAAATTAAAGTTGAGTCCATAGTTTGCACAATATATCAAACACAATATCTGTATTTTACTGGTATACATGGGAATTTAAAGAGATGACAATTTAATCTTTCACACATAAAGCTTACTTTAAGCAAAAAACTTTAAGGTATTAGCCAGTGTGGACATGCTAGCTTGTGGTTCCTATAGCCCTAGTTAGCTGCAACTAACACAAATTCCTGTACTTCAGTCCAAAATATTATATAAAGTGTCTTCTTGTCTGAATGAAAGGACAAACATTTTAATTACAGGATTCTGGATTTCCATAATAATATGATTTATTGGTTTTTTGATCCACAAGGAAGTAATTTATTAGTGAAAGTCTCAGAACTTCATAGAATCCTTGCAGCATTTTTGGAGACTGCAAACACTTGTCACTTACTGGGGAAAAATATTTCTTTGCATGAATCTATGATGGATTTGATTTAGTAATGGAAAAGCATGACCTCCTCTGAACTGTTATTATGGAACAGAAGGATATAATTTAAAAAAACAAATTAAGTAATGCCATTTGCCTAATTAAAACCTTATTCTTTAACTAGATTAGATTACTTGAACTTTTTCTTCAAATCCTTTACTTGAAAATGAATTTTACTGAAGATGGAAAATCAGTTTTTATTTTTATTGACCCTTTATTTTGCATGCTATGATTTGAATGCTGTCACTGATGGAAAAAATTAGAACATAACTAGCAGTCTGAAATCTGAGCCCTTCTAGTAAAACTCTTAATTTATCATGCCAGTTCACTTTCCCATGGCCATTCCAATTGAAATTCCATTCTTACATACTTCTGAACAGGATTTTTAAAGCTATTTTAAAAAATGTGCATTCTCTAAGCAATATCACATAAAATCTCTATGGTATTTTCAGCATTTCCTATTCTTCTACCACAATCCTTTTTCAAGTTGAATTTCATGTGGAGTGCACACAATAAGCAAGAGTCTCAGCCTATAAAAGATGCAGTAGTAGGAAAAGTCCAGACTGTTGCTATAAGAAGAAATTTTTATTTAACAAAATATCTACAAGCTACAGAATTTAATGCTTTTAACCATCACTGATGAAACCATGACTGATGCATCTTATATAGCTTGATGAACAGCCACTGCCATATTTGCTTGTATCTTAATCTGTGGCTTCTGCTTAAAAATTTCTACAGTTGAAGATGACAGAATACACTTTGGCAACCCACATGTACTCTTCCTCCAAAACCTGGATAGAACGGCAGTTGTTTTTAGTTAGGAATTATTGAATACTCAGATTAAAATTCTCCCCAAAATTGTGTTACTTCTAAATCTCACAATGAGACAGTAGGAATTTGCTGACTCTGATTCCATGCTGTCCCTCTAACCACATTCAGCATGGGATAATATTACCATTGACATCAGAGGTCTAATTGATCCTGCATTGTTTTTTGCTGTGCTACTTCTGGCTATTCACTGATGTCACAATTCACACCTACTCTTGCAGTTTCTTCTATATTGTATTCAGCAGAAGCGAAAACCCAAAAGAATTTATTTCCGGCAATAAAACAGAATCTCTCCCTAACCCAGGTGCTTTTCAAAAAAGGAGAAACATCTTGCACAGAAAATGACCATAAGACTTATGCCACTGGAGGCATTGGATATTCATATTAACTGTTTGTGGTCTTTTTCGACTTGTTCTATGGACTTCTTACTGCTTGGGTGAAGAACACATATAGACCTGAATGCTGCTGATCTACTCAAATCTGAAAGAGCAGCAGAATGTGAGGAATAGCACGAATGCAGAACATGCACAGATCAGTTTAATAGCACTTGCAATTTGAAATTGCTCTTTAGCAAAAGTACCAAAGCCTGTCATCCTAGAAAGAGGAATAGTGGAGTTCTTATTTTCCCCAAAAATGGTTGAAAGTATGAGGAAGGAAAAAGAACATTAAATAAAGGTGAGTTATTTTATAGTCACACTTATTACCTTCTTTTTGTTCTGAAAAGATCCCCATCTTTGCAAAACACCTATCCCTAATAGTTTACTTTTCATTTGCAAGTCAAGATATTTTGAATGACTTTGCAAAATTAGTAAATAATGTTGATCGGTTAGGAGGAGAAGTAGTTGGTTGATGACAAAGTATGGTGAACGCTGAAGACATTAAAGCATATAGATTTTCCCACTTTTCTTAATACTTAAGAAAGTATATTAAATACTTATTTTCTTAATACTTAAGAAAAATCTCTCGCTTCAGAGTCATGAAAAATCTGAGACAGTTGTCTGTATTGCTAGAGAAAATCTAACAAAAAACCAACTTTATTTGAGAAAAATATTATTTAACAATTGACATTGTAGGTCTTCCTTAGTAAAAGTAGACTTATTATGAAGACAGGATGGCAGAATGCATGCTTTAAAATATGTCACCATGCAGGGACTTAAAGAGTAAGTGTCCACGTAAACCATTGTTTGGAGTACTGGAGTGTGATTAATCTTAAAGTGCACTATGCGAAGTTTATAATCCAGAAAACTATTTAAATTTATAGTTTATATATTGTCAGAACAGGAATCCAGGCTAGGGAGTAAAATGATTCTCTACCACATTCAGAATTTATAGTACTTTGACCTAAAACTGTATCTTTGGTTGCAGCGTAGTATCCATCGTCTGTGATGAAATGTAACTTCAATTTCTGCAAGAAAGAAAAAATGTAAACAAATAATCTCTGGACTTCCCAATGGATACTATCTTTCTAGAGTTGTCTGTTTTGATTCCAGTCTTCTCAATACAAGGACAATATTTATTT